>OX442354.1:24144941-24446660 GCA_949357725.1 Hyperoplus immaculatus | reverse complement strand
AACTAAGTCTATCATTAGTTGCTTTCTATTTTACCACTACATAAATATACATAGCATGACAACATCAATGGACAATCTTATAAAACCCCTTTCAAACAAAGATATTAATAAATTAAAACAGCATCTGCCGCATGCTCAACTTACCAGATCGGAAGATGCTAATCTTTTCTTTGCTTGTTCTAGCTGTAATGTTGACATTGACATCAATGGTCACCTCCACGGTCGCCCCCTGTTGGTAGCAGGTTGGTGGTCCTCCAGCAATGTAAACAGGCGTGATGGCTGAGCAGGCTTCTTCTTCCTCCTCGCTGTTACCATTTCCTGTTCGGGCGGGCTAAGCTAATGCTAACAACTTTACAGAAAGATGTGGATGCAGCAGGCTAACCTGTCAGAAATCTAAACAACACGTCACCCTTGCACTCAGATATATGTGTTTCTAATAAGATGCTATCATTAAAAGTTACATAAAATAACAGTTTATTAACACAACAGCGGAAAACATGTGAGCTGCTTGTTTAGCGATAGCAGCGTCGCTATGTTCCCTAGCAACCTGACGTCAATGAAACGTGTGGCAAGTGAGACCATAAAATATTCCTAATAACTATCAAACTAAAGATCAGACACATTCACTGACTGAAGATTATGCAAGTAAAAGGTATATTTCTCACTAGAAATGTAATTAGAAACACGTTTAATGGTGAATCCGTCCTAAAATATAGCATTTCCCATTCGGATAATAGATATTAAAAATGGCTACGAAACCATTTCACTAAATGCTGGGAGAACATCTCGCCCCCTGTTGGTGCTATTCCTCCGTTCATTTAGACAGGCGGGGGGCCGCGTGTAAAGGCCAGGACACACCAGTCCGACTTGTTCCGACTATGCAAAAAATGGAGTCGGCCGTTTCAGGAAGCTCCAGTCTTCCCGTCGCGGCCAAAGAACACACCGAGTCGACTGCTTATTTTCCGTACGCTCTGCGCTTGCGCGGGACGTAATGTCTCCACAACAGCAGGCGGCGCTAATCTGTATTGTGGCCCGAAGAAATACGAAAGCCGGAAATGATGGGACAGCTCTCTAGAGCATAAACATAGATAGAAATACGTATTTATAGTTATGGACCATAAGAGCACAATTTTTAGCAGAGAGTGTCGAGCATGGTGTCGAGCAGTCAACAAGGGTTGATGCATGTGAGTACTCTCAAAACGAAACGAACAAACACATTAAAACGATGGCTAGCTGTTGTTAGCTGTTTGTGCTACCCGCCTCACTTCCGGGCTTCACTGATTCGCTAGCCCTCCACCAATCAAATTGCTCCAAATGAAAGACGGTCGGCCGCCGATTGAACATGTTCAATCGGCGGCCGACAGGCTCAAAACAAGCCCGACGACCTCTACGTCGGCCGACGTCACGGCACACACCAAACAGATTCGTCTTTTTTTTTGACGACGGCGATTATCGGGCTGGTGTGTCCTGGCCTTAACCTACACGCCCTGGTCAGGCAAGGCGTTGTGAGGGACACGCACAGGGAGGTGGACCGGCGCGTCTATTACACGCCTTGCCGTGATACTGGGTTGGACAAACTGTGTGATCGCTGATATGCGCATATGATGCAGGGCAGTGGCTAAGTATTTGAGGGGCAGGGCATAAGATTAGATTTAAAATAATTTACTTTTGTTCAATGTATTGTTTGTTTCAATTATTTGAGTGGCTTGTTTGAGAATGCAAAAGTTAGGGGGGCAGCTGGGGGGGCAAGGCTCTTCAGTGGGGGGGCCGCTGCCCCCCCTTGCCCCCCTGTAGAACCGCCCCTGCACTACGGTAGCCAACAAACAGCAATGTCTACAACCGTGGCCCCTAAATGTCCTATTTCCCGTTTAACAAAAACTGCTTACACCGCTAAGATAGCAAGGATACGAGGAAAGACAGGGAAAGCCACTAGTTGAAAACACATTAAAGCGCATAACTGTCGTTCGGAGGGAGGAGCTACAGCAGGTAGAGCGTGTCAGGGAGGGACCAGAGAGAACACAAGTGGAGCGGTTGAGGTATTTGGATTCAAATCTCTATCCCTATTGCTATTTTCTCCCAAATCATATACCCCAGCTTTAATGTGTTCATAAGATATTGCGTTCACAATCACTGTGAGCTTGACCTTTGACATCCAAATTGATTCAGTTCAGCTTTAGGTCAGAGTGGACATTTGTGCAAAGTTTGAATTAAGTCACAGTGACCTTGACCTTTGACTTATGACCTCTAAAATATTATCAGGTCATCGATGAGTCAGACAGGGACATGAAGATTCAAAGCAGGAGAACACAATTCATCCCATTCATTTGAATGGGGATCATTTAATAAAAAGTAGCCTCTGCCTAAAAGCATATGTGTGATATAAGCATGATTCAAACTAAAGTGTATACATATTAATAAATATCGTATATTCACACTAATAATAAAGAATGTTGCAGAATAACATAGCTGAATTCACACCAATAAGAACAAGAGCATAGCCCGCCTCATCAAAACCTAACATCTGCAAAGTTTATCAAACCTTGATGAAAATATATTTAATTGATTGTAACATATGCCTAACTCTTTCCAGGTGCTTACTATCATGGATATAACTCCTAAAATTAACTGGTGGGAAGGATGTGTGGATTTTGGTTCACAGGGGCTTTAAGGAATAATCCACAAGCCTCTGATTTGAGTATTACTCACTGAACTTAATGTTTTAAATTTGAAGCAAAGCAGCTGTACTCTCCTCAGCTCACAGCATTTACAATGGATTCCAACCAAAACAACGATTCATGGCCAAAAATTACTGTATTTACTTTTATTATGGCATAAATTGGCAAACCTTGCTAAAATAGTTGACAGGCTTAATGGCTTTTGAAGTGTACAGAAGCTTTATTTAGGAAGCAGCTGCCTGGGAACTTCTGTTGACCAGCTGTGTTTCTCTGGCTCAGATTCACCGCGACACACACACAGCCTCTTGCTGCTTCAGCAAGACCAGCCAAGTGTTTCAGAGCACAGCAAGATGTGACCCATCATCAATCACATACACACGTACACATATACACACACACACACACACACACACACACACACACACTCCTTGACAATTGATTGCATCACATCATCACCAGGCCAAGCATGGAAGCAGGTGGTGGGCAGACCTTTTGTGTGTGTGTGTGTGCGTGTGTGCGTGCGTGCGTGCGTGCGTGTGCGGCACAGGGCTGTGGAAAGGATGAGATTGTGTTTTCTTTTCCACTCTTTTATTTTTGACATGCACTAGCAGTTTTCTGTTGCCTGTATTTACTGTAAAGGAAAGGAGAATCTGAAGGCATCAAACCAGTCTGTGATTACTTGGTGCCACATTATCCCTGACAATTACAGAAGAGGGAGTTTCTTGCCCTTTGATTTCTCTCTTCTACTGCCACAAGTGTTATGCTTTCAGCTGAATTTGCAATTAGCTGTGTATCCTTTTTACATATTGTTAATATTTTTCCAAAATGTTCCAAAAAATTCAAAAAGTAAATGCAGAATCCCATCGCTTTGTTTTGAACACTCACTCACTCACTCACTCACTCACTCACTCACTCACTCACTCACTCACTCACACACACACTCACGTCACTGGAATTCCTGTGTTGCGTGACCAAGATGGCGGCAGTATGTTCGGCCAGCCGTCTGTCAGCGCCTCGCAACATCTGCCTTATGTTTGCTACTCGGTAATTTATATGTTCTACTGTCCTGGTTTATGATCGCTAGGCTCTACTCAACATCCAAGTCTCTCGGATCTTGGAAGGAACAGTATCTGTCAAGAGGCACTTAGGGAGAACACACATGGAGCCTCTTTCAAACATGCCGCCTTACCTGCGTCGTCTACCGTGCAACAGGAGGCGAGGAAAAGCGCGCAGGAGTGCTGGTTCGACACAAGGCTCACCTCAAATCCTCAGATGTTGATCCACGGGGGCCTGCCACCTGTTCCATGGATCTTGCGCATACGAAGGAGTCTCAGCAGATCCATCGGCGGTGCCTAAACCTCGCCAATCTTTGCACATTGTGCCGTGCTCCTAACCGGGGCTGTGTGGATTTAAATCTTCAGATGGCTCTTATTAATGCTAGATCTCTAGCTAACAAAACGTTTGTGCTAAATAATTTTTTCACATCCTCGCTACAGGATTGATTTTATAATTTTACTTCTCATCAAATCATTAAATGGCCCAACACCTCATTATTTAAGTGAAGTTCTATATGTTCACGCTCCATCCGAGCACTAAGGTCCTCCAACCAGCTGCTCCTTGAAGTGCCCAAAACAAGGCTCAAAACTAGGGGTGATCGAGCCTTCTCTGTTGCAGCTCCAACACTTTGGAACAGATTGCCATTTGAAATAAGATCTGCTGCCACAACTGAACAGTTTAAGTCATTGTTAAAAACCCACTCGGCTTTCATCTCTAGTTGATAGTTTATTTAACCCCGAAAGTGTCTACTAAGGTTGCAAAATTCCGGGAATTTTCAAAGTTGGAAACTTTCCATGGGAATTAATGGGAATTTATGGGAATTAACAGGAATTTGGGGAATTAATGGGAATACACTAAATTTAAAGCAACCCAAATGCACTACATTCTCCTAACTATGTTATTTCAGTCCAGGCAAACGTTCTAGACTGTAAGAAACCGTTTTTTCAACTAAGTTTTAATATATTTATGAACATTTAATTTCAAATCAGAGTATTTTTTCAGTTTATTGAGACACCCAACTTGATATCATATATTGATTTTTACAAGACCAGGTTTACAGAGGCTTAAACTGATTTTAAATATAGTTGGGGACAATATATTTTAGCATAATCTTGACTAAAACAACCAGATTTTATGCAAGTGCACTTGGCAAATTGGACATAGCACACATCCTACTGCAGGGGTACTGAGGCCACGCCCCTTACATGCTCTGTGCATTCGTCCATCACATGGGGGGCATTTGACTTCATTCATTGAATGGGTTGGGTCAGACAGTTGAGTAATATTTAACTCAACATTCATATTTTTGTTGTTCAGTGAAATTATTGATTGTTCATAAAATAATCAAAACTTGATAAAGTTCTTCTTACAAATAAATCTGTTCAAATGTAATGTTTTTTAATTGTATTATTTTGCATGGATGTCTGCCTATGACCAAACATAGTGTTTAAATGTTTAGATTTATGTTTGGATATGAAAAAAAAAAATGTAAATGACCGACTGAATATTCCCAAAATTCCCGAGCGAAAGTTTCCGTGGAAAGTTTCCGGTAATTTACCGGAAACTTTCCACCCCTTTGCAACCCTAGTGTCTACTAAAACTTTTACTACTTTTTGTGTTTTAATTTACTTTTAATCTTTGCTTTTACGTGTCTTTATGATGTTTTGGATTTAATGTATTTGACCTATTTAACTGTACAGCACTTTTGTCCACCTCGGCTGTTATAAATGTGCTATATAAATACATTAGACATGAGTTTTGGTTTGGTTAGTTTAGTTTTAGAAACAGCGTCTTAAAAGCAACTTAAAAATGTGCCTAAATACGCAGTTTCTTAAGTGGTGAGTGAATGGTTAAAAGAGCATTTCAATTTTGGTAAACGTGTTCATTGAATGCATTTTGTGTGCAATCGATGAAAATGATCCACTGTTGGAACACGTGGACTTTAGTATCACTGACTGTGTGAACATGTGACTTTGTAGAAGTAGTTGTTTTAGTTTCTCCACCAAAGTTCTCCTCTGAAATGGATAAAAAAAAAAATTCTTGGACGTATAGGCGACGGCATTTACTGTGTGGTTTGTCTAGAGACAATAACAGCAGCAGTGTATAGAGTTAAAGCGAGCTCTTTCAGTCGTTTTTTGTTTTGTTTTTATTATTATTTTCGTTAACACCTCTCTCATGAACAGATGTTCTCCATTTTGTTTGTCTATATGTAGAAAAAGACGGGCTGCAGTGGAAGAGTGTAATGTATGGGTCAGTGATTCAGTCTGAATGAGCTGTTGGAGCTGCTTGTAATATTCGGCTTGTTTATCATGTTTTTATTGTCTTTTGTGAATAACAACAGATTTATGATAACAAGCAGGTAGACAGGCAGTGTGTGTGTGTGTGTGTGTGCGCGTGTGTGTGTGTGATTTTGTGTGTGTGCGTGTATGTGTGTGTGCGTGCGTGTGGGGGGGAGGAGGAGGTGGGTGTATTGTGCCTGCCTGGTTGTTCTTTTCTGCCTTTAATGAGCCAATTGCTGTTATTATTATCTGTTATTTTTCACCTCACACATTTCTAATGAACAGCTGCTCTGTGTCTGAGCGCTAGCCAGCACACACACACACACAAACACATACACACATGCATACAGACAAGTGCGCGCACACACACACACACACACAAACAAATAATTCACACACACGCACACACGTGAACCAATCAGGGGGCTGCCTTCCACTAAGGGACGAACGTTAGGTCTATACGCGGAAATGAAAAGCAAATGAAGCAGACACTTGTCTAACCTCTAGCAGGCAACAGAAACACTTTAAAATTCTCAAAAAAGTTTTTCAGCAGTTCTATAAAGAACAGTAGACCACTATTTACTTCACTTGCTTTATTCAAGGCCACAGGGGGAGGGTCAAACCTTCCCAGTCGCCTAAATAGTCTCAATCAGCTATTTTCTGTGATTCCAGTTTTATGATCGTTAGCTGCTTCTCCTGTATCACTTTGTTTTGTAAATGTATAGGCGTAATCATCAGAAAGCCAAATGGATTTACTTGAGATTAAACGAAAATAAAAAAAGCCTTGTTTTTCTGAATGAACAAGATTATAAGCATAATTGAGTTATTTTCACAGTTTTTATTTTTTCATTTCCGTACCATATTATGCATAGCCTACATTATATTTCTAACGCCAGTGTGGAAAAGGAAAAGGACATTCGATTCTAGTTGTCATAAGCTAATTGACTGTTCTTGCAGTTGTAAGTGCGTAATGTTGTAAAATTTTGTAATGTCTACCCTGCTTTAGCACAATATAGTAGTTGTAAAAATAGTTGTCATTTTGTACTGCAATGATACTGTAGAGACCTGTGTATTTAATAAAGTGGGAACTACAGTCCCCCCCGCCCCCAATTTGACGGTGAATAATTTGTCACTTTACTAATTGAGCCTTAATTCGACCAAAATGAAGAAATGATTAAGTGCACAACAATGTCAGTATGTTATGTGTCCCTCCCCTCAATCTGTAGTCTCGTTAAAGAGCCATAAGTGAGTGACAGACAGGAAGTCTGATCACAGAGGTGTCATTGTGTCACCTTCCTCTCCTCTGTTCCCTTTTCAATTAACGGGTAGTTCTTGGTCTGCGTCTGTGTCAGCATGCAGTCTTTCACTGCTCTTTCACTGCCTTCTGTTTCAGAGGTTCAGCATTGGAATTCAAAACTTATATTGGCAACCATTGTAATCATTTCACCTATAACATAGGCTAATCAAATCAAATCAAATGTTATCCATCTTTTTCTCATGTATTCTTGACTACAATTCCCAAACAACAATGGTGTCACTCCCCAACAACGGTAGCATGTCTATCTGCTGTATGTATACCTGCCAAGTCAGGTTACTACATCACTGTTTGAGTTTTTGTAATATTTGAGCACAATATATTTCAGCATGTATTGTAACCTCTTAGTGTTACAATACAGCTCTCAGGTGGATAGAGAGACAAATGTCAATGTAATGCTGATATGTATTGTTGACTGTGATATTAAACTACTTCAGGAGATAGTCATGTTGTGGTTGAAACAGTCACCAAGAAGTTCATGTGGACCACACTCTAGCTCGTTTTTCATTGCTTGAACACAGTTTTCAAAACTCTACACACTTATCCCATGGCTTATCCACAACCTGCACAACACTGTACAGCACTTTGTTTAATGCTAACACACTGATCAAAACTGTTAATCACACATTCAAAACAGAATGGATTTCAGCCTGGTGCATTTCAAACAGTGCCGATTGCAATTTCAGCTGAAAGCCTAAGAATGTGTCTGGTTACACACGCACACACACACACACGCACACACACACGCACGCACACACACGCACGCACGCACACACACACACGCACACACACACACACACACACACACACCGGCCACTTAATTAGTACACCTGTTCAATTGCTCATAAAAACAAAAAGCTAATCTCCCAATCGCATGGCCGCAACTCAATGCATTTAGGCATGTAGACGTGGTCAAGACAACATGCTGAAGTTAAAGCAGAGCATCAGAATGGAGAAGAAAGGGGATTTAAGTGACTTTTAACGTGGCATGGTTGATGGTGCAAGGCAGGATGAATCCATGCTTTCATGTTGTTTATGCCAAATTCTGACCCTACCATCTGACATTAGCAACTGAAATCGACACTCCTCAGACCATGCAAGACTTTCAAATCTTTTATCTAATTTTGGTGAGCCTGTGCGAATTGTAGCCTCAGTTTACTGTTCTTAGCTGACAGGAGTGGCACCCAGTGGGGTCTTCTGCTGCTGTGTAGCCCATCTTCTTCAAGGTTGGTCGTGTTTTTTTCATTCAGAGATGGTATTCTGCATACCCTGGTTGTAACGAGTGGTTATTTGAGTTACTGTTGCCTTTCTATCATCTTGAACCAGTATGCCCATCCTCCTCTGACTCCTGACTTCAACAAGGCATTTTCGTCCACACAAATGACGCTCACTGGATATTTTTTCTTTGTTGGGGCCATTCTCTGTAAGCCCTAGAGATGGTTGTGCGTGAAAATCCCAGTAGATCAGCAGTTTCTGAAAGACTCAGACAAGCTCTTCTGGCACCATCAACCGTCATGTTCAAAGTCACTTAAACCCCCTTTCTTCCCCATTCTGATGCTCGGTTTTCATGCACAACCATCTCTAGGGTTGGTCCGAAAAAGGAAAATATCCAGTGAGCATCAGTTGTGTGGAAGAAAATGCCTTGTTGAAGTCAGAGGTCAGAGGAGAATGGGCAGACAATGATGGAAAGGCAACAGTAACTCAAATAACCACTGGTTACAACCAGGGTATGCAGAATACCATCTCTGAACGCAAAACATGTCCAACTTTGAAGCAGATGGGCTACAGCAACAGAAGACCCTACCGGGTGCAACTCCTGTCAGCTAAGAACAGGAAACTGATGCTACAATTCACACAGGATCACCAATATTGGACAATAGAAGATGGGAAAAATCTTGCCTGGTCTGATGAGTCTCAATTTCAGTTGCGAGAGTCAGATGGTAGGGTCAGAATTTGGCGTAAACAACCTTAAAGCATGGATCCATCAACCATGCCACGTTCAGAGTCACTTAAATCCCCTTTCTTCCGTGTTCTGATGTTTGGTTTTAACTTCAGCACGTTGTCTTGACCACGTGGAGGAAGGTGATTTCTGATTAAATAAGGTCTCTACACTGATAGACGCAGTTGTGAGTCATGGTGTCTCATTGAGAGGCAGGGTTGAAGGTGCAACCCAATCTATAAAGATCAACAGTTGAATCTTTAATGTGAATGTTCCATCAAACAAGTAGATGAGTTGCATCCTTACAGTAGGCCTAAATGATACAATTAAAGGAATTGATTTCTGTTCTGCAGTTATACAGTCCACTCCATAAGTGTTGGAACAGTGAGGCCAATTCCTTCAGGGGGCCCTAAGCGAAATATGATTAGGGGGCCCCTCTCCAATGTTAGCACTGCTGAAACTATAGATCTTTGTTAAATATCATTCACACACCCAGTGTTTTGCGCTAGTGCCTCCACTGTGCAGCTGTGCGAAAATATTAGACAGCCGAGATTCAGAGGTCCAGGGGTATGCCCCCCCGGGAGATTTTTTTAACCTTTTTAAAGTGAAATGCATGAATCTGGTGCACTTTGAGAGGAAAATTTAGAGGCTAAATCTGAGAAATCTTGTGTGAACAAATAATTTGGAGACACTGGGTCAGATGAATTAGAAGCTATTGAAGAAGGACACATGGATTTTCCATAAAATTATTAATATAAAATAAAATATTATGGAGGGTCCTCTGGGTTGGGCTTGGAGCTCTTTTTCTTTTACGGGACATATTTTTCTGTAATATAATGAATGCATTTAAATGCAGTGAGAGGAACGAAGCAGAAGAACTCTGTTGTCCAGCTACTGTATCTTTTTTTCCACAGACGAGGCTGAAATGGCTATAGACTATACACAGTTCATGGGCAACTGAGGGCAGCCCCATTTCCAATTGTTTTTAAATAAACTCAATACACACTGTGCATGGATGTGAACGTGACATGATCAGTAATTTAGGATTACCTCCCAGATGAACTGATTACATTTTTAGGCTATTAATTATCTATACCAAAACATTTGATTCCTTTTTTTGTATGATAACACACATTTGCATAATATGATGTTAATATCAAACACACAAACTAAAAAAAAAAAACTAGCGGTCGGGGGCCCTAAGCGGTCGACCGCTTAGTTTGGCTCTATATATATATATATACAGAGTATATATATATACAGAGTATATATATATATGCTCTGTATATACAGAGTATATACATATATACTCTGTATATATATGTATATATATATATATATATATATATACAGAGAGTATATATACAGAGTATATATATATATATATATATATATATATATATATATATATATATATATATATGCAGAGTATATATATATACAGAGAATATATATATATATCTGAGCTATTATAGTCACAACAAGTGCATCAGGCAGAATCAGGCAATTGAGGACTTCTGGCCTTCCACCAGTGGTTGATAAAATGTGATGATTGGGGTGGAATTGTGGTGCTGGGCATGTTCAAATAGGAACTTACATGCGGAGTAGATGCATGTAGGGTCACTACGTCTCATATCAACCAATGGGATAAACACAAAGGATGTTTTCCCCCGGGTGATTGCCATGCTGTGCAAATTGCATCATACTAGACCATGCTGGCCTTTGTGAGACAAACAGAATGGCAGTTTTCCATATGAGTTCCAGGTCTGCTGTCGGGTCATATGGTTCTGATCTCTCTCTCTAACTAATAAAGGCAAAAATTGCCCAAAAATAACTTGACATTGTTATCTTGAAAACGTTTTATAAATTTATGGCAAGAAAATTAAATCCAATGAATATTATGACTCCATAGTTAATCATTTATTTGCACATGCATTGTACCATATTTCTTGTTAAACAAAGTTGTCGGTTGTTTTGGACAATAATGAACAATTTGTGTGGATATCAGAAAAGAATGAATGTATAAATAAAAAATGTAACATTGAAATCACTCTTAACTATTGACCTTAACTGTTTCTGATGTTGTATGTGGTATCATAGTAATCCCTGACCATGAAAACATATGGTTAGACATCACTAGTTATGTGTTATTATGTTTGGTTCAGGAGTTATGATGAAAAATGCATAATTAGGCTATGGCGGAAAGTAAAATGGTCGCCATGGCAACCATGATTCGATTTTGCAATGGCTTACTATCTGAAAATGTTCAGAGCCCCAAACTGTACAAGTGTACCAAGTTTCAAGCTTTTCTGAAAAGGTTAACACTTTTGCACATATCTCCTCTACCACAAAACAGTACTTTAGGAAGCCGAAAATTAACATAAAGGTATGGTTAAGAAAACCCTTAGAAAATAACTTTCCACCACTTGGATTCCTTAAGACTTTTAGTATGTTATTAATTACATATTCATGAGTCAAAAACAGTTGAAATGGTTTATGTTGCAATTTTTGAGAGGTCCACCCTTATTTTCTCACAAAATGCCTGTACTATATGGTTCTGAGTGACAGTGTGTGTTCAGTTGTCTCAATGAGGATTGTTGACAGTGTGTGTCTGCACTGAGCCTGCAGTTGAGACATGTGTGAAGAGTGTGTTGCTTGGAATGAGTTTTTTTGGTGACGTGAACTGTTCTTCTCAGACGACTGTTGGTAATGCAGGCTGTGGCTGTATCCCATTACAGTATGGCCTTATATCAGTCTCAATATTAATGAATGCACAGAGAAGGATTCACACTTGAATTTTGTGATTTATATATAAATGACTCTCTTCTCACAAATACATTTCAATGCACACACAAATGGATACCGTCATATATAAATGTAAAATAATAAAAAAGTTTCACAAACACATTTCCGACCCACACACAAATGTGTCTTGTTTTAAATAAATGTTATATAAATCCATAAATATATTAATTTAAAAAAGATTTAGAATTTTCATCAAAAATGTGTTTGGATGTTGTTACATTTATATACAAACTGTTACATTTGAATTTACAAAATGCTTTTAATTTGTGAACTTCCTTGCATTCATGTGTGAATTGGTCTGTATTTATGTGTGGAATTTTGAGACTCCCCTGAGGTCGCTGGTTTCACAAATGCGTTTTTTTCAACCAGGAACTACCTATAGCCAATTGGATGTCTTCCTCGTTTTCAGCCAATCACATGAGCGCAGTCCCACAACAAGGGTCCGCTTCATGGTCCGCTTATGCCCAGAGACACAGAACGGTACAGCACGACTGAATGAGCTCAACGTCAATGCATTATTTTTAAAACTGCCGTGGAGTTGTTTTGCTGCAGTGGACCACGTTTTTGGTGAATCATAAACGAGTCACCAACAATTCCAGCGTCCATTTCTCCAAAGAAGAGTTTAGTAACTTTGGCTAGAAGGCTGCTGGCTTTGCAAAGCGGTTATGTCTAGCTGATGCCTGCTGGAGCTGCCATTCTTTACTTCAGACTTCACCGACCCCGTGCTGATTGCCGATCATGTAAGTCACTTATCAGTTTAGCTGTACATTACATTTTACTGTCTCATTAGCTTTAGTTATGCTACTACAGTGTATTTCACTTGTGTGTGTTGCTATTGGCGCTTTTCCACCGCATGGTATCAGCTCGACTCGACTCGACTCGCATTTTTGGCTTTTCCACCGCAATTTCATGGTACCTGGTACCACGTAGCGGCTGCTCTTTTGGTATCGCCTCGCTCTAGGGTCCAAGCGAGCTGAGCCGATGCTAAAAGGTGACGTCGGCAGACGGCCGGCCACTGATTGGCCAGAGACTATTGTCTGGCCAATCAGTGGCCAGAGACTACCGGCTTCATTCTGTTGTTTATTCTCCCCAACTCTCCGGGACTTTTGAGTGTATTTCCGCCGCGTGCAGCCTTCTCTGGCTCTCTTTCATTTGATTTGCATCACAGATCCGAATTTATTTTCCATATATTCGCTAAGCTCACCCAGTGTTGGTTGTTGGGGAAGTTACTTACATACGAGAGGAGACATGTAGGGCAGCTAGCAGCTAGGCTAAATAGTAGCCAGCTGGGACAGACATGATAGCGAGCGATTACATTACAAGCCTCGGACTGAACTGATTACCTCAATAAAATATTCAGGCTGAGACACGGCTTGCATTTGAAAACACGTATCCTGAAACAAGCACTAAACAGTCAACTTTATCATGCCCGTGTTTACGTGCATAGGGATGTACGTGACGCATCCCTACAGCTGACTGTGTGGCAGAGTCACACATCGGGACAACAACCATCCCTCTTAATGGCCCGTAGCAATATTCTTCTACTTCTTTTAGCAAACAGATACAAGGGGGTATTTCTTAAAAAAATTTCATCCGTGTTTTTGGCGGTTGGTTCAGTTAATAGTGCAACAACTGCTCGTAATTTCTGCTTTGCTACTTTGCTCCGGAGTAGGCTTTCAGCCCCTTACGACGACCCCGCCCACGTTCAGCAGGTACTATTTGCGGTGGAAAACGACCCGTGCTGCTACCAAACCAAGTTGAGTCGAGTCGAGTTGAGTCGAGTCGAGCTACATGTGCGGTGGAAAAGCGCCATAACATTTAGCCCCAGCCCTGGTGTTTGAAGCTAACGTAGCTAACGGTGTTATCATACTATAGCCTACTACCGAATGTTTATTTTTAGCAGGTCATGCTAGCTACCTTGATGACAATCACACAAAATATGGCCACTGAATTAAGAATTATATTATACCCTAACAGAATATCTCTGTATTACAGCATTACAGACAGCCTATGCCAGAGTGAATGCTAGTGTTGAGGGCTAATGCAACATTGAGCCTGAACCTCTCATCTCTAGCCGGGACACTGGAGGAACAGAGGTATGATGAAGAATCTACTCATGTTAATGTAATTAAAGATATCCTAAACTACATAGAACTCTCTGTATATTCTATTTGATTGTTTCACTTAATAAGCTTATTAGGTGAACAAGCACACTGCATTTATTCTTCTCGTAAGGACTGTTTTCTTCAGTGTCATCATCGTAAATATATTCAATTTCTTCTTAAAAGCAGAAACAAGGTTTTACTCAAAGACATCTTGAAGCTCAGCCCACTGTACCAGACCTCCAACTTGGAAGTCTTCAAGGTGTTGTCCAGGAGTGTCCACTGGTTGTCTCATTTTCATACTTTGGATGCAGATCAGGTACTTATGAATACATATGCTAATCTTATAGTGTTTGTACAATAAATGCCCAATAAACAATTAACAAACAACATATTGTACTTGCAGGTGTTCCCGTGGAGCGTGCCAGGCGACGACAGGATTTGAAATTGTATGTTGCAGTTTGTAACATTGGTGTGCAGTAAATAATACATGTATTATACCTTGGCTGAAGGAGCATAAACTAAATTACTTTTACTATGAAAAACATTTTTGCTGTACCAGTCAGTACATGTCCCTGTACAATAATACTTTCTCCAGGTCAGGAACGAGGTGCTTCAGGACCCTCCAATGTGCAGGACGCTTCTTCAAGGCCTTGAACCAAATGTTTCTCAACCCTTATGCCTTAGAAGCTGCTCTTCGTATATATAGGGCACATTATCTACTATTTGAAAATGCTTCATCATTTATTACACTTCAATTATATTATAATTAAAATAATTATTTTAAAATTCATAAATACACATGCACACAGCGTTGAATGAAAATATGTGAGGCTTTATTTAAAGAGTTTGAAGTCAGTAGGTCTTTGAGCAGGACACGTCCACAACACTTTGTCCTTTCTCGTCCAGTTCTTCATAACTGCAACACAAAAGCACAGTGACAGAAAATAGGTAAAGGTTTGCTTATGGTTAACACACACAGGCCTGGCTAACTGTTGTCAAATGATCTACAGTGGGTTGCAAAAGTATTCATACCACTTGAACTTATTTTACAAGCCACACTTTTCAGTTTTTTTATTTATTAAAATATAAAAAATTGAAAACTATGTATCATTTTGATTCCACATCAAAATTACAAGCAATGCTGTGTTGGTTTATTACATGAAATCCCAATAAAATAAATGTACGTGTGATTTATCCATGTGGAAAGGTCAAAGGGGTATGAATACTTTTGTGAGATTGTGAAGATGCACTTCGAGATGTCTTTGAGTAAAACCTTGTTTCTGCTTTTAAGAAGAAATTTAATATATTTACAATGATGACACTGAAGAAAACAGTCCTTATGAGAAGAATAAATTGCAGTGTGCTTGTTCACCTAATAAGCTTATTAACTGAAACAATCAAATAGAATATATAGAGAGTTCTATGTAGTTTAGGATATCTTTAACTGCATTAGCATGAGTAGATTCTTCATCATACCTCTGTTCCTTTTCTTCTCCATGGTTCTTTAACTACTGCAGTTGTAGGTCACATCGTCTGTCCTCCAGTGTCCCGGGTTCAGATGAGAGGTTCAGGCTCAATGTCGCATTAGCCCTCAACACTAGCATTCACTCTGGCATAGGCTGTCTGTAATGCTGTAATACAGAGATATTCTGTTAGGGTATAATATAATTCTTATTTCAGTGGCCATATTTTGTGTGATTGTCATCAAGGTAGCTAGCATGACCTGCTAAAAATAAACATTCGGTAGTAGGCTACTATGATAACACCGTTAGCTACGTTAGCTTCAAACACTGGGCCTAGGACTAAATGTTAGCAACACACACAAGTGAACTACACTATAGTAGCATAACTAAAGCTAATGAGACAGTAAAATGTAATGTACAGCTAAGCTGATAAGTGACTTACATGATCGGCAATCAGCACTGGGTCGGTGAAGTCTGAAGTAAAGAATGGCAGCTCCAGCAGGCATCAGCTAGACATAACCGCTTTGCAAAGCCAGCAGCCTTCTAGCCAAAGTTACTAAACTCTTCTTTGGAGAAATGGACGCTGCAAATGCTGGAATTGTTGGTGACTCGTTTATGATTCACCAAAAACGTGGTCCACAGCGGCAAAACAACTCCACGGCAGTTTTAAAAATAATGCATTGAGGTTGAGCTCATTCAGTCCTGCCGTACCGTCCTCTGTCTGGGCAGAAGCGGACCCTTGTGAGACTGCGCTCATGTGATTGGCTGAAAACGAGGAAGACATCCGATTGGCTATAGGTAGTTCCTGGTTGAAAAAAACGCATTTTTGAAACCAGCAACAGGGGAGTCTCAAAATTCCACACACAAATACAGACCAATTCACACATGAATGCAAGGAAGATCACAAATTGAAAGCATTTTGTAAATTCAAATGTAACAGTTTGTATATAAATGTAACAACATCCAAACACATTGTTGATGAAAATTGCAAATCTTTTTTAAATTAATATATTTATGGATTTATATAACATTTATTTAAAACAAGACACATTTGTGTGTGGATCGGAAATGTGTTTGTGAAACTTTTTATTATAGATGGATTTATTTTACATTTATATATGACGGTTTTCATTTGTGTGTGCATTGAAATGTATTTGTGAGAAGAGAGTCATTTATATAAATCACAAAATACAAGTGTGAATCCTTCTCTGTGCATTCATTAATATTGAGACTGATATAAGGCCATATTACCGAGACCGCCTCCTTGCTAGGACGCGGTCTATGAAGGCCGATTCGAAGGCATATGAGGAGCCTTGCAAATGGAACAACCTTTGCGCGCCGCTATGACGCAATCGGTCTTCAAATGCAGCCTTCTAGACCGCAACACCTGAATCGAGATACAGCCTGTGTAACAGAAAAAAAGGTTGGAAGTCCAGCGGAACCTCAGCGCCGGATTGACAGCCTGTTTAGAGGGGGACTCAAAACATTGATGCACACCATGCCTCCGCTCTCGGTTGACAGCTGACAGCTTCATGTTCCATGCCGACTCTACGCTCAGTGCACACACGGAATACAGACTACTAAATGGGTAGGCCTACGTTAAACACATTTTAATTTATAGCAAAAATCAGCATTTCCGGATGCACGTTATGGCTTTGTATTGTGGAAATAACGTCACCGCGTGAACCAACCAAACAGCTTATTAGCCGAAAACTTTGGAATGGTTTAGCTCCAGAACACACTGTCTGCAACACAATAGAACAGTACGAGAGAAGAAGTGTAGTAGGCTAGTCCCGTTAGCAAGCTTTCGTTGAGTTACCTGGCCTTACTTCACCTAACGTCGACCACCGCTATCAAGATCAGCAGTTATCAACACAGTTCCCCAGTCTAGCTCTGAGCCTGTTCACAAGAAACAATGCGGTGTTTACACCACATGACCAATCGCAGACGTGGAAGAGACGGATCAGAGCCGCATATTTCTCACAGGACGAGCAAACGCTTTAGAAAGCGAACAGATGTGAATAGTATAAACACATTTTACAGGCTAAACGTAACACATTTACGTCCACAGTCGATTTTGTGGATGTGTTGGCTAGCTTAAGCTAACAGGCAGATCAATATCACTGCCTCATCATTAGCACTAGTAGTTAACAACATGTATCAAACCTCAACATGTGCAAAAACCAAAGGTCACAGACAGTATACAATAGAAGATAAATAAAGGATCCATCTATAATGAAGAGACGTGTATCCGTGTGATGATAGGCCTACTTGATTTGTAATTAGGTAGGCTAGATCTCATTTACTACACCTACTTCTCTACTGTTCATTAATTTTTAGTCATGACCATTACAAATACACTTTGTTGTTTCAAATGGTGAACTCCAATCCTGCCCTGCGTTCCAAATCTCTTACCTTTTCTTTTCACTACACTACATACTAAAGAACTGAAGAGTTGTATGGCCACAGTAGAGGAAAAAAAATCAGATAAGGAAGATTTTGTTTTCATTATGTCGAGAAATGTCAAGAATAAAGACGAATACTCCAAAATGCTATTGGAGTTGGTGGGGCATTTATGTATTTTCAGCATACTACAATTGACGCGCATGTATTGGGACATCCTAAATCATTTTCTGACATACTAAATAGTAGGGAAGTACGGGGATTGGAACGCAGGGTTAATCATGCTTAGCAGCAACTACTCCTCTGGCAGCTTTGGACTGGATGTTCATAGTTAAAGGGATAGTTCAGTTTATTTTTAAAGCGGAGTTGTATGAGGAACTTCTGCATAGTTAGTCTGTTACCTCGTGGAGATGGTTATCAGTGCAGTCACTATAAGGAGCTTGAGGGCGATGTTACGCCGAAAGCTGTGACCTGCCAGAATGTGTGACCCTAGAGGGCGCCCGGTCTCGTAATGAAATATAGGCTATGTAAAAACGTTGGTCCATTGCGCAAATTGTAGAAGTTTCTCAAAATTGGCACTGAAATGGTCAGATTGTTAATTTTCTTTTAAAGGTGAATAACCAACCCAGTTACCCATCAATAATCTCTCAATTGCAGTGCTGTTTTTTATAAAACTACTATGTTTTGAGCTGTGGACCAACATAATTATGAAAACATTTCACTGTGAGATTTGGTTGTTATAACAGCGCCACCTCTAAGGTCACACATTCTGGCAGGTGACAGCATTCGACACAACAGAGATGTCACTGAAGTCAGTCAGTCAGCCAGTTGGCATTTAATACCTGACTGAACTACGCTTGAAAAAAGTGCAGAAATACGCGGCTGTTTGGCGATGCAATGCAGAGTATCAGTCTGAAAATTGGCAGTGAAACACATCTCATTTGTTACTCTTTTTACTTTTATCTTCTATACTATTTTTTTTGTTGCATTGTTAAGGAGAGCTTGGAACACACACATTCCATTGCCAGCTATGACTGCTTTGCTTGTTATGTTGTGCATTTGACTAATAAAGTAACATTAACTTAACTTGAACATAATTAAACGGATATTTGCTTTTGAGGTAAGCATATATACGCGTGGCGAAAAAGATTAAAAAAAAGTTTTCTCTGCTGGCCCTCTCTGAAACAGTATGCTGGCTTTTGCTACGGCATCGTCTCCCCCAAACTCCTTAAAATGACTGCACTGACTGCCATGATGTGCCATCAACATAAGGTTGCAGACTAACTATGCATAAGTACCCTCTTACCCCACTGAACTATCCCTTTAATAGATGCAGCCTTGAACCTGATGCTTGTATGGAAAAGGCCGGTGTGAAGAACATTGTTCTTGTTGTGTTAGGAATGTGTTCTGCAGCAGAGGAGGACCTGTATGCTGTCCTGGGAGCCAACCAGTCTGACTCTGCTCAGCAGCTCAGAAGCAGATACCAGCAGCTGGCCTTACAGGTGAATATACTATTACTACACAGTGCATGAGCCTGGCCCCAATACACCCAACACACAGCCCACACTTAGCTCTCACAGAGGGTAAATACTTTTGTCTGTATTTATGTTAATTCAAGAAACAGCAGATCTCATCCTGTTAAAGTAAATGATTAATACTGTTCTGAGTTTTCCAACTTGCTATGTTTATGCATGTCAATACTAAACTGTCTATAATGTGTAGCTATACAAGGAAAAACCTATGTGAATAATGGTGATAATTAAATCCAAATTTCATGTGTCATCCATTCTCATTTTCAACAGACAATTGTTACTGTAAGGGAGTCCAACAAGGATGGATGGATGGATGGATGGGATATGATGAAATATCAGTGATTCTTGAGAACCGGGACAAAAGGCTGGGAAAAAATTTAATTTCTGTTATCTTTAAAAATAAAAATATTTAAAATTGTAGATGTTATTAGGGATTAAAAATAGAATGTCTGGAGCACAATTACCCCCTTAAATTTAATTTTATTATTATTATGTCAAATTTATGACACTTGTTATCTTCTCATGACGTCAAAAACAGTGTGTCCACAGAGAAGGTTTCAATCTTTCATATGCAATAAAAAAATTCAACACTAAATAATCTCTCATTTCAATAATTTTCTTTTTTCTACAACACAGTCATGAGTTATAAGGTTTCTAAGTGGGGGGACACTTTTTGTCACCACCGTCAGACATTTCATTAAATGTAATAAAATCAGGCAATATGAGGGGCAGCTGTCTCCGTGAAGGACCTATTGTCACAAGCTATCTGTGCAGAGTACATTAGAGTCAGACAGGCTCTGATTAGTGTTGTAGTTTTAGAATATTTTACATTACAAATCTTGAAAGTCCTGCGTCACAACCATGATACTTCAACACCGACTTACAATTTCTGAAGAAGTTATATGAAATGTTTTGATAATTTTATTTTCCTGATGTATTTCATACTAGCAACTATCATCAACAGAAAAACCAAACTGCTACTAGAAAAACTCTATTTGTTCTGTTTAAGAAACGTTAAATATGTCAACACTGTCAGATATCAAATACATGTATATTCATATACATTTTGAAAATATTTTTTTGTGGCTCTATCAGTTTTGGTGAATATTTGTGATCACTATACATCTCATAGGTCTAGCATAAAATGAGGGAACATTTATTTGTGTTTTTTGGTGTCTGACGGAGTTGACACAAAATAAGGAATGGCAAGCTAAAAAGCCCATGTTTAAAAGGAGAAGCAAGGTAAAAAGTCCTAATTGATAAAAAGGACAAAAGCTGGGAGGTTGTGTCAAACCTTAGCTCAGTAGCTTATTATATGTTGGATACATACATGTAATTCAATTTGCCTAAACATAGGGTTTGTATTTTTTCAACATTGCACCCTGTTTTGTCCCACTTCTCAAGAATCACTGATATAATTGTAGGGCTACGCCAGCAACCCGCATACTGAGAAAAGAAAATCTCTACAGTTAGAATACCGAATATATACAGCGTGCCAACTTCTGCTTTTCATATAAGGGTTGTTAAAAAACATATCTATAGGCAATTTAAAGGCAAACAATGCAACATTTTAATGGTAAAAAAATTATCAATGATCACTTCTGCCCCAACAGAATGAGTGGTGGTGTGTTTAACCGCACGGATTCTTTACAAGGCAGGACCACCTCATTTTAAACAGACAACACTAACAGCTAAAGAAAGCTCACGGCTAACGCAATGTCACATCAAGAAGCTTACTGTACCTACCACTATTGAGTGTTGAACATTCAAGTATTAATTTAGCCCAAAGTGAACGTGTGTGTGTGTGTGTGTGTCTATGCGTGCGTGTGCCCATTTACAGTACCACCCAGACCGCGTTGGAGGTGTGTGCTCTTCACAGGCTGAGTCTGCAGTTGAGAAGTTCCTCCAGGTGTCTTCAGCCTGGAAGATCCTTAGTGATCCAGACAGCAGGAGACAGTATGACCTGCACAGGAGAGGTGAGAGCAGCTTCACTGTATAGGGACTGCACCCTCTTATGCCTGCACCACTTCCAATACAACTCACAGTCCTGTCATCTGCCCAACCAGTTAACTCTATTAATGAAATGCATCTCTCTATCCAGAGCCGGCCCGAGGCATAAGCGAACTAAGCGGTTGCTTAGGGCCCCCGACTGCCAGGGCAGTTGCACATGCACTGTGTATAGTCTATAGCCTATTTCAGCTTAGTCTATGGAAAAAAGATAACTGGACAACAGAGGACCCTGCATAATATTTTATTTTAAATTTATATTTTTATGGAAAATCCATGTGTCTTTCTTCAATAGCTTCTAATTCATCCGACCCAGTGTCTCCAAATTATTTGTTCACACAAAATTCCTCAGATTTAGCCTCTTAGGGTGTATTCACACTGGGAAAGTCCGATAGTTCACTTGCTTTGGTCCAGACCAAATATAGTTTTGATTTTTTTGTTTGGTGTGGTCCACTTTCATATTGCCCCTTTTGCAAGTGAACCAGCATTACGAAGCAAAACCACACGTGATCTGAGGTCATTAATTCATTGGACAGACATTCTGGGGTGGAGAGAAACAGGAAGCACGAAGTTAAAACTGCGAAATATATAATTGATATAATATGGGGTTAAAAATAATAAAATGGCCTACATCTAACCTATAAATAAAGAGGAAAAACATAAAATTATTGTTGTTTCATATGGTTATAATACGTAGACCTATGTCAATGCCACGTTATGTGGCTTGTAGCCTACAATGTGAAACATAATTTTTACTGTATTGTTGGTGCTGGACGCGCGTCACACGAGAAGAATAGGCTCAAACTGACACTCATCTGATTAAGCTGTGCATCAGCTGGGTCGGCGCAGTTCAGCTCCAAACTGATACGGGGATAGTATTGACGGTCCCGTAGGCTACATGGGAAGCAAAATAAAAACACACACTTCTTGCGCAGCAACCTGTTGGCACTGTGCGGGAGACGCTCCCCTCTCCTTCATCTGATCGCTGAACACATTCAGCATGTTTACGTGTCCTCTCGATCAAATGTAATAGGCTATATTGTTCTGGGCTCCCGGTCAAACCACAACTTATCGTCCTAACAATGGCGACAACAACACTTTCCCATAATGTGAAGTTGACGGCTATTTATTAAAAAAGAAAAGAAAGAAAAGGCACAGTGCCTCCTGCATTTGGGTCGGATCGAGTCCGGACAAGTTCACACCACAAACGAACTGCAGCAGAGTGCGTTTGGAAACGCACCGAGACTACCTCTTCAGCTGGGTCTCGGAGCGTTTGTTTGTTCCGCCCCCGAGTGCGATTGCTGTATTCACACCTGCCTGAAAGATGCGCACCGAAGGCAGAAGTGCATCTGAGTTCGTTTCAACCGAACTAAACACGGCAGGTGTGAATACACCCTTAATTTCCTCTCAAAGTGCACCAGATTCATGCATTTCACTTTAAAAAGGTAAAAAATCTCACGGGGGGCATACCCCCGGATCCCTCTTGTAAGGTCGGAATCTCAGCTGGCTACTATTTTCACCCAGGTGGACATTGGAGGCAAAAGCAGAAAGCACTGGGTGTGTGAACGACATTTAACAATAGTCATTGACTTGGGCAGTGTAACATTGGAGAGGGCCCCCCTGATCAAACTCTGCTCAGGGCCCCATGAAGGATTGGGCCGGCTCTGCCTCTATCCATCCCTAACTTGTTCTTTATTGTGAAAGTAACAACATATGATGAGCTAGACATGCACTGACATTAAGGGACACATTATACAGAATTGGTCCATAAGCCTCTAAATTAAATTGAAATATACAGAAAAATGCATCAATACAAACAGTTTAGTGGGCTTACTTGGTAAATGTGGTTGGTGCTTGGGGGTACAGACACATATGTATAGAGCCATAAGGAAAAATGTTTGATGCCCGGATGTGCTTTGAAGAATTGTAGGCTGGAGTCAGAACTGTTTAAATAGATTCCAATGTTAACCCTAGTAAAAAAATAAAAATAAAAAAAAGATTGAAATGGCCATACAAATGTCTCCAAAAAATCGTACTGTTCATTTCAATATAACATTGTTCAAACCTGGACATACGTATTTGTGTTCTGGTATGTGAGTATAGGGTTCATGAAAACTCCAGCCTCTTCTTCATCGTCATCATTAATCCTATCTTAAATTATCACCAGTTCAGCAGCAATTATTCCCCTCACAATGTAACACTAATTAAAATCCAAGCAAAATTTAGCACTTATTATTCATGGTTCAAAGACATTAGTGCTGTCAAACTGTACAACTTGATAATGACTGTTTTCTCAGAGTGAAACTGTAAAAAAAAACACTAGAGGGTGTTAACATCCATTTGTTCACCTGTCTATCCATCCTTCTATCACAAGTTCACCCATTCTTTTCACCCATCCATTCAGTGTTGATTGATTTTTGATTGATTCTTATAGGCCTATATACTATACATATATACAGCTCTGGAAAAAAATTAAGAGACCACTCCAAATGTTCATTGTCTCTTGTTTTACTATTTAGAGGCATATGTTTGAGTAAAATTACCATTTTTATTTTATAATATAAACTACTGACAACATTTCTACCAAATTCACAATACAAATATTGTCATTAAGAGCATTTTCAATAAGTAATGTAGAGATAACGATTTAAGAAAAATCCAGACTGGTCTCTTATTTTTTTCCGGGGCTGTATATATATTATTATCTTTGGGAAATTGGTCTTTGATACCATGTCCTTTTTTTTAGCTGTTAAACACCATGGCTATAGAGTAAATGTTAGAACCTTAACATGTAATAATGAAGACATACAGACTGAGCTCACATAATAACTGACTATTACAAATGACCTAATGTCTCTTCCAACATCACTAAGCAATGTCAATATTAAGAGACTGGCTGATATGCTCCTATTTAACACTTGTAATTTCCCTTTTTTAGTTAATTGTAAAATGTTTGTCTATGAAGTACTGTGTGTCAAACTGTTTGGACTGAATGTGTTTTTATATTGTATTGTACACAAGTCTCTGGTGATCTCAATGGGACTACCTATTCAAATAAAGGATTATATATCACACATTGTCCTGTAAATAGGCCTTCAGCAGTTAATTTAAGAAATTTTTACTTTAAAAAGACTCAAATGACTTTCTTGTTTTTGTTTATTTTTTCCTCTTTGCTATACACACTACGTGTATGTTCTTTGTGGTTCTTCAAAAACTGATAAATAAAATTTTAAAAAATAGAAAAAAAATATTTTAAATATTTTAAACTTACTCATAACTTATTAAACAAGCATTTGCACTCAAAGCAATATACTATTGCTGTTAGCTGACAGACACATGTTGACATGATCCTTAAATCTTTTGAAGTTTAAAGACCTACTTCACCGGTAGGAATATGAAGGTGTATTGAACTCTGAGATCCTATGTAGTATAAATATGCAAACATTTTAGAAATCGGTTCATCCTAGCCTGAGAAAAGGCAGAAAAGTGTTTTATGGTGTCACTGTCTAACCCTACATTTGCCTACATGTGACATCACACGTAGGGTTAGGATTAACAGGACAGCTGGCCCAAGGGAAGACTGAGGGAAGACTGAGCGAAGAAAAACCTTATTCATTATATTATAATAGCGATTTTATAACGATAGAACGTTGGTTCCGTATGGGTGAAGTATTCTTTTAAAAATGGGCTCAGTCATTGTAATCCTGAACAATTTTTGTTGAAATCAGCTGATATCTACTCACCATCTGCTACCTGTCAGTCTTGTGTGCGCACTAAAAAAAAGTCTGGTGTTTACACACAGCCGCTGCTCCACTAACGTTGATCTATAAAGCCCAGCTCAGACATTTTTATATACTGTATGTACTGTATGCCTCTCGCTCTGAGCGTCAAATATTAATGTGGTCAGTATGAACATAAACAAAGGTTCTCTTTACATGGTATACCCTACCTTTAATGAAGGTGCTGGCTAGTATTCATTTTCATAGTAATTAAGGGAACAATTATTTGGGCTTGCCAAGTCACAAGTCTTCTCAAACAGATAAACAACCGTTAGAATGAGAGTTTGTTGCAACAGCAAGCTGTCATTCAAGCTCACAAATAAAATCTGTTTCATATCCAGTTCTCCCACTCTGATTATTGTGCATCTTCTTAGATCAAGTGGATGAGTAGATATATAAGAAATGCAGTCTTGTTACATTTAATTCTGTATGTTGCCCTGTTTTTGTCCTCCTTCTACTATTACTTTACTAATGATGCATTATGCTTCTCTAGCACAGGAGCTCAAACAGGATTGGCCAGTGGATTCTACAGTCTATCTGAAGGACATGACCTGGGACCAGGGTAACAACAAAGACATACAGACACACAGACACGCAAACACACACACACACACACACACACACACACTTGTGATATATTTCCTTAAAGTCCCACGGTTGTGTATACATCTGACGGAGTCACACGTCTGTGTGCATCACATAATAGCAGAAATTTCCGTTCCGTGATCACATTTTAGTTTTGTTATGTGTAGTATAGTCTAACTTAAAACAATGTCAAATGAATCACTTTTGGGAAAAGTCAGGTACCAGCAGGATTACATTTTTTAAATCAAGTTATGGCACACATACATTTAAAAAACGGTCCTGAAAAGCAACGGTTTGGAGATATGCTTCCGCACGACAGCTACGAAATACAACATTCACATGGCACCTAATTTTTTTTAAATTTTGAATTTAGTATCTTTATTTTCTAAATGTATCGAAGTTTTCTATCAATTTGATTTATTAAAAAAAATTATATATAAAAAACATTTGACTATTAGTACTTAATGAACACGTTGGCAAGCAGGACGAGAGCATCATCTAACGGACCTTAGTCAGTCTAACCGGATACCGACAAGTAGTATAACACTCCCGCTCGATAACAGCGTCAAACTCCTCCCCTTCCTCTTCCCCGCTGTATCCTACCGTTTATGCTCCGCTCAGAACGGGAGACAGCAGAAAGTGTGCGCGTGTGTTCGATAGAGTTCGATAGAATCCAGCTCATAATGTTGCTGCACACACATGGCGCGCGTCATTAACAGTGTTGGTTGGCATCTTTTTTTAATAGGTCCATGGTCGGCATCAAATTGCACTATTTTGAAAGGATACGTTGCTGCTTCCTGGGCTTAGCGTTACCCAAGATGATTGTGATTGGTTTTAAAGAAATTAATACAGGCCAGCCCAGTGTTCCCCCCCTATACTTGAAACAATATAGCTTGGTTCCAGTCCCAGCCCATACTACTAGCTGTAGTTTGGTGTGGCTGTGCAGGACTAACCCGGACCTACAGACCATAGGCCCACAATCTACTACCTGACACAATAGGCTTTATATAAAGTTATTATATATATCTAAACACAAACATGTTCAGTTGATTGCAACTACATATAAAATGACAATGTTCAAAAAAATATATAAAATTAAATTTAAGGGGATAATTGTGCTCCAGACATTCTATTCTTAATCCCTAATAACATCTACAATTCTAAATATTTTTACTTTTAAACATAACAGCAGTTAATATTAGAAGACGGCCTTTTGTCCCTCTTCTCAAGAATCACTGATATATCTTAAGTTTGCATTAAGTGTCATATTGATACTGTGTGTACATGTTAATGCTCAGTGTGTGTTGGTTGGTGTGTGTGTGTTTGTGTGTGTGTGTGTGTGTGTCGTTCCAGAAGGGTGTGTGTATAGGTCTGTCTGTCGGTGTGGAGGAGTCTTCAGCGTGTCATCAGAAGAGGTGGAGGAGACCCAACAGGACGAAGGAGAGGAGAACGGAGGGATAGAGGTCTGCTGTGATACATGCTCCCTCTGTGTCCTAGTCACGTGGACCCAGACAAAGACCCACATTACAAAATAACAGTAATACTACTGCTCTGGGGAAAAAACGTTCACCATTGACGCCACATACAATGAATAGTACATAATTGTGTCGGTATTTTTTGTAACTTGGGAACGAGGGGCTGCACCAAAACATTAATGGTAAATGGACTTGACTTTCACTCATTTATACACACACTCATGGCAGTAGCTGCCATGCAAGGGGCCCTCTGAACCATCAGGAGCAATTTGGGGTTCAGTGTCTTGCCCAGGGACACTTTGGCATGTGGCGGGTAGGCGGGGGATTGAACCACCGACCCTGCTCTCCAGAGGCGACCTCCCTACCCACTTCGCCATTGCTGCCCATTAAAGTGTACTGTTGGAGCTGTGTACATGGACATTGTAGGAGTTCTCTCAACATCTCAGACGTCAGCCATGATCCGAGGCTAGAAGACTGTTTGAACAAACTCATTTCAAATAGTCCTAGACTGTGGCGGTTCTCTGGATGAGACGGGGCTGAGCACTAGAGAAACTCTATGACTAAATGGAAGCTTGGAGGACAGGTTTACCTTGGGACACAGCATGGACTATTTGGAGAATTTGAAATGAAGATTAACTGGCAACTCTGCAGAGGCCGGCCACAAGAGAGCTGCTGGATAGGAAAGTCTGCTGTTTTAAAATGGAGATGAAAAGACATGACAAACGTGTCTTTTTTTCAGAAGTGTTCCCTAGTAATCACAGCTGTATGGTTTAGGGATAGAGAAAAGCTCTCTCTTAAAGCTTCTTATCTAATTCAACCTATAGAATTCACATTTCATGCTCACGAATATGACAAGAGGTATATCAAGTGGTTACAAACCTTTCTTACACTTTCCTACACAGGATATATATATATATACACACTGGATTTTACTAAGCAAATAGGTAAGAGCCCTCCATCGGTCAAAAAGTGCAGTGATTAATATGTTTGAGTTGACAAGTAGGGCTGCGCGATTAATTGAATTTCAATTTTGGCTTCCCTCGATCATGAAAACAAGATAATTGTAATAAAACGATCATTGTGCCGCACGCCCATGTCTGAGTATTTGTATTTGATATTTAAGCATTTGTAAGATGAGATGTTGAAATGAGCTACACATACTCATATTGAGCATTACGTTTACTAGTAATAGGAACAGCTTTTGTCTCAAAGTAAGCCAGCCTTGCAATCTTCATTTTCAATTCAAGCGTATTGAATTTACACGTCCCCTACATCTCACTGAAATGATGCTTGTTAGGTGATTGTGTCTTATATTATGTGTCATGAGAAAACTGCAGTTGAAACTAGAAATTAGACCCGATATATAGTAAGAATTAGAATTTTTGCAGTGTACAGACAGTGGTTAACAGAAGGAGAAGTGTTATCAGGTTTCATCATAAAAGCTGGAGTGAAAGCAACAAGAAACCAAAAAAAATGGGGGGGGGATGCTAAATAATTTGTATTTGTACCCCTGTATCCTGTGACCCTGAGAAATGATGTTGTGAATGCTTGGTGGTCCTGACCCACAGGTTAAGAACTGGGGGCCTAAATGACAGAGTTACTCACAGCGGGGAGCAGACAGACACACAAAGGAGAGACAGGCTGCTAATGACTGGGGCTTTCGCTCTCTGGTCACTCAGCCCGCAAAAGGTCACAGCTGACACAGGCTCACATGGAGAACAATCTTTTATTACCCATAATTCATCTGTCCATCCATCCACATATTTGCCTTCCCCAGAGAGATGAGCTGAAGAATGGCAGGGAAAGGTAGGCTTTAGAAGAAGAAAAAAACGGGGTTGGCGTCGACATTATGCACTAATTATTTTCTCTGTACAGGTCTGGGTGCGTGCTTGTGGGTGTGTGCATGCCTGTGTGAGTGTGCACCTGTATGTGTGCGCGTGTATGTGTGTGTGTTGTTGAGGGATGGGGGGGGGGGGTTGCTCGGTAGAATATTGATGTGACAGACACATGGAGACATGCTGGGACACAAAATGACTTTCCCCTAACACACCCCTCTTAAATGACTGGGCTTTAGATCAGTTTCTACTTAGCGATCACCCACACCCCGTAACCCCACCCCATAGCATGTCCGTGCACTGTCAAATCTTATAGCTCAATTTAATTAAATACACTCAGTGTAATCAGTGAAAGGATAAGGATACTTCCAAAAAAAAAGTGAATTGCACCAAATGGACAGTCTTACATGCCACTAATGGCAAGCAGTTAAGAGGATCACAGAGGTTGGAAGGTGTACAACTTATTTGGAAGAAACAAACTATGTTGGATGGTGAAATTATTTTATCATTATATATTTCTTAAACAGCGTGCCAATTTCCCTTTTGAATTTTTTAGTATTACCATGTAAACATCTGGTCAATGACTGAATTCCTTTGTGATTTTTCTCCACTTATGACATTTATTGCAGCTTGTCCGTCCTGGGAGAGGGATCCCTTACTGTCAACTCTTCCTGAGATTTCTCAATTTTTAAAATCCCGATAAAGGGTTTTTTACTGGGAGTTTTTTCTCAGCCGAGCTAAGGGTCTAAGGGCAGGGTGTCATACTGTATTGAATGTAAAGCCCACTGAGGCAAATGTCTATTTGTGATATTGGGCTATACAAATAAAACTGATTTGATTTGATTTTATAAATCACAATCGACCTCAAGCCTTTGCGGTTTTCATTGCATGTTTGTTACGCCTATAGTAGCACATACATCTTCATAGAAACACAATGATCTAAAGGTAGGGTATACGGTTTGTAATCCAATAATCAAATAACGCCACGGTTAGTTAAAATATCCACAAGCCTTCCCTGGAAACCGTATATACTCCACCTATTTGCACCACATAGATAAGTTACAGCATTACTCTTAGAGTCTTAAGTAACAAGTCCAACTACATGGTTAAACATGCCTATAGTGGTCAGGGAATTTCAACACCTTACATTCAGTGACACATTTTTTATTTGTATAATTATTCTTATTTTTTTTTAAATTAGTGGGTGAGCAGCAACGACCAGCAGGTGGCACTCTAGCTGACTGCTTATACAGAGACCACTCCAAATAATTAGTTTTACTATTTATAGGCATATGTTTGAGTACAATGAACATTTTGGTTTTATTTTATAAACTACTGACAACATTTCTACCAAATTCACAATAAAAATATTGTCATTAACAGCATTTTCAATAAGTAATGTAGAGATGAAAATTGAAGAAAAATCCAGACCGGTCTCTTATTTTTTTCCATGGCTCTATGTCCTGGGGGAATGACTAAAGTAATTGTCATCAGCGTCATTGTTAGGAGAAGCTGTGCAGGAACAACAGAAGCATGCACAGAATTGACCATAGTTGGTCGAGCTCACACATGTCCAGCACAACCAACACTATTTTAGATGTGCTTACTTTAACTTTTTAAGATAGTAAAGATAATATTTTACTGTTCACAAACACACTTTATCCAAAACATCCAACTCATCTTCAATTGAGATAAGTTGACTGCGAAGTTTGAATTGGATAAACTAAAATGTGAATCAATCACACTATTCAGTATTAGTTCAGGCAGTCTGGTGGTGACAGCATATTTTTTCTACAGTGCATCCTGTCAAAGCCCTATCCATATGTAATTAAAGGCCCTTAGATCACTTTCTGTCTCTAACCCTTATGTCTCCTCTTCCTTTGATCCTTTCTCTCCCACTCTCTCTCTTTCTCTCTCTCTCTCTCTCTCTCTCCTTTCTGATTCTTACCTCGTGTGTGCGTGTGCGTGTGCGTGTGTGTGTGTGTGTGTGTGTGTGTGTGTGTGTGTGTGTTTGGCTGACAGAGTGTAAGGTTGATGTAGGGGGGTGGAGATGTGCTGAATAATTGTCAAGATAATAACTGTGAGCTGGTGGCCTCCTCCTCTGATAAATGGAGTCCCTGGGTGGCCGTGGTGAATGGAGAATTATACACTGTGATGATATACTGACATCTCAACAGCTCCGGATAAATGCTATTTTGTATTTTTTCTCAATTTCTTTAGATTGTGGCAAGAGGTTTGAGTGTGTTTTTTTAAAAATTGGTTTGAAAACTAGAATGTGTGGCTCTAATATCCTTGATTTATTTTGAATAAAATGGCATTGAAATGAACAAAAACATATTATTTTTGTATATACTTATTTTATCTTTGACATATTCAGTTTCCATCTTTCCTTTATTAATCTATTTCAGAGCATCAATGAAAGGGAAGCTGACAGTTTAATGAATATTCAGCAAGAAATTGCAAACAAATTAAAACAGGAAATATTAGCAGGACCGTAATGTTTTTTAGATTGCTCCGATCCTTGTTTTAATGTGTTAAAATGTTGTATTTTTCTGATTGCACCAAAGGGATGAACTGCACTGCATAGGACACCAGTGAAAAAGGCAAACTATATAGATAGTATAGAAGGTCATTGCTTTTCATTTTAAGGCCAAGAATAAAATATTGCCACAGCCTCTCACATTTCTGTGCCCACACCACTGTTCACTGTAACAGTGCCGCAACATCTGCATTAAATAGTACACATTCTGGACATACAGTTAACTTTTGTGAACCTTCCATTACCGTTAAAGGGTTGGCTGACCTTAATAAAAAAAGCATAATTCTTCTCAGTTTTTGATTTATTTTGAGAGTTATGCCTCCACCCTATACAATTGAGGTGAGATTTGGTTTGAAAAAGATGTCAGGATCTGAGCATCACAATTTTTATTCCAATCACATCAAATCTGACATCTCAGGAAGCGATACACATTCTTAGAGCTAAGTATGAACACTTTGGACATTGAAACTGTGATTATATTACATCCATGTATCTGTGTGTGTGCTTCAGTGCATTAAAATAATAAAGTGAAAGGTTGAAACAGGCTATAAGGATGTCTACCATGTGGAGGAATTTGGCTTCTGCCCATGAAAGAAATATTATAATTGGTAATAGCAAATTATAATATACTATATATACTGTTCCATAAGTCCAGACCAAACAAGGTAGGTGTGAAAGGCCCCCGTGGTCTGCCTTGACCAGAGCAGGATGAGGAGGAAAAGAAGGAGTATAGTAGGTGAAGAAAGGAGTTATAACGCAACTATCCCTGCGTTACAAATCACATATGACACTTTTTCTTTTTACTAAAGTACAGAAGAGTTTTAGGGCCACGGGAGAGAAAAAACAAATCAGATAAGGAAGATTTTTTTTATTATTTCGAGAAATGTCAAGAATAAAGACGAATACTCCAAATTGCAATTGGAGTTAATGGGGCATCTAGGTATTTTCCTTCATTCATTCATTTCATTTATTTATTACGGCTCACGGCCATAGCACATGGCATGGAGCACACAATTCAAATTAAATCATTACAAACCAAAACAATGGTGTACGGAAAGGAAAAAACAAAAACATTACTTAAACAATGGCAGGACATTTCTCAGAAAGGCTCCTGTTTTAACAATAACCCCTGTTTTTTCTGACCTCAAAAGCAAAATCAGTTTAATCCTAGATGGTAAATAAACATAATATTTTGGCAGGTATTTTTTTCTATAGTACTACAGCATACTACAATTGACATGCATGTATTGGGACATCCTATATCTTTTTCTGGCATACTAAATAGTAGGGAAGTATGGGGATTGGAACGCAGGGTATGTGAAGAGCAGTCAGTGTGAGAGAATCCTCCTCTGACATTCTAGGAGTGTTTAGCTAGTGACGGCAGCAGCTTGTCAGATGTGCCCTGGTGACAGAGAGCAAAGTGTTGACTCATTAGTTGCTCTTCCTCTCTATGTGCTGTCAGAGTGAAGGGAAGGCTGGCAGCTGAAAAGAGCAGTCAAAGATCACAGGTCTTTATCCATCTTTTTTCATCTCTCATTTTCATACTCCTTCACACAGTCTCCTGTCACTTATTTTGTTCGCGTTCAAGGTGTGCTTTGTGTTGCCTTGTCACAAAACTGTCTATTTAAAACAACTGCATATGAAAATGCATGTTAAAATGTCTGATACCCTTTCTACATCATATACTGTATATGCCCTGGTTTAATGTATCATAATAAATCATCATAATTGCTTTTTTTAAACTTTTTTTTGTAATGTGTCTAACTCTTTCTGCAAAAGGCTCAAATGAGAATAGTAAGACATTACACATTTAAACTGTATTGCACGTATTGTAATTTATGTAATTTGGGCCTTTGAGTTGAGATTACAATTACAAGGAATTATCACTCTAATAGTCTGTTTTCTCCGAAACCATGTGCACAAGTGAAGTTTTCAAATCAATTGCGTCTGAACGTGGAAACTTTTGAAAATTTAGGGGCAGTTTTACCGTGTAAACTGCCCCTAAATAGTATGGGTATTGGAACGCAGGGTATATTCCTTTTGACACATGGCAGTGAAAAACCATTCAAAGCAAAGTTTACTGAAGTGGTAACAAGGTAGTCCTTTCAGACACTCATGCATTCTTTATACTATAAACCTACAGGTAGCACTGATAATCAACTTTAACATTTACATACACTACTGGCCAGACCTGATGAAACATACCAGCCCCCTCGGTCATGGTGACACTGGTGGTGATATTACTATTGAAACCTAACACTCATCTGAACACTGTATGGCCAAACAGACATTGCCTACAAGCCCTGCGTTCCGAATCGCATACTTTCTACTATTTAGTATGGTAGAAAAAAGATTTAGGATGTCCCGATTCTTGTGGCCAGATTTAGGATGGTTAGAAGTACCTGGATGTCTACTACATTCGTTCAAGATTTTTAGTGTTGAAAACAGCATCCTATTTGGGCCATTCTGACCCATAATCCAGTGCGCACACAATGTGACGTCACATCGACGGAGCCTCCATATGAAAACAAACGCAAGATCAAGGCGCAATGTTATGATGAAATACATTAGTAAAAGTATGTCCCAATTGTAGCATACTGCATCCTAACTAGATTATTTTTATCGTCAGAAGTAGTATGTAGAATAGAAAAAAAGAAAGAGAATGCAATTCGGAACGCAGGGTTAGTAACACAATCAAAGGATTAACTAAACATTGCTAAAAAACATGACTTTTAACCAAAGCATGAACATTCCCATGGTCCTTTATGATCGCTTTATCCTTAAAATATACTCATATTTAATTGATTGAAAGTATATTCATTATACTGCATGCAATCAATAAGGTATTTTTACATAATTTACATGTGAACTATAGTGTACTTTTAATAAATACACTACTACAAAATATATTGTTAGTCATATTTCAGTGATTCTTGAGAAGTGGGACAAAACAGGGTGCAATGTTGAAAAAATACAAACCCTATGTTTAGGCAAATTAAATTACATGTACAGTATCTCACAAAAGTGAGTACACCCCTCACATTTCTTCACATTTTTCTTTATATCTTTCCATGGGACAACACTGAATAAATGACACTTTAATACAATGTAAAGTAGTCAGTGTACAGCTTGTATAACAGTGAAAATTTACTGTCCCCTCAAAATAACTCGACACACAACCATTAATGTCTAAACTGCTGGCAACAAAAGTGAGTACACCCCTTAGAAAAAATTTACAAATTGGGCCCAAAGTGTAAATATTTTGTGTGGCCACCATTATTTTCCAGCACTGCCTTAACCTTCTTGGGCATGTAGTTCACTAGAGCTTCACAGGTTGCAACTGGAACCCTCTTCCACCCATTTATGACAGCATCACAGAGCTGGTGGATATTAAAGACCTTGCGTTCCTCCACCTTCCATTTGAGGATGCCCCAAAGATGCTCAATAGGGTTTAGGTCTGGAGACATGCTTGGCCAGGCCATAACCTTTACCCTCAGCTTTTTTAGCAAGCCACTGGTCGTCTTGGAGGTGTGTTTGGGGTCGTTATCATGTTGCAATACCACCCTGCGGCCCAGTTTACGAAGGTTGAGTGCACATGGTCAGCGTCGTACACAGAGGTTGGCTTTGGAAAATAGACGTATGAGTGCTGCCAGCATTGCTGAAGGGCTTGAAGGGGTGGGGGGTCAACCTGTCAGTGCTCAGACCATACGCCGCACTCTGCATCATACTGGTCTGCATGGTTGTCATCCCAGAAGGAAGCCTATTCTAAAGATGATGCACAAGAAACCCCACAAAAAGTTTGCTGAAGACAAACAGACTACGGACATGGATTACTGCAACCATGTCCTGTGGTCTGATGAGACCAAAATACATTTATTTGGTTCAGATGGTGTTAAGAGTGTGGAGCGGCAACCAGGTGAGGAGTACAAAGACAAGTGTGTCTTGCCTAGAGTCAAGCATGGTGGTTGGAGTGTCATGGTCTGGGGCTGCATGAGTGCTGCCAGCACTGGGGATCTACAGTTCATTGAATTCTAACATGTACTGTGACATACTGAAGCAGAGCATGATCCCCTCCCTTCATAAACTGGGCCGCAGGGCAGTACTGCAACATGATAACGACCCCAAACACCCCTCCGAACGACCACTGGCTTGTTAAAGAAGCTGAGGGTAAAGGTTATGGACTGGCCAAGCATGTCTCCAGTCTTAAACCCTATTGAGCATCTTTGGGGCATCCTAAAACGGGAGATGGAGGAGCGCAAGGACTCTAATATCCACCAGCTCCTTGATGTCGTCATGAATGGGTAGAAGAGGGTTCCAGTTGCAACCTGTGAAGCTCTAGTGAACTACATGCCCAAGAGGGTTAAGGTAGTGCTAGAAAATAATGATGGCAAAACAAAATATTGACACTTTGGGCCCAATTTGGACATTTTTTCTTAGGGGTGTACTCACTTTTGTTGCCAGCAGTTTAGACATTAATGGCTGTGTGTCGAGTTATTTTGAGGGGACAGTAAATTTACACTGTTATACAAGCTGTACACTGACTACTTGACATTGTATCAAAGTGTCATTTATTCAGTGTTGTCGCATGGAAAGATATAATGAAATATTTGAAGAAATGTTAGGGGTGTACTCACTTTTGTGAGATACTGTATGTATCCAACATATACTAAGCTACTGAGCTAAGCTTTGACACAACCTCCCAGCTTTTGTTTATTTTACGTCATTGGCCTATCACCACCGTCAGATGTCAACTTCGTCAGATTTCTTAAACATAACAAATGGAATTTATCTAGTAGCCATTTGGTTTTTCTGTTGATGTTAGGTGCTAATATGAACTACTTCAGGAAAATAAAATGATCGAAACATTTCAAATAACTTCTTCAGAAATTGTAAGTCGGTGTTGACGTATCATGGTTGTGACGCAGGACTTTCAAGATTTGGAATGTAAAATATTCTAAAACTACAACACTTATCAGGGCCTGTCTGACTCTAATGTACTCTGCATAGGTAGAATGTAACAATAGGTCCTTCAAAGTGACGGCTGCCCCTTATTTTGGCTGATTTTCTTACATTTTAATGGATTGTCTGTCATGGTGACAAAAAGTGTCCCACCACTTTGAAACCATATAAAACATGAATGTGTTGAAGAAAAACAGTTTTTATTGATATGAGAGATTGTTTAGTGTTGCTTTTGATGAAAAAAGCACTTTTTAATCATTAAAGTAATTTTTTAATAGGTTTTATAGCATAATAAAGATTGAAACCTTCTCTGAGGACACACTGTTTTGGACGACGTGAGAAGATAACAAGTGTCATATATTTGACATAATAATGATAACACTACATTTATTGTGCTCCAGACATTCTATTCTTAATCCCTAATAACATCTTCAATTTTAAATATTTTTAGTTTTAAACATAACTACCTGTTATATTTTCAGTAAGTGTAGTAAATCACTAGTAACATACTAGTGGAGTTAATGTACACTTAAACAGATTGAAAGTTTATTGATATTATGATGACACAAAATACTCAAGAATATATTTTACTACACTTAATTTACAATTGAATTATAGTGTACATTTTATACATGCAGAACTGTGAAATAACATTCTGTGTGAAGCAAGAGGTTTGAGAAGGCCTGAAGGCGCGAAGCGCCTCACATCCGTGCACTTTTATATTGAACTCAAATTTGATTAACAATGTATTTAACAGTAGCATATTTATTTAAAATACACTTTTGTTCTAAATTTAGTCTGGTAGAAATATATTCTTGAGTATTTTGAGAAATACGCAATATCAACATACTTTCAATCTGTTTACAGTAAGTGTACTTTAAATACACCAGTATGCTAACAGTGATTCAATACACTCAATATACTAAAACGTATTTGACAGCAAGTGTCTTGAAACTTAAATGGGACTAATAATATATTTTACAGTAGTGTATTTACTCAAACTATAGGCAAGGCAAGGCAAGGCAAGTTTATTTATATAGCACAATTCAGACACAAGGCCACTCAAAGTGCTTTACAGGGGCAAGATTAGAATACATTATAAAACATTTAAAAGCGAATAAAAGAAGCAAATAAAAATAAAATAAAAACTCGATTTAAAAACATAATAAAAGAAGCAAATAAAATGAAAATTGCAAGTTAAAAAGGAAACAAAAAAGTCTTCAGACTCGATTTAAAAGAACTGAGAGTTGCAGCAGACCTCAAGTTCTCTGGGAGTTTGTTCCAGATTGTTGGTGCATAAAAACTAAAAGCTGCTTCTCCTCGTTTAGTCCTAACTCTAGGGACTGTAAGTAGACCTGTCCCAGACGACCTAAGGGCTCTGGACGGTTCATAACTTATCAGCATATCAGTAATGTATTTTGGCCCTAAACCATTTAGTGCTTTATAAACCAACATCAGAATTTTGAAATCAATTCTTTGAGTGACTGGAAGCCAATGTAAAGACCTCAGAACTGGGGTAATGTGATCCACCTTTTTGGTCCTAGTGAGGACTCGAGCAGCAGCGTTCTGAATTAGCTGAAGCTGTCTGATTGATTTTTTTGGAAGGCCAGCAAGGACACTGTTACAGTAGTCAAGTCTACTAAAGATAAATGCATGGACAAGTTTTTCTAAATCTTGCTGAGACATAAGCCCTTTAATTCTTGATATGTTTTTTAGGTGGTAGTAGGCTGATTTATTGATTGATTTTATGTGTTTCTTGAAATTCAAGTCAGAGTCTACAACAACACCAAGATTTCTGGCTTGGGGTGTAGTTTCTAACATAATGGATGTAAGCTGTGCGCTGACTTTTAATTGTTCATCTTTGGCACCAAAGACAATTACTTCAGTTTTATCGTTGTTTAATTGAAGGAAATTTTGGCACATCCAATCATTGATTTGTTCAATGCACTTACTCAGTGCCTGTATTGGACTGCAGTCTCCTGGTGATATGGTTATGTAAATTTGTGTGTCGTCTGCATAATTATGGTAGCATAATTTGTTCTTATTCATAATCTGAGCTAGTGGGAGCATGTAGATGTTAAATAGAAGAGGGCCAAGAATGGAACCTTGGGGGACCCCGCATGTAATATTTGTCCGCTCAGATGTGAAATTGCCTATTGACACATAGTAGTCTCTATCCTTTAAGTAGGATTCAAACCAGCTTAGTACAGTTCCCGAAAGTCCAACCCAGTTGGCTAGTCGATCTAGTAATATGCTGTGGTCAACTGTATCAAAAGCGGCACTGAGATCCAGTAAAACTAAGACAGAACTTTTGCCACTGTCTGTGTTTAAATGGATGTCATTGAGGACCTTAACCAGAGCAGTCTCAGTACTGTGGTGTTGTCGAAATCCTGACTGGAAGACATCAAAGCAGTTATTCATTGCTAAGTAGTTATTTAGCTGTTGATAAACAGCTTTTTCAATGATTTTACTTAAAAATGGTAGGTTAGATATGGGCCTATAATTTTTCATGAGTGATGTATCTAGATTGTTCTTTTTTAAGAGTGGCTTGATGACTGCTGTTTTCAGGGCCTGTGGGAATACACCTGTCTGAAGGGACATATTGACAATTTGTAGAACATCTGAGGCCATACAGCTAAAAACAGTTTTAAAAAAGCCTGTGGGCAGAATGTCAAGGCAACAGGATGAGGAGTTCAGGTGTTGTATAATGTCCTCCAGGTTTTTGTGGTTTATAAGATAAAATTCTGTCATTGCATTTGAATTGATTTTAAGAGGGAACACATATGTTGAATATACTATACTTTAGTTCAATTGTAAATTAAGTGCGGTAAGAGTACCCCATTGATAGGCTAGTATACAACAAATATACTTTCAATCCTTTTTCAAAAAGTGTGTGTTTGTGTGTCGCTCGCTTGGTGACACCACTGGAGGAAATTGTTATGACATGCCTGTTGCTATGGCAATCCCAGGGTGGCGTAATCTGTCAAAAAGCCTTTCTACTCCCAAAGGGGAATCAACACATATACACAGAGCTGTTTACCTGTGTGTGTTGGTGTGTGTGTGTGTGTGTGTGTGTGTGTGTGTGTGTGTGTGTGTGTGTGTGTGTGTGTGTGTGTGTGTGTGTGTGTGTGTGTGTGTATGTGTGTGTGCGTGTGTCTGTTGGTTTGGCAGGCTGAAACATGGTGGAGTCTCCTGAGTCATCTTTGTGTGTCAGTTGGCCCCCCCGGAGGCCACCAGGAAAACAACTGTACTCACCAGCCAAATGATGAAAAACACTGTCTGAAGGACTGTGTGTGTGTGTGTATGTGTGTGTGTGTGTGTGTGTGTGTGTGTGTGTCTATGTGTGTGTGTGTGTATGTGTGTGTGTGTGTGTGTGTGTGTGTGTGTGTGTGTGTGTGTGTGTGTGTGTGTGTGTGTGTGTGTGTGTGTGTGTGTGTGTGTGTGTGTGTGTGTGTGTGTGCGCGCGTGTGTGCTTGTTAAAGATTTCCACAGCTGTGCTCGTCCTCATTAGTTATCAGTGTTTTCCCCTCAGGAGCCAATTTTGTAGTTTTGAACATTTTAAACTGATTTGATCGGTTAGTGTGAAAAACAATTGAACAACCGTTCTGACGTCAACAGATCATATTGTTAAATGTGGGTCATGCATGGAACTTAAAAGTGAATGAAAATGTGTCATTAATATAACCTGGAAATCCAGACCCATATCTTGAACGATAGAGGGTCTGGCCACGATCAATAGACCTTTCCAACTCAAGGGGCGGCCCCTACGCGTGCATTTCAAATGCCACTGCACGCAATTGGATAGCACTACGACCAATAGGAGCAATGAACAAGGTGACATATTAAGCCCTGTTCGTTTAGCGAACAGCGGGGTTAACTGTTAAATCAAACTTTTGCCGTAAACGGCCAGCAAAACAGAACATTCTTACTTGCTAATGAAAGATTTGAGTGCCGTCTTCCAAATCACTAGTTGTCGAGGCGAAAGCCGTCTCAAACTCGAACAACATACCCACAGACATCTCTTTTTACTATCACGGCTTCGGCAGCGCACTATCGTCATCCGGTTATGTCCGCCCCAGAGCACCATATATAGGGCACTGGCCCGCCCATATCAGAAAGAACGATTTGATTGGTAGCTCAGGATTTCTTGACATATTAAATGAGCTTCAATGGAGAGTGTCCAGACCAACAGGCGCAGCAAATTGAATTTTCAAGCACTTAGGGCAGGTCTGGATTTCCAGACTGAGTTAAATAGTGATAGGCATAGGCTGACTTCAATACAGAACAAAGTAATCAAAGTGATCAGAAAGGCCAAAGCCAACTTCTTCTTAATAAAAACTATTTTCTAAGTGCTCTGGTTCAAAAGTTAGCTTTTTAAGATTTTTCAGAAGAGGTGTCCATCTCGTATTGGCCCTCTGTCATAAATGCAGGGATTTTAAGGAGGGACTTTACATTTTCTTTTATATAATAAAATGTTGAAAGAGGTCAGTTCACTCATCCAAACATCTTAGCCAGAGAATTATAACATAATTGAATCATTGGACTAACTAACTATATACTTTTGGCAGATATTAAAACATAGTTATGTATAATTACATTTATAGCGTTCACATCCTTAAATAAAGCTAAACACTGTCCTTGCCTGGTGGTTTAGTTATTGCATTGTATATAAATATGTACTTATAAATATGTAAATATATTTGTAGACAGATTGTTCATGCTGATTGACTGAAGCCCATTTTCAATCCATCCCTGCTCAGAGCTACCGCACCAGAGGTTCTCTGTGTACCACCAGTGTACATTTAGTTAATCTTTCTCAGCCTATGTTTCTCTCATCCTGATGGTGTAAAAATGTAGTTTCTGCAACTCCAAAAAAAATCAAAGGATTTGGTGGTTTTTAATCTTTATTGCACCTCCTCTCCTCCTGGATAAATCCCTTACATTTTGTTAATGAAGCACTCCATCATAGTGATGAAGCATTAAGTGTAGTGTGTGTGTGTGTGTGTGTGTGTGTGTGTGTGTGTGTGTGTGTGTGTGTGTGTGTGTGTGTGTGTGTGTGTGTGTGTGTGTGTGTGTGTGCGTGTATGTGTGTGTGTCTATTCAGGTGAGAATTACTAAATAAATAAATGACTGCTTTATTTCACACACAGGCCACAAGACTTTTATTTGTGTGGGACGTGAATACAGGATAAAAAAGGGTTGATTCATGTGTGTTTGATTTATGCATTCATATTTTAACATTTGGAAAATACAAGGTGTCTAATAAACTTTCATCACTCTTTATTTAAAATGACATATAGCTACAGTTAGTAGCAAAACCCAAAATGATGTTAACTGATTGAGCATTTTTACCTTTTGTCTGCTTTTGGAGATTTAGTGTGTTAAAACTATTTTGACACCTTTTATGTACCAGTTGATATTATACTTAATTGCAATGCAGCAATATTATCAGTACATGTTTATTTCACACAAATGTCTGTATTCTGATTGGTTCTGAAAATGGACAAGGCTACACCATTGTTAGAAGCCTACTAGACTGTTACAATGTTATAGAATGTTCAGTTGTTATCTAATGCCACCAATACTCATATACTAATCCCTGCTCTCAAAATATATAAAATATAATGATTTATGATAATACAATACAAATACACCTAAATAATAAAATATGATTTGCATTTGAACCCCACTGTCAAATAGAAGATGACTCTAAACAAAAGCTGTGTAACTGTGAATGGTGTCAATACAAAACGGCAATACATTTCTCTTTCTCGAAAAAGCTTACTAGTGCAGTGGGTTCATTGCACCACAAAGGATACACACTATAGTTATTCTTTCCTAGTATCAGCTGCTCAATTAAACAGGACCCAATCCATATATATATATATATATATATATATATATATATATATATATATATATATATATATATATATATATATATATATATATATATATATATATAGGTATACTACTCACCAGGAAGGGCACCTGTAATCATCTGATTGCTAATGGTCAGCCATTGATAACATATTAAAAATCCTCCCAAGCTCCCGGACTTTGATACACAATATTTAGAGCAAACTCTTCACAACAGCCCATGGTTGGATGAGTACCCTTTTTCCATAATTCAGAGTACTCAGAACAAAGGCATAGATACCATGTTAAAAAAACAAGGACTTTTCCTTTAAATGAGTCCCACAACGTTGTTACAAGCTTAAGCTAAGTGTTTATTTTCCTACTTGGTGTTCGGGAGAGGACAGTAAACACTGGCACACGTTATTTGGGGTAAATGTTGATCCAAGGTGGTGTTAGTCATTCTTAGGGATTTTCCAGAGCCGGCCACTCTATACTTCAGTTAACAGTGCTGACAACCATTCAGTTTGTTAAGTCAGCGTTAAGCTCCCCGTCGTTATGAGTCAAGCTGAACTCTTGACTGAAATTCTCTCCATTCTGTCACTCATTCTTCTACAACGGCAACAAATTGAGCCCAGCCCCAGAATTCAGGTAGGGAATCCTAGAGGCTCAATGCTCTCAAAGAAGCGGCTGGGACAATGTTTTAAGATGTGCTGCAGCTGTATTGAGATGTACTGAGCCGTATTAAGATGTAGGGACGGAGTATCGGAGCTTCATTGAGAAGCACTGAGGGTGAATTGAGATGTTTTGAGCCATATTTAAATGGAGCTCCAGTCGCATCGGAGCTACATTGAGATGTATCAGAGCACAGCTAATTGAAGCTGAGCAGCAGAGAATGTTGTGCTTTGTAGCTGGATGGGATTGTTCATGCTGCAGCAGCACATTATTGTGGTCTAGAAGGATCCTTATGCCATTGTGACGTAAGGGGATTGTCCACAGCAGAAGGTAAGAGAAGGAGAAAGGCCACAAAGGGAAGGAGCACTCGAGCTGCCAAAGGTGATGTAATCTGCTCAGCTGTGTGGTGTCTGTCTGAGCTCTGTGTCCCAATAGGAGAGCCAGGCTCAGATTAAATGTGTCCAGTGTGTGGCCTCACTGTGTGATGTGTGGCCTGGGCCGGCCTCTGCATTTTCTACGTGGATCAGTTTGACCTCCGCATTTGATGTGCAGAGCAGCCTAACCCTTCCTTTGTCCATAAGAAAAGCCTGTAATACAGAGAGCAAAGACCTTTACAAGGCTCTGCTCAGGAGTTAGTGCCACACACTGAAACTCCTGCCTGATGTTCACACTGAATTGCCATTTGGTCATCACTCAATTAGGCAGGCATATGTTTCATGAGGTGTTTTCTATCTATTTAATAAAAAAATATATAATTAAAACACAATTTAAAAAATAAATACAGCTTTTATTTACTTTTTTTTTTAAACTTTATTTACGGAACACAGTTTCCAACAGGATGGGAAATATTGATATTTCGGTGCTTCTGTGTTTTTTTAATTTGACGTGGATGGAGAGACGGTAGTAGTGGACTCACAGAAAGCTTAACTCGGTATCTTTTTGACCAGTCTTTCACAAATCAGTTAAAATTCAGAGACTTGACACTCCGTTACAAGGAGGTCACTCTTACATTGGAAGCTATCAACCCAGAGCAACAAACATGTGAAGCACCTGTGTGTATCCCCAGCAAACCAGAGGTACTAATATAATAACTATCAAGCTGACTAATGCACACTCCAGCATTTCAACTTAAACCACCTGCTGGGTGAAGCAAATGAGGTTGCTCTTCATACATTGTTAATACAAGAAAAGAGATTTGACGTTTGTAATAACACAGCTAAGTGCAGCTAATTTCCTCATTATAATACAGGTAGTAGACTGCACAAGATTTGGGCAAAAATAGGAACCTTAAGTTTTAAAATATATTGATCCAAGAGTTCTTGGATACAGCTTATTTTTTGACTTGATTTACAGAACAGTTTTCCAAAGGTTGTGAGTGACATACACTTGACAAAAGGTTTTACAAGCACTTGGTTAGAAAAATGAAATGTAGTAAAATGTGGGGACATAGCACTGGGCGCTAAACGAAATAAGTACAAAATATGACTTATAAAATGTAAAAGTGTTTCATTGGGTCAATTGAGTGGGTTGGGTTGTTTGGTTTCATCTCGTTTTTTTGGCAGAAGAAATTTCTTCTGAATGGAGGAATGTAGTATATTTTAGGCTGCATGGATAAGCACTTTCTAAAGGTCGAGGTTACAGAAAAGCATCGGGTACGGTACCTTTTTAATAGGGTTGTTATTGGGATTCGTCATGATGAGATGATCTGTCTATTTTAGCCTAGAGTATCAGCATACCAGTTTTCTCAATATAAGCCTGTGTTAGCATGTACTGAGAGCCTTGGGGAGGGCCCCCGTTGCTCACTGCTGCTTGATGATACAATACCCACCCATGTAAATGTCCTGTCTGGAATTTGTTCAGTACACCTTGAAACACTGAGGAAGTTCAGCCTGCCGCCTCAGTCTTTTCAGCCATGGGGATAATTTGGCTACCACATTAACATTATACAGTTGGGAATATACTGTAGGTCCAAATATTGCTAAAAGTTGAGTCATATTCATTTAGCATTGAAGGTTCAGTAAGCGGAACGGTCAGTTTAGCTAACTTCCTGTCAGTCACTGCAGTTAGCAGTCCCCTCCCTCGTCCCCACGTCACCACATTAATGCACTGCGGTCTTCAAGCAGCGAGTTATCTAGCATCATCTCAGATCCATAAGTGTGATAAAACATGATGAAAACCATCAAAACAGACTTTGGGAAGGATTTTTACCTGCTCCGCCATTGCAGGCGCATACACATGAACCCATCTGTCGCTCTGCACGTGCACCGGCAGTGAGACGGGTGCCGGTTTGTGGCGTTCTCTCTTCTGATTGGTTATTAGTAGTGGGATCCCCGAAAAGTTTATTTGCCGATTACATGCAGAGCGACTGACTGAGAGATCGGCTTTATGAAACGCGCACACTATATAAGTGATCACTGTATGAATAAAGAGTGATTTAACAATTATATTAACATACATAAATCACTTACTTCACCTTTAATGGTTCTCTCTTCTCATTTGAAGGAGTCTGGGCTTGAATCTATGCTAAACCCTTGATTGATGAACTGAAGATTATTTTCATAGTGGGTTTTACTTCCAGTGTTGATGAAGTAGAACACACGGTTAAAGCTGCTCTAGCTTTCTTGTGAAAGCCTCTCTGCTCATATGATTGGAAGATTTTTCAATGTCTTTCAATACTGGCCGGATATGTTGGTTTATGTAATAGGTAATATGTCATATTACCTATTAAAATAATTAATATGTCATATTACCTATTAATATAATTCATAGGTAATATGTCAAACTCATCATCAAAAGCACATAACCATACATGAAATCAATGAGTTAAACAATCTAAACATTGGGAAGAATGACAGCCAAAACAAACCAGTGCCATTGACTGAAAGAATAATTTTCATGAATTAATTTACCTTTATTTTTCCTTCGAGGGTTGACCCTTAATTACAATGACGTCGATTTGAAATCCTTGGAACTTCTATAGGTGCCAACACACTGCACACCGCCGCGCGGCGAGTTTACATAGAAAGTCTTTGTACTTTGCGCGCAGACGTGCGAAAGGGCGGTCGGTGGCGAGCGGTTAACGCGGCACGGACGCCGCAGGAGTTGAAAATATTGATCTTGTTGCCTGCTGTGTACAGTTTTGCTTTATGAACCAAGTTAGCACCGGTTAGCTTGGGTAAAGCACCATCAGCACAGCAGACTGGTGCTTTCAGCACCGGTTAGCACCAGCGCCAGCATATCCCCAGAGTAGGAGAAGGCTACTCTGGTCGGGCGGCCGGCGGTGGACACAATATGACCCAATATGATCACGCGGCGCGGAACCTGCGATTCGCGCGGCCAACCGCCGCGGAGTGCAGTGTGTTAGCACCTTAAAATAGCTGAATCAGCCAGTCAGAAATGGTGCTTATTCAGATTATTGCCTTTTTTAATGGCTTACCGTATCCCACGTGGTAGTCAATATTGGCATGGGTTCTTACTGTGCTCGGATATTGTGGATGTCATAATCGCTTCATAAGGGAGAAAAGATGAGCTTGCTCATTTAAACTTAATGATTCAAGAAATTCCTTGATAAGAGTACTGAAGTCTCTGGAAATGTTTTAACAGCAAAGTGTCACTACTTGATTCCTTATCCAAGACTTACACTGATGTACATACTTTGCCTGTTATGTTTACTTTGATACTGTGTACTGTTATGAGTTTGATACTGGTTACACTATGTGATGAGTGTGATACTGTACTGTGAAGAGTTTAATAAACAGTCAAGTCAATAAGCAGTTATGTGTGGACTATTATGGTACTTTTCTGCCTCCTTAAAGTCCAGAATAGTATCCTTTATGTCTTGCAGGGTACACCGTTGTACTTCAAGTGGGACTGTTAGATGAGGTACAAAAATGTACCTGAACTGAAGGGGTACATAAATGTATTTCAAAAGGGAACCTCTCCTGCGACAAGCATTTGTACCCTTTTGTACACAGTACACCAGTACTTCTATTTTTGAGTGTGTAGGGTTTTGTCTTGGATCCTTTAGTATTTGCTTTATACAGTATATGCTCCCATTACTAAGTCAATTTCAGAGACATATCATATCACTGTTAAGCTGACCATATTCCGCTCCATGTGTCCCAAAGCAGTCCAAGAGAGAACATTTATTCTTGAATAAATAATTAAGGGAAATTATTTCATTGACGTGATCAACGTGAAAAGCTAAGTGACATATGACAGGTTTCCATTGCTGTCTCAACCTCCAGGTCTTTTGTTTAGTTATTATCATAGGCAGCAGCTCTTATCACAATATAGTAGCTCTATTAAGGCCTAAGTGGACAGTTAGTCTCTAGGGGGAGATGCCCCCTCTGGGTTGAAATAAAGATGTAAAAAGGAATGAGACTTTAAGCGGAATCCCATCTGTTGTGTGTGTGGTTTCATTTAAATTTGCCTTTATCTACCTGTTCCTCTTCATCTGTCTGTGTAAAGGAAGCATGCCTTACTGTCACAACACCATCAGGATATGATAACCATGGATGTGATAACCATGCAAATGTATTTCAATTAGAATGTTAATGATCAACTTAATGATGATTTTTAATTAGAATGTAAATGCTGATTATTTGTATGAATATATGAGCAGCTGTTTGTCAGGACTGTGACAAGGAGCTGTTGTTTCTCTGACTGACTGACTGAATGAAATGGACGGCTGCTCTTTCATTCATCTCTTAACAATATTCCTTCCTCCCCTCCTACTCACTTTGTTTCAGTTCAGCTGCTATATGAATGTGGCTAGATGAAAATACCATGATAATGGCCTAATCCAACAGCTGCTGGTTATTGAAGACTGACTGTAAAGACAAAGGATATCCCTTAACTCTTATCCACCTTAACACTATTCCTGCATTCCAATACCCATACTTCCCTACTATTTAGTATGCCAGAAAAAGATTTAGGATGTCCCAATACATGTACTTCAATTGTAGTATGCTGAAAATAAATAAATGCTCCACTAACTCCAATAGCATTTTGGAGTATTCGTCTTTATTCTTAGCATTTCACAACATACTGAAAATAAATCTTCCTTATCTGATTTTTTTCTCTCTCCTGTGGCTCTAAAACTCTTCTGTACTTTAGTATGTAGTGTAGTAAAAAGAAAGAGTATGTTATTTGGAACGCAGAGAAACTGTGGATAAGGCATCAAGTTACCCTGGTTCCAGTCCCTGAATCAACCACCGATTGGGGGTGAGCCTTATCTGGCATTATCTAGACAGGATGGGCCCTGCTCTTTAGATGAACAATTAGTTTAATTTGTAAGTTAACTCTATGGCATGTTGCTGTTTTTTGCAAGGTGGAGCCAGCCCTATTAACACAAAAGTCTTTCAGTGAGTGGTGAAAATATGTCATTGGTTGGTCAAGTGTTTAAATGAATAGTGGCTAACGCTAACAGGTGTTATCCTAACCCCCACTCAGAGGTGTCATGCCCTTATTTTCTTTAGTATTTAGTTTAAATTATCTATATTCTAAGTGTAACATATTCTTAATAATGGCAGAATTTACTTTGTTGTTTGTTATGTTTTGTTTTCTGACCTTTTTCAGGGTTTATGAAATTTAAAAAAATAAAGATCCAGTATTTACCATTAGACAAAGTAATTGGATCACTACGTAAAAAAAACGTACATAGGCATAGTGAAGTAAAGATCCATTGAAAATATTTCTCAAATTACTTAATTAACCCCACAAAAGAAAAAATGTCTGCTAAATGACATGTAATGTAATATTCGTTAAATTTTTATTGGCCATCAACCTGGCGTATTGTGAAAAAAAATAAGGATTGAAGCATAAAAAAAACGTGCGCAGGTTGCGCACAGGGCAGCTGGCGCTCGCGCCCCACTAGGCCGGTGGAGACAATGGCATAGATTAACATCAGAACATTTTTCGCACGAGTAAAAAGGCCTCCGAATCGCTTTTAGGGGTAACTGTAGCCATTTTTCAACTAATGATATTGCTAACCTATCTGCCTTACAAAGATCAATTTGCATTGGGGTATGTCCACCCTGTTCAGTCCAGCAATATACTAGTTTGCGTGTTTTTGTGGCCAATTTTTATTAAAATTTCCATCATATTATATTAAAATACTGGAAGAGAAGAGGCGTGGATGTAGAATGCAGAATCAAGTGTTAAAAAGCCTTCAAACACTCAAACCTTTTTTCAAAAGGCTGTGGTACATCACCTTGCATACACACACACACACACGCACGCACGCGCGCACACACACAGACACACACACACACACACACATGCACATACAATGATAGTCCATTATGAGCAGAATCACCTAACCATCTTGTCATCACTCTTGTTTCAGTGGTTGGAAGCCATCATTGATCACTCTCCAAATGTTCTTTGATGGCTAGAATTCCTTTTCATACTGTTTGATGCGGACATTAATTGATAGGTGCTGACAGGACGTGGATTGTGTGAGATGTAATGGAATGAAACTTTTCAGAGTGAAGCTGCAGGTCGTCGGTCTTGGATCCCGTCTCTCTTTCTCTGTGTGACAGCCATCAGCTCCTCTTTCTCGCCCTCTTTTCTCCAGTCTTTTGTTAGGTAAATGAGAAGAGGTTGACCCCATTCTCATTTTGCAGCCACCCGCTGGCCGATAGAAGAGAAAGAAAATGACGGCCTGAAAGAATGAGTGAAACAGACAGTGAGCCAATGAATAGTGCTTTTTCCTATTCATCAATGCCTCAATTCTGAATTTGCGGTGAATTAAATTTGGCTGTACCTTTGAGGATAAAGTGTGTGTGTGTGTGTGTGTGTGTGTGTGTGTGTGTGTGTGTGTGTGTGTGTGTGTGTGTGTGTGTGTTCAGGGCCTCTGCTAAGCTTTTGGGTGCCCTAAGCTTAAATTGTCAGTAAGCCCCCCCCCCCCTCAACTAATCAGAAGCTGAATGGTCCTGGTATAGTAAATAGACATATTTTAATTGGCTGAAAAAATAAAAACATTTTCTTCACTTTTGATTGGGTGGGCAGGCCCACCCTTGCCCCTTGGCTGCCGCCGGCCCCGCTTGCCATTATGAATCGCCATTCAAAAACAGCTTGATAAAGCCGGGTAGGCTATAATTGGGGGAAACATCTAATTTGCCCAAATTGAGTGATAGGTTGCACAACTAAGAAAAAACAACGATGGGCCTGTTCATAACTAATTTATATATTTTTTGTAATGTAATGATTATCATGAAATTTTTTAAGAAACCTCAATTTTGGGGGGCCCCCGGATCATCTCTTTTTCCTTTGTAATAATTTTATTTATTTTTTTATTTTTTTGGGGGGGCCCCCAGGTGCTTGGTTCCCTACGCACTCTGCATACCCTGCGTACCCTGCGTATAGGGAGCGGTGGCCCTGTGTGTGTGTGTGTGTGTGTGTGTGTGTGTGTGTGTGTGTATGGTTGTGCATTTCCACTAATATTGAAATATTTTCAGAATTTCAGAATTAGGCTCAGGACTTTGACTCCAGAGTCCAAGGTTTTCATCCAAGCTATGTGGTTAGGTTAAGGCAACAATTGTTTTTTCTGTTTAATGTTAATAGCCATGGTGCTAACGCTTTATATTAAGGTCCTTGTAATGAGCATTAGTTAATAGGTAATAAGATCCTAAATAGAAGCTTATTTACATTAATTTGTGTTAATGAGACTATATATAAGTGTTATTAATATCATAATGAACACGTTTATTGTGAGATTATAAGACTTTTATAACCCCTTATAAGAAACCATTTATTGATACAAGTCTTATGAGTTTCTCATAGCTGTTAATAAAAGCATTACAAACCCATTTATTGAGACCCATTTGTGTTGCTTTATGAAGGTAAAAACTGCTTTATTATTCATTTATTAGCAGTAAACTATGCACTTATTAAACTGTTAATTATGCTTTTTGTAGGTGATGCTTTTTTGCCTGATCTAAAGCGAGAACAATGCTTATTAAGGTTAATAAATCCTTTATTAAATTGTTAATTATGCGTTTTGCAGGTACGGGATCTTGAGCGGGAACAATGCTTATTAAGGTTAATAAATCCTAATAAGTCCTCATACTGTAAATACAATGTTTTAGCTGTGAAGCACAAAAACACAATTTAATAGCCCTTTCCCACTGACCAAAAACCCCGCTTCGTCCAGCATCGATGCAATTTTTTTATCTGATGGGAAGGGTTACACCTTGCATTTAGTTCGGGTCAGTTGACCCTGCAGTACACACAGGTGTTTCTCACCTCACTCGGCTTAGCGCTGCTCGGCTCTTTGGTGGCTAAACAAGTCCCAGATCAACGCGCTAATTTCTGACATATCACGGCATGTGCTTAGTAACAATAGCCTTCATTTATTAAAAAGTAACTGCTCCACCAGACAGATCCCCGTTTATGAGTTCACTTTCCATTCATGTCGTGTATAAGCCTGTGAGACCGAGCTGAGGCGCTAACTGTGTTAAAAATACTGTATAATATAATATGTGGATCAAGTTTAAAATGACAGAGTTATACATCATATTTTCAAAATTGGTTAATTTGTGTTTTTGCCTAAGATAGTGAGAAATTATATTTCTCAATGAGACAGGTTCACACACTTTAAGTCCTACTTAGCTTAGGTAAGGACAAAGTATAAAATATGTCAAAAATAAAAGTCATTTTGAACGTTTAAAGTATTAACTGAGTCTATAGATGAAAGTATGGTGAAGGAGATACATTTCAAAAGTGGAGGAAGTTTATGGCTGTTGCCATAGGCTTCAATGTTAAAGTAATTGTTATAAAGGCTGAATACTAAATCATTTGAAGAGGTAGGAAAAAAAATGTCCAATAATGCACAGAGAGAGCTGCACATTTTCATATTTGAATGGTTAAAATGGTTTAAGATTCAAAGAGTTAAAGTGAGCAGAAAACACACTGGAGAAGAAAGAGTATAGGAATAAAGATTTGGATAACAATTCACACTAAATACCCTGTCAGTCACTAAAATATTTCCTCATCATGTTAATAGAAAACGATCTGGACAACATTGAGTTTTTTTCAACGTGTGTTTGGCCAGAAATCATAATTAACGCTTGGAATCTTACATCCAATCTTGACACAATCCATTGATAATCCTAATAATAATAACGAGAAATAAAGCAACATGTGTGTTAGGAAGGTGTTGCACCACATGCCTCCAGAATAGTTTAATATTACACACAAGATTATACTTCTATTCTAGGCTTTCTTTATGAGGCTGTATGTATTCTTATATATTCAGGTGCACCAAGGGTGAGACAAAATAGAACCAACTCACTAAAAATGACAATACTCTAGAATATACCAAGAAATATATTTGAAAGAACTTTATTATGGAAACCCTCCCAGGTCACTGGTAAAGACAAATACTTAACACTTCAAATCAGAAAAAGATTTCCAACCCAGACACAATCTGATGTTCACATTTGATAAGATAGCATAGGGTTTGTTTTGCATCCAGTCTTTCAATAGTTGCTGGTTTGATTCTGGAGCCCCCCAATACAGACATTATTTTTCAGTTTAAAAATCAGAGTCTGTGCTTTTTAGCAGATCACATCACCAGGTTAAGCTTCTCTTTTTACAATACCAAACACTTTTCACCAGAATTCCACATTCAGAAATTATATACACATTCCAGGCCAGGGTTTTTTTGGACTCTGTCCATTTCAAGTTTCTTTACGTTTTTTCCCTTTGATGTTTTAGTCAACATCTTTGTTTTTGCTGCAAATACGCCAACATGATATAAATGAGCAATAGAAAGTGAGCAGCTTCTTCCTGTGGGGATTCAAACCAAAGGCCTGAGCGTCCTGAGTGCAGCCCAGCCCTAGAGCTGCACATTCTGGGCAATCACCACTGTTTCCTTGCAGCCAGAAAGTTGAATGGCAGCTGATGGAGATAATGTAGAGAGACACCTCCCCCGATACCTTTGATGCAGCTGTACAACTATTGGTTATTCCTATACTTCCATTGATACTCAAAGACCTCCTGTCATGCTTCTCTCCGGGATTTGGCTTGAACTTTATTTTTTTTGCAATAGATAATGAATAAAAATGTCTAAACGTTCATTTTGTTGCATTGCGGTCTATTTGAGTCAATGGCCTGAGGTCAATGAGGTGCTGTCAGGCTGTCTGTCCCTCACAGTCCTGTTGTTCAGTCCATGCTGATGATGATGACTGTGGGCATGTGTGTGTGTGTGTGTGTGTGTGTGTGTGCCATGAGGGGTGACATCACTGGAGTCGTGGCCAGAACTGTGACATGTCCGATTCACTTCCTGGAACTTGGACTGGAACTGAGACACCAGGGGAAATCAGACCTGGTCCAAGGACAACACAGAAGGTTTAAAGGGTTAGTGTGTGTTTTCACTGAACAACAAGGGGATTGTAGAGGCAGCACAGTGGTAAAGAACCCACATGGGGAATTGGAACTAAAGAAAGTGTGAAGGTGTCATGAAAACACTTAGAAAGCTGGAACTGAAACCTGAGCATGTACCATGACTTGCACCAGTACTTATTGATGAACAATCTGAGATTTGTCAAGTACATTTTGATGTGTTTTTTATTCTATTATGTTTAATATTGAATATCTTTGCATGTTTTATTGTGAATCTGACAAGCTCAGAAGCACCTTTATTCTTAACAGACTAATATGGTAAAGCTAAGCATTGTTCAAACCTATAGAACCTCAATTGATCAATAGTGGAGATTCTATGTTTCCATTTGAACAAGGAATTTGTGCAGCTATGTTTGGCTTGCTAGTCTATAAGTCTTTGAATTTCCAAATCCAATCACTGAATGTTGGCTGCTTTCCTGAAAAACTAAATCCCTCAAAGTTAAGAATGAACCTCTCCCTTTTCTTTTTCTTTTTGGTTCGTGTGTGTTGTCTGGTGTTGTTTGATTATTGTTAAAAAAATTAAACCGAAATAAAAATAATTGTACACATGTAAGCATTTAAGCATTTTCCATATTCAAAGTGCACGTTGCTATTCCAGGCTAAAATGTGCTTAAGTTGAGCATGTGTTGTGTAGAATGGTCATAGAGATTACATGTTTTTTGAATGAAAAAATAGTGTGAACTTGTTAAAGGTTCAGTGAGAATTTTATTTGATTTAGGTACCAAAGATAGTTCAGTTAAGCAATGCAATGCATTATGTTATAATAATAATACATAATGTGGAACCATAATGCTATGCTATAATGATTTAGATAAAGGAAACAAAAATGCATCTGAACTGTTAACTGATTATTTTAATTGTTTCCATGTACATCAACTTGGTGATTAGACAAGATTCTTGGATTCCAGCCCAACTGCTTCATTTGGAGAGGAGCACCCAGGCCTGGAGTGGCCAGCAAACCCAAGAACTGGATCTAAAGAGAGCGAGAGATTATAAATGAGGGTCACCCCTCAACTGATCTTTCGAGTATAAATAAAGGTTAAATTAAATACATATGTGTTCATTCAAATAACAGTGAGAGGGCCAGGTTAAACTAGTGTTTAGTCACAAGAGAGTGATCATTATTTTGTTTTATCTTTAGTCCATAATTAAAAATGGAACTGTTATGTTCTTTGTGTATTTTATTTTTGTTTATGTTGCAACAATGATATACACTTCAAGGAAGAGCGAATAGAAAATACATATTTACCTGTTAAACCTAACTGTTGAGTCAGTGTGTTTCACCATTGCTGTTAGTAATCCATTTCCTCCTGTTTGTTACTTTCAGAGAAAATCATTAAACTGGATATAATTTGTTGAAGAAACTATTTTGGAGTTCTTTGACGGTATTCATGTCAAATGTGAGAGCCGTGTTTCCAAATAAAACTAAAGATTCTAAATAAAATAAAATATTCTTTCTTTTTTAAATTCTGACTGAATTGTGTTGATAACAGATTGTTGTCATGAATTGATTTCCAGTTGGAAATATTTTAGTATGTTTAATATTGTTATTATAGAGAATGTACACGGGTCACAAAGAGCAATGTTGATTGATGGATTGTACTTAGGTAATCCTTATTCAGCACTATTTTGCATTTATTAAGTGTAACAAGTGATGAATGGTTCCCACTTTACAATAAGGGTCACAAATAACATTAAGAAACGGTTAATTATGCTTAAGTGATGCTTAATCAGCACTAGTATGCCTTTATTAGGTGTTAATTCATGAGAAATGGTTCTCACTTTACAATAAGGGTCACAAAGTCCATTAGTAAATGGTTAATTACACTTAAGTAATGCCTATTATGGTTAATTATGCTTCAGTAATGCCTATTCAGCACTGGTGTGCATGTATTAAGTGTTACTTAATGGATAAATGGTTCCCACTTTACAATAAGGGTCACAAAGAGCATTAATAAATGGTTAATTATGCTTAAGTAATGTTACAAAAATGACATTTGTTAACAGTTAATTAATGCTTATTATTATATTAATCAACTGTTGGTTCATGCTTAATCAATGGGTTAACTAAGGTTAATATAGGATATTTATAAACATTACATAATGTAGTAATTAATACCTTAGTTAACATGAATACCATTAGTAAATGCTTACTAGACACATTTGTTAACAGTTAACTAATGGTTAGTTAAACCTTATTAAGCATTAACTAACCATTAATTAATGTTCCCTTATTGTAAAGTGTTACCAAATATTTACTTCAGTACCTTCATGATGCAGTAAGTATTTACTATTCCATTATTCTTTCAAAGGACATCATTCTTACTCTAAATTGAAGCTATTTTAGCTCAAGATGCTATGTTTGAATGCCTAGATCATTAATCATCATCATAGTTAGGGATGGGACTGCCGATCCCATCCAATATCAGTATCAGGTCCGATAAATAGATAAACAAAAAATGTAAAACCATAGCTATGTGATATAGCACACATTAAAAATAATTTAGCAATTAAAAAGTTCAGAGTTCTTCTGTATTCAAACCATTCAAAGCAGTTCAGAAAAACCTGTATGCCTTTTTGTGTATTTTTTTGCTCTTTTAAACTAGAATTTCTGTATTACTTGAGCCTTCCTAACCGTACACATAACATTACAACCAATAATTTTTTTTATAATAATTATAAAATCGGATAGTATCGGTATCGGACTATATCCTAAACCCAGATATTGGGTCGTACTGAAAAACAGTGGATCAGTTCATCTCTAATCATGATTGTATGTAATTAACTTGAAATATTATTAGATGCATGCGTTTTCATGATCTAGTGAGGTATTGAGAAGGGGGCTGGTTTGTAGAGTATCCAACAGAAGTCAGTTTCTATCCTCCTACCTGTGGACGAGGCTGCGGATGATGTCATTAGCTGGCTGTTGATGTGTGGCTGCATGTGTGGAGGATTGTATGTCTCATAACTTCTTCCATTGACAGTAGGGCTGGTGGGCAGCATGCAGGAGTAAGAGGCCTGACTGGATGCCTGGAAAACAGAAAGCCATTAAAAAGGAGAATTTAAGACCCTGACCAGTGTCGTGGAATTGAAATATCAACCTCTAGAAATTTGGCAATTATTACCATATGACACAATGTTTAAATATAAAATGAACAGATCTTTAATGTTTGCAAACATGAGTCAAGATAACAATACAGCAAGGGATTGTAATGAAATGACTGGAGAATGCAGTAATTCTCCAGAAGTGTTAGCAAAATCTATTAACGCACGAACATCAGCCTACGTAATAGATTTTCAGGGTTGGAATAGTGAGACATAACAAACATACGTTGGCACGACCTAGTCTACAGTACATACTATCACAAGACTAAGGTCAGAAATGTTTGGTCTATTGTATGAAGATTCACAATTTATGATAATACAATATAATATATATATATATATATTTCATATATTCACACAATATTAATTTACATAACACCAGCCTTTCACAATTGTCTAGGTGTCATGCAAGATTAACAGTTTTGTTGAGGCCCTTGTAACAATAACCGTTATGTATTTTAGATCACAATAAATTCCCTTAATAATGAATCACTCTCTTGATTCCCTTTTTTTCTCCAACAGGAAAAGGTTATGGTCAACAAGCCATATTATGATTTGTACTTCAACCGTGCATGCGAACGTTTCACACACAAATCAGTGATTTATCAATATTTTCGTAACTGAATTTCTTTGTAGTCTGAGAACAAATTTAGAACTTCCTCAGACCATGCGTATGCACAAACTATACATGTTTGACTGTCTTAAAAAAGGCTTAAAGAATATGTTTTTCACCATTAATTTAATAATGCATTGGCCAATTGCATTGAATAACCATGAAATGGATGCAATGTCATCTTCATAAATGATTATATTACTATTTGTCATTATTCAAATATTCCCAGTCGTAGATTGCATTGCAGCATTATTTGAATGTACACGTTAACATATAACAGTTCAGTTTTGATTTTTATTGTTTGCATTGCTATTTTCTTTCACATAAAATGTAAGTGTACTGATTTCATTATGGTTTTTCATTATAAAAATAAAAAAAGCTATTGAAAAATGTAATTTTACAATAATGAATAATAACAAGTCCAGTTTTTGCTGGAATTCATCATTTTCTCCCTCATGTTTTGCCAAAATGCCACTGATAGACATTTATCAAATATCAAAAAACCTCCGTGGGAAGGGCTGTCCAGTGTACAGACATGTTTGATCAATTCTACACATAGATTAATCCAATGTAAATATTTAATATTCTAAAACTAGATATTCAAGATATTTGACTCTGTTTATCCCATGATATGAAGCTGAGCTGAAGGCTCATTATCACACTTATTTTGGTACTGTCAGGTAGTATACAGTTTAAGATCTGGTGTGATATATTCGATTGGTTTTCAAAGCAATGCAAAGTAAGCATTCAGCCGGATGGTAATTTGGCAATATTTAGTTACTCTGACAGGTCAGAATGCCTTGCCCTCCCATCTAAAGCAGGTTCTTAAAATGGTCACGGTCGCAGCTAACAAGTTAATACTATTAAACAGGAAGTCTCCACAGGCCCTGTGCTTCAGGAGGTGGCTGAATCAAATGATTTTCTTTTATTTTCGTTGCTAGGATGAAACAGATTCGCAATAACAAACGGAATTCACAAAACAGTTTTAGTAAAGGTGGAAACCATTTTTGACATTGTTGGAAGATAGTTGAACTGCCAAATTGGTCAGGGCCACACAAACATGCTCTATCGGACTGATTGGTTGTGTGTTGTGCTGTCTTGTACAATATTCTTACCTGCATAGGTAGGCTGGCTGCCATACTAAAGCTGGGCATGGTTGGTAGGCCGTAGCTGTTGGACAGAGCTGGATCTGACCTTCCCAACATGGATCCTGATGAAAAGGACACTATAAAGACAGGGGATATATGACATTATTTTAATCCAGATAATAGAAATTGTTTTTCTATGTCAATCATCAAACGTGATGTTCCCATTTCAAGTTTATGCAAAAGTTTTGGTTTTCACTTCTAAATTGAAGGTAAGGGTCTTTAGAACAATTTTGGTCAGGGTGTCAAGAAACCAGACCACATTTATTTGTGTGTGAAAATGAAGAGCTTCAAAAATTCATGGTTTAGATTGCGGCCATTTTGGAAGATGGCACTCTAAACCAAAATAGCTCTATGAGACCCTAACCTTAAATTTAGAAGTGAAAACAAAACACTTTTGCATCATTTTGAAAGGACTGGAGTGTCCAGACACCACACGACTGGTATATTAGGCAGTCAATACCTGGCGTTGTGGGCTGTGGCTGGTAAATACTGCTGTTGAAGCTGCTGCTAATGGGGATATGGTTGGAGGAATTGGAAGCCTGGCGACGTTGGTTCCGCAGCTTCTCCTCTCTTCTCCACTTTGCTCTTCTGTTGGAAAACCAAACCTGCACACGTGCCAGAAGAGAAATCCATTAAGAAATGATTAAAGGTGCAGTGTGTAATATATGAATAAAAATATATTGGCATCTAGTAATGACCTTTCGAATAATAACAGAAGCTACAGTGGCCTTCAAGGACAAGAACAATTCTAGATTCTAAACAATGCACCTGAAGACATTCGCTTCCAACATGGATTCCTCCATAAGACTTACCCGATCAATGTACAAAATGTAATATTACTATTTGTAATTCTCCGCTCAGGAGGATCATTCAGATTATTGGTAGAGGTGATTTTACACCAATGAGGACATATTTATTAATGAGGATATTGATTTTAGCTAATACATTACTTAAAACATTACACAGTGTCCCTTTAAAGAAAATAGGTTTATTTATTAAAACAATTCTGACATGTCCACATGTACACGGAGAAAGAGAGAGAGAGAGAGAGAGAGAGAGAGAAGATTGGTTGCTGTGAGGGGGAGCCCTTCTTCAAGCACTTTTGATGTAAATTATGGGAAACCAAATCCATCATCTTCGGTTTTGTACAAAAAATACATTCTGAAGTTCTGTAGAATTTTGAATTCAGTTCTAAGAACTTAGGAAGAAACCCACTTGTTTTAGTCTAACTCTAAAGCCTGCTGACACTTCTTTATCCAGCTGCACCTATGAAGGCATTTTTGCACATAACTAGGACTGTGGATTCTTTCCCACACTATTTAAATTAAAATTTGCTCCTAGACAGAATCACTTCAGCCAATGGAAAATGGAGGAAACAAGGTCCATAAACTCTTTTGTTTTACATATTGGCAAGTCGGTGTTTTAAGATTGCTCTGAAATAAAACAGAACGGTAATAAGGTGTCAACGGGCTAAACTATGCCAGTAATATTTGTTGTTAAATTTTTTTATTTATCCTTTATTTAACCAGGTTAGTCTCATTGAGATTAAAATCTCTTTTTCAAGAGAGACCTGGCCAAGAAAAGTGAAGTGAAGCAGCAGATCACATGACATGGTTAAGTTATGTCTGAGGTTAACTTTTCTATTAAAGCCACTACGAGTAACATGGCCCGTTGGCGGCCCCTTTGGACAAAAGCGGTAGTATTTTTACGACGCCAGCTGTCGTGAAGCTGTTTTCTAGCTTGTGCCGGGCGTGCGAGATTCAAATGATCAGGAAGCAATATAGTGCATGTCCATGTGTTGAAAGTGTGAGGGCACCGGACTCTTTTCGGCTCCGTGAGAGTGGTTAGTGACACAGCATCAACTAATGCCAGTCAATGCTACACACACACCTGATTGCAATGAGTTGATGCAGTGTCACCTCTCACGGAGCTGAAAGATTCCGTGTCCTCACACAAAGCGAATGAACGAGAGACGGCAGTTAGTATGGATCACGATGAGGTAATGTGTTTATGTTGTTGTAAATGATGACTATTTCAGATGAATAATGGTCATCTGATGATGCTGGTGAGGCAAAGAAAACTTTGTTTTAGTAGACTACCGCTCACTCATTTAGGAGTGAACACTGCAGTCTAGTTCGCTCCGTGAAATTGTGTATACGTTGCTTGGCAATGCCCTCCCGCCCGCCTATCGCTCTCCCTTTTAGCTTTTCTTCATTGCATTTTCTTTCTTTTCTTTGATGGTTCAGCCCCGTTATCAGTCATTATGACGACAAATAACTGTCTCAAACAAGGCTCCCGCTCCCCTTCCCTCACCTGGAGGGATAGGCTTCTCAAATCGCGTTGCTGCGCCACACTGAAATCTGCGACCAATACGGATATGTGACCATAGAGCATGCACACGTGAACCAAAAATCGGACTGGGTGTGCGACCAGACCAAACGCAGTAATAAAAACTATATAAAAACGTCTTTCTTTGCACTGATGGTCTCGTTTGCTGTTAAAGGTAATTTATGATTATGAGAGGAAACATGAGGCTGTTTAAAAGATATTTAAATGTTACTCGTAGCCGCTTTAATGCAGCTGCAAGAACAAAACATCCTACTACTTTGTTTAATTATTATGATAACTATCGTAATGATCCAATGACGTGGGATGTCTCTGCTTTACTATGATTAATTAAATCATTGTTATTTGCCGTGGTTTAACTGTGCGATCTCCTTGTTCCTCTCAGTGCATGGAGAGCTGTTTTTTTATTTATTATTATGCTCTGGACTGTAACAGTGCAAAGGTTTAGGATCATCCTAAGGGGGAAAACATAAGGTACTTTTTTTCTTTTAATGTTAAATTATTAAGATATCATTGTTAATATATTAAATTTACAATGTACATATTAATTTTTTTTTTTTTCCTTTTTCTTATTTTTGGCAAAAGATAAACATCCACAGAGCCTACAGTATACCAGCCGTACTCCCATGTGAAGGAGTGGCACTGTGGGGATTGAGTTTTATTATTATGACAAAATTATTCAATCATTTCCTATTCCAAGAATGATAACACTATGATTATTTATCCACATAATGATCATTATATAAAACCAAGTAACAGGTGTTTAATTTCATAGATGATAAAGTTAATTAATTTGCATGTATTTTTGAAAGTTAGATATATTTTAAGTTATTACATAATGTTAAGATAATTGAAAACCATTAATAGTACATTTAGACTGTGAACAATAAGCTTTAGCATATAGAGGGTATCATGCTCCCTGGCACTGCCTATTCATTTTGACAAAGATCCAAAACTCACTCTGTGACTGACTCTGGTGTTTACAGGGCTGATCATCCCTGATTGGATAATATTGAACTGAAAAATCATAAATTAGGACAACTCTCACACACAGTGACTATAAAAGAATCAATACAACACTACCTGTATTCTAGCCTCTGGAAGGTCGATTTTGTTGGCAAGGCGTTCTCGGGCAAACACATCTGGATAGTGAGTCCTTTCAAATTCTGGAACAAAAAAGACATCGTTTCATTACACGATAACAATTCATCTCTGTCTAATTGATAGGCATTTGAACAGTTCATTTAGAGTAACAATAATGGGGAAGCAAAGATTCCCATCATCCACTGATAAAACTCTGCAACAGCGGATCTTTCACTAAATCAGATCTTACATTCAGTATACCTGTTAAATGTCTGGAGTACCGCAAAAACCACATTATAATCAACACAAGGTTTTATTGTATGTGTGAGACAAGTTAAGCATTAACTAAGCATAGCCGTTAGTAAATACTTAGTCAATGCTTATTAGGCGTTAACTAAGCAGTTACTTACGGTTAGTTAATGCTTGGTAATAACTAACTGTTAATTAATGTACCCTTACTGTAGAGTGTTACAGATACATTTAAAACTGGCAGAGCGGATAGTCTTTGTTTCTCATGATTAGTGTGAAGGAAATAATCTAAAATCCAGTTTTATATTAAAGTGAGGGGAATACTAGATGTGTACCTTTCTCTAGAGCTTCTATCTGCTCCTGTGTGAAAGAGGTTCTGTTCCTCTGTAGCTTCCTCTTGAGCTGCAGCCTGATCTGAGTCTCCTCGGAGTCTTCACCATGACAACTCACTGGTCTGGAGTCTGTTCCCTCTGTCTGCTGCTGACACTCTGCACCAATCACAGCAAAGAAAACAAGTACAATTGGATTAGGGTTAAGCCTTCACTGTTAACTTGTGCGCAGATAAGCCATCAAATTTAACTGGGGTTTTTTACACTATTTGCATTTTTTAGTGAGGAAAAAAACTGTGACTTATTACTGTGTGTTTGACACGCAATCCTCAGTGTAAGTAGATCAACTTGAATGTATTGTTTTTTTATTGATATTTGAAGAGTAAGGTTGACGTTCGGAGATAGAGGGGGATGACATGCAGTAAGTGGCCCAGGTTGGATTCGAACATTGCAATGAGGCCTGAGCCAATATGGTACGCGCTCTACCCACTATAAGCAACAGAGGGCCCCGACTTGAACGTGTTTTTTTGCGGGTTGAAATCCAGTTTTTATGAATACTTATAATGCACATGTCCAGCCAGCTATTGGACCAACCATAGTACCTTAAAAGCTGTATTAGAAGTATAATAGTACAAAATTACATTTTAATTGATTCCAACAATGTGGCGGTCTTCATTCTGTTAGATTTGAGCATTGTAGTTGATGGTTAGGTCTCTCAGGTAAAGTTATTTATCAAATACTTGTCAGTGAGACTGTGTTTTGACTTTAGGTGATTCTGTGTCATATCATGTCATATCTTTATTGGGGTTCTACTCAATAGCCTCCAACTGTGTGTTAAGAAATGACAGATTGGGACTTCAATTTGAGTTTTTCTTATTTTAGCTTAGACTCTATTGTTTCATTGCTGTTATTTTCTTTTTTTCCATTTTATTACACAATACTTCTTAATGTTCGAATTAAAAAAATTGTGCAACTCTGTACGTCATCAGGGGAAAAAATAAGCTATGTAAAGTTTGACAGATTGAATGTTAGATTCTAAACATGTGGTCTGTGAGAAGACGGGAGCTTGACTCCAGCTCCCTGTGGAACTCATCATATTGGTGGTGTGAGTCTAATTATTCATTATCCCCAGCAGACACACACTGCAAAACAGAATGAAGCCATTGCTCAGTGTCACAGCCAGTCAGGCTGAAAGGGACACAGATGAGAGGAGACACCTCTCTCCCCCCCAATTTACTCATGCTGCTGATCCATTGAATAAATGACCGGGTATCAGATCAACAAAACATTTTATTCTTGATTGTGTGAAAAAAATTTAGACTTACAAGGCTTTTGGCTTGGGGCTTTAACAAAATGAAAAAGACTGGGGAAAACTGACTCAAATGTATTTTTGTAAAAGTATACAAATCAGAATCTCCGGCATGAACTGAACTGTTATGTGTATGTGTGTATTGTGTCTTGTGAGTCCAAGCCAGTGCTCAACTAAAAAAAATCCTACTAGCTCACAAAGCATCGACCTCCATGTAGGTTTAGTATTTGTATATAACTACCTTGTTTGATTGTGTATTTCTTCTAGTACAAATGGTGGCGCTATTGTAGAATTGGTTCTTGCGATTTTGGCTGCCTGTTTTTGTGTGATCATCTCATCTAAATGATTGTATTAGTTGTTGTTTTTAATTTGCTTCTTTTTTTTCCCCCGGCATAACCTTTCAGGTCTGTGGCGCTCCTGGTGATCTATTTGGGGGCTTTTTATTCTGGTCTGCTTGGCAAAGAGTAAACAAGTCACTTACCAACCGTACCAGCTGATATCTCTCTCTAAATCTCTACTGCCTGCAATAAGAGCCCAAATCCCTGATATATTTGGCCTTTCAAAGTAAGCAGGGAGACAAAGACTGCCGGTAGAGTGGGATAAAGAAAGGCGTAGAAATAGTGGTGTTTGTAAATCAAACATGGTGTCACCATACACATTTATACAGTGGGGAAACTGGGGATACGATGAGCTCGTTAAATCTAAACTTTCTGCCTTTTGAGAGTTAATGGCCGCAAGTATACCATCTGGCTGTTTGGGATGCATTTCATGTGGAGTAGTTTTGTCGGAGACTATGGCTGTGCACGTCATTCTGATGTTGTCGTTATCCGCGAGCGGGCTAGGAGCCTCCTGTTCCGCGCTAGCCTGATGTTTGTTGCTAGCTAGCATCGATCTTGTTGTTGGTAATTCAGCATTAAACTGACTTTTTTCTTGTTGAATTTTTGTTTTTTTCCACATTTTGGTTAGCTTTCCCAGCCATAGCTACCATTCAGGGCTTAAAAGGGTCTGTTTTATGATATACTTGTCAGAGACTAACGAAGTGCATCTGTCTAGCTCAACGCCATAACCAAAGTCTTCAATGTGTACAATCTTAAAGGGAGGGTAAGCAATCTCCAGCTAATTTTTTTTTAAGTTACTTTATTAGTCAATGGTTGGTTACATTGAAATTTGTCTTTTTGCATCCCCTCTCAGGTTACCACACTTCGGAGGGGGTCAGAGCACAGGGTCAGCCGCAGTACAGCGCCCCTGGAGCAGTTTGGGATTAAGTGTCTTGCTCAAGGACACAATCAGTAGAGATGGTGGGCACCGTAGACGTAATACCAGCCTCTGCTAGTTTTACAACTAACACCCTCCTGTCCGATGCTGGGGATCGAACCAGTCCTCTAGACCGTCCTACCACCCCATTTGTTTATGTTTATACTAACCACAGCAATATTGGACACTTGAGTAGCCGGGCCTTTCCCTGAAACGTTATTTCACAATGTTCTGGGCAGTTGCTGTCTCCGAGCGAGGCTTTTTAGGTCGCCATTAGTGTCTGTGTGTAAACACCTGACTTTTTGTTGGCATGACCACACGATGGACAGACGGCGGATGGTGAATAGATATTAGCTGTTTGTGACAAGAAGTGTCCTAGATTACAATCGCTGAGTATGCCTATTATAATAAACAGTGTGGCGCAACCTACAACGGCTTGGTAATTGTATAGAAGACTATGAAGGCTAAAGGCTCCTAAAACAGAGATTGGGCTTTGTCTTAGTGTGTTCTTGCTTATAGACTAGTCAACTTTTCTTAATTAAAACCTAAGTTTCAAGGTTGGGGAAATTTGTCGCGACGTGCATCCCTTCTATTTTCTGTGGCCAAAATTTACAAAACTTCAGACACAGAAATGTAGTTATTTTATGAGTACGTTTCTTACCAGTAGAAGTGATGGTGGTCCCAGGGTACCACCCTGAGCGTCCTCCCCAGGTGCTTGGTCCATTGAGCATTTTGAGTTTATCAAACATCCCTTCAGCTCCCACCGTGCCCATTGGCTGCTTGTCACTGGCCAGGTTCCTGAGGACTCGATTTATGGATGAAACCTGGTGATAAAAACAACATAAGATCAATCATTGTGTGGGACATGTAAGGATTGGTGGGCAGAATCCAAGGAAGTAACCATTGTCAAAGACCCAACCAAACTACTTTTTACTACTTTTTACCTTTAAAGTCTATGGTAATTCCTGAATTGAGCTAAGCTAATTCAAGTTCTCAGTTCCACATACATACCTCACACCTGTGTGCAGAAATAACAAGGACTGCATGTGTTTTAAGTAAGAGTGAACTTATCTCTTATTGTTTATCAAGGTTATGTTTCCAAACTGTTTGGTTTTGATTTAAATTGGCTACAAGGAACTTGAGTTGTTGATCTATTGATTCTAGCTGCACCTTTGGATAAAAGCAATTTGCAGGTGCCAGCACCGCATGCATTTGTTTAGGACGCAAGTGAATATGGGTTGCGATGAGGTAATATATTTATATGTGATTAATAATGGTAATATGAAAATGGTTAAACAATGTAAACTTGGACTCAGTAGTGTTCATAAACACAGGATGTCCTGGGCTGTGTGCTGTAAATAGTTTTATCTAAATTCCCGGGAAAAGGGATGTTCCAGGTCATTTCTGATCATAGGATGAAAAATTAGGGACTTCCGGGTTACAGAGCATGGGGTAGGTGTGATCGCTCTATAGCTCCCACTAACTATTTCAGACCTAACTGATTAAACCCTATTTTCATCGGTTTTTTTTGTGCTTGTGTTGCCGGTAACACTGATACTGTTTTGGAGAAATGCCTAGAAGAAAGAAAAACGCAAAAAGAGATTCGGCAGAGTCAGATATGTCCTCGGACAGCGTGGTTAGCATTGATGTTAATGCTAGCTCAATGGCTTCCATTCCGGATCTGCTTGAGCAGCATAGAGCTGCCATAGCCGCTGAGTTTAAATCATCGTTCGCCAGCATGGACACTAAGCTGGACAACATCCAGGCCGTGGTCTCAGGCCAGGGGAAACGTATAACCGATCTCGAGGAGAATGTCAAGTCAAGTCAAGTCAAGTTTATTTATATAGCACATTTACAGACGGCTAAGCCCCACCAAAGTGCTTCACATAAAGAACAATTAGTGCAGTAAAAACAGGATTTAACACAATTAAAAAGAAACAAATAAGAAACAATAAAATAAAACAATAAAAACAACAACAACACAGAGGTTAAAACGACAATGCCTGCAGGAGTAGTCTAGTAGAAGGCAAGAGAGAAGAGGTGGGTTTTTAAAAGTGATTTAAAAACATTTAGGGACTGTGCTGCACGGATGTGGAGGGGAAGGCTGTTCCAGAGCCTGGGGGCTGCGACCGCAAAGGCTCTGTCACCCCTGGTCTTTAGCCTGGATCTGGGCACCTCAAGCAGCAGTTGGTCAGCTGACCGTAGTGCTCTGGTGTGGGTGAGGTGGTGTAGGAGGTCAGAGAGGTAAGTAGGGGCCAGACCATGGAGGGATTTGAAAACGGTTAGAAGGAGTTTGAAGTCAATACGGTGACGGATGGGAAGCCAGTGGAGTGATGCAAGGACCGGGGTGATGTGATCACGTTTTTTGGTGCAGGTGAGGAGTCGGGCGGCAGAGTTTTGGACCAACTGCAGGCGGCGAAGCTGCAATTGATCCATGCCAGTGTAGAGAGCGTTACAGTAGTCCAGCTGTGATGTGATGAAATCGTGAATAGCTCTCTCCAGGTCACTCCGAGGCAGGTATGATTTGAGCTTGGCTAGTGTTCTCAGGTGGTAAAAACTTCTCTTAACAACTCCACTGACCTGTTGCTCAAATTTAAAAGCGCTGTCGAATATCACGCCAAGATTTCTGACCGAGGGCTTGATGTTGGATGCAAGGGGACCTAGGACATCGGTGGAGAAGGCAGGAGGGATTTTTCCAAAAATCATGACCTCCGTCTTGCTCTCATTGAGATTGAGGAAGTTTGCCGCCAACCATGATCTGATGTCAGCCAGACAATCGAGTAGTGGCTGGAGTGTAGACTGCCCATTGATTTTAAGGGGCAGATACAGCTGGATGTCGTCGGCAAAGCAGTGAAAGGAAATATTATGTTTAACCAGGATTTCCCCTAGGGGTAAAATGTATAGTAGAAATAGGATGGGACCTAGTATAGAGCCCTGGGGGACCCCACAGGTGAGGGGGGCAACAGGGGAAAAGAAATCCCCAAGCAGGACAGAGAAGCTCCTGTCAGCCAGATAGCACTGAAAGAACTTCAGGGCTGTGCCTTTGATTCCAACTTGGTGTTCCAGCCTAGAGAGCAGTATCCTGTGATCCACCGTGTCGAAGGCTGCTGTGAGATCCAGGAGCACAAGGATCGCAGGGCTACCTGAGTCAACGACCAGGAGCAGGTCGTTCAGCACCCTTAGGAGAGCAGTCTCTGTGCTGTGGGCTGTTCTGAAACCAGACTGGAATTTGTCGTAGATGTTGTTGCTGGTCAGAAAAGATTTTAGCTGGACATAGACTTCACGCTCAAGGAGTTTGGACAGAAAGGGAAGTTTGGAAATCGGTCTGAAATTTGAGAGAATGGAGGGGTCGAGATTGGGTTTCTTTAGGAGAGGTTGCACTACAGCGAACTTGAAGGCAGCCGGGACACAACCAGTGGAGAGGATGGAATTGATTAATAGTAGAAGGAAGGGGGCAACTGTGTTCAAAACTGTAGGATCCTTAAGCAGACGGGAGGGTAGACAGTCAGATGGGCAGTTGGAAGGCTGCAGGTGACTGACTGCATCAGAGAGGGAGGAAAGGGTTGTGGGCTCGAACTGCTCGAGGACAGCTGGCAGGGGAAGGGGGAGAGGGAGGGGGAGGGGGGCAGAGGAGTCAGAGGGCCTGAGTGCTACAATCTTGTCTATGAAGAAGTTTAGAAAACTTTCACAGAGGGCGGGTGAGGGCACAACAGGGGATTCATTTCGGGGGTTTATGAGGGAGTTTAGGGTGTTGAAGAGAAACTGTGGTTTGTGGCTGTTTCTGGAGACCAGGGTAGAAATATACTGTGATTTGGCACTTTTTACAGCTCGTTGGTAGTCCACTAGGCAGCTTCGGAGGATTTGGAGGGACACATGGAGGTGGTCTTTCTGCCACTTGCGCTCAGCCCGCCTACAGGCTCGTCTGAGGACACGTGTTGCGTCATTGAGCCATGGTGTTAACTGGGCTTTAACCCGTTTGGGTTTGAGAGGGGCAACAGAGTCCAGGATGTCCGAGCAAGCTGAGGAGAATGCAGAGAGAAGTTGATCAGCACTACACTCAGAGCTAATACCCAGTGGCGGCCTAAATAAAAGGGAGTTGTTGAAAGCGGCCGAAAATTGCCCAGCAGTGGAGGAGTTAATTGAGCGTGAGAACTGCTTCGAGACACGAGTGGTACTAACTGAGTATGGGACTGGCACAGTGAACAGTATTGGGGAGTGGTCTGAGAGAGACAAGGTACAGATTTCGGTAACAGAGACAGAAATACCATATGACAGCACAAGATCTAGTGTGTGACCCTTTTCGTGTGTCGGGCCGGTGACGACTTGGTTAAGGCTGAATGAATTGATGAGAATGCAGAAACTGTTTGCGGACGCCTGGAGCAACTTGAGGCTACGTGCTCCTCACTGCAAGAAGATAACAAGTTGCTGAAATCTAAACTATCGGATTTGGAAGGGAGAAGCAGGAGACAGAATGTACGTATCGTGGGCTTACCAGAGTCACTTGAGGGCGCTTGCTCCACCGCCTTTTTCTCCGAGCTTCTCGTCGAGGTTTTTGGTAATCAAACTCTCCCTTCTTCCCCGGAGCTGGACAGAGCTCACCGCACTCTGGCACCCAAACCGGGCCCGCGTGATAGACCGCGGCCCGTCGTCATCCGCTTCCACCGACACCAGACTAAAGACTTGATCATGAGAGAGGCACGTAAACAGGGCGAGCTGGAATACCACGGCCACAAGCTCCGGTTCTACGAGGATTACAGCGCGGAGGTCGTGAAGCAGTGGGCTGAATACAGGGGGGTCTTGGCTGAGCTTTATCAGCTCGGTCTCCGTCCCTCTCTTCTCTTCCCTGCGAGGCTTCGTATTACTCTCCTGAGCGGCGAGAGAAGGTGGTTGCGGTCCGTCTCTGAAGCATCTAACTACATATCTACATTGGGTGTGAGTCCGTAGTAAATACGATTGTCTGCTGTGAGTATAAAATTTGGACAAATGCTCTTTTCATATCCCCAGCCAAACTCTCAGACTGATGGTACTACACGCATTTTTTCTCCCTTTTTTAAAATGAGTAAATTGGCTGGGTGAACGTGACATTTTTGTTGCTTGTCATTTTGACGTATTGTCTAGCTCACTCGCTTTTTTTATTTGTACCTCTATTTTAAAACGGCTGGATAAGCGTGTCTGTTCTTTATTTTTATTTATTTTTTTGCCATTTGGACAGCTTGTCTAACTCACGCCTTGTTCTTTTTTTTGTATTTCGAATTTGTTGGGTGAGCACGGTATGTTTGTTTAGTGTGTTGTCATTTTTACAGTTTGCTGGATTGTTCATAGTGTTACTAGCTGTTATGGGCAAGGCAAGGCAAGGCAAGTTTATTTGTATAGCATAATTCAAACACAAGGCCACTCAAAGTGCTTTACAGGGGCAAGATTAAAATACATAAAACACATTAGAAGACATTTAAAAGCGAATGAAAAGAAGTAAAACATTTAAATAAAATAAAAAGTACAGGTTAAAATGGAAACAGAAAAGTCTTCAGACTCGATTTAAAAGAACTGAGGGTTGCAGCAGACCTCAAGTTTTCTGGGAGTTTGTTCCAGATATTTGGTGCATAAAAACTAAAAGCTGCTTCTCCTCGTTTAGTCCTAACTCTTGGGCCTGTAAGTACACCTGTCCCAGACGACCTAAGGGCTCTGGACGGTTCATAACGTATCAGCAGATCAGTAATGTATTTTGGCTCTAAACCATTTTGTGCTTTATAAACCAACATCAGTATTTTGAAATCAATTCTTTGAGTTACAGGAAGCCAGTGTAAAGACCTCAGAACTGGGGTAATGTGATCCACTTTTTTGGTCCTAGTGAGGACTCGAGCAGCAGCGTTCTGAATTAGCTGAAGCTGTCTGATAGATTTTTTTGGAAGGCCTGCAAGGACACTGTTACAGTAGTCAAGTCTACTAAAGATAAATGCATGGACAAGTTTTTCTAAATCTTGCTGAGACATAAGTCCTTTAATTCTTGATATGTTTTTAAGGTGGTAGTATGCTGACTTATTAATTGATTTAATGTGTTTCTTGAAATTCAATCGGAGTCTATGACAACACCAAGATTTCTGGCTTGGTGTGTGGTTTCTAGCATAACAGATGTAAGCTGTGCGCTGACTTTTAATTGTTCATCTTTGGCACCAAAGACAATTACTTCAGTTTTGTCGCTGTTCAATTGAAGGAAATTTTGGCACATCCAATCATTGATTTGTTCAATGCACTTACTCAGTGCTTGTATCGGACTGTAGTCTCCTGGTGATATGGTTATGTAAATGTGTGTGTCGTCTGCATAATTATGGTAGCATAATTTGTTCTTATTCATAATCTGAGCTAGTGGGAGCATGTAGATGTTAAACAGAAGAGGCCCAAGAATGGAACCTTGGGGGACCCCGCATTCAATATGTGTCAAGGCAACAGGAGGAGGAGTTCAGGTGTTGTATAATGTCCTCCAGGTTTTTGTGGTTTATCAGATAAAATTGTGTCATTGCATTTGGATTGATTTTAAGTGGGCATAGCGATGACACATATGTTGAACTTTGTATTGATGCAGTGACAGCTTGTCTAATTTTGTGAATTTTCTCAGTAAAGAAGGAGGCAAATTCATTGCAGGCACTCGTGGAGAGATGTTCAGACGCTACTGACACAGGAGGGTTTGTTAATCTGTCGACAGTAGCAAACAGGGCACGTGCATTGTTGTTGTTTTTGGTGATGATGTCAGAAAAGAAAGACTGCCTTGCACTTTTCATCTCTGAGTTAAAAGTGCGAAGTTACTCTTTGAAGATGTCATAATGAACCTGGAGATTTGTTTTTTGCCACCTGCGTTCCGCTTTACGGCACTCTCTTTTTTCTTTTCTGACCTGCGGGGCATTTCTCCAGGGAGATCTTTTCTTATCAGAGACAACCTTCATCTTAGTGGGCGCAATAGCATCTATAACACTTGTAATTTTGCCATTAAAGTTGTCTAAAAGCTCATTAACTGAGTTACAGGGGAGGGGTGGTATTAAAGAAAATGCTTGAATAAATGTTTCACTGGTATTTTCTGTAATATACCGTTTTTTGGTTACTTTTGATTGATCAGTTGTGTGCACAGACATTTTACTCTCAAAAAATAAACAGGAATGGTCTGAGAGGGGACCTATATCTGCCACTGTTACGTCTGAAATGTTCATTCCTCTGGAAATGATAAGGTCCAGAGTGTGCCCTTTGTTATGAGTTGGTTTGTCAACATGCTGATTTAGTCCAAAGTTGTCAAGGACACAGCACAGTTCTTTCGCACATCTGTCCTTGGGTTTGTCGATATGAATATTTAAGTCTCCAACAATTAATACACAGTGAAACTCAATACAGATTACAGACAGCAGCTCAGAAAGGTCATCTAAAAAGCTTGTATTGTATTGTAGTGGCCGGTAGATATTGATGAAAATAGCTCTAGAGGCTGAATTTAACTGGAGAGCCACATACTCAAATGAATCAAAATTTCCACAAGACATCTTTTTGCATTGTAGAGATTCTTTAAACAAAATAGCAACCCCCCCTCCTTTTTTATGTACTGTGGATTCACTCACGAAAGTGTAGTTTGGGGGGGGGGCGGACTCTATCAGTACAGCTGAGCTGTTGTCTTGGTCTAACCAAGTTTCAGTTAAAAACATAAAATTAAGATTGTGCCTAGTAATAAGATCATTAATTAAAAATGTTTTACCTGCCAAGGATCTGATGTTTAATAAAGCAAAATTTAGTGTGTTCGAAGCATTGTCAGCCCGATTTATTTCAGCAGATTGTGGCTGAAGAGGAATGCTTATCAGATTTGATAACGGTTTCCCGTTTCTTGAAATAAACCTTGAAAAACAGGGCCCCGGCTTATCCTGTGGGTCGAAGGCGATAACTGTGTAGCCGCGGCCCGGCACATATCAACAAATGCTGACATCATCAGTCTCCCAAGCCTGATGATGATGACGTCGCGGTGGGATTGGAGGGGGTTTGCGTTTGCGTGGAGGGGTGAAGAGCCGGGCACTGTGGCTTAGATTGGCGAGTTGAGGGGGACGTTGACTGCTGGGGGTACATACGATTTCCTTGAATCCCAGATCAGGAGAGGATGGAGAAAGGGTGGTTGTAGGAGAGATTGAATGAGCAAGAGGTGGGCTTGTTATGGGTGGGGCCCCCTCCTCTCTGCCCTGATATCTCTCATGGTCTGAGCTGTCATCTGGGGCCGGCAGTTGTCCTTCTGCGCTGCTGCTACGCTGTGTTATCTTCTCCTCCTGGGCCTTGTCCTTGGCACGAACAGATGGGTGACGTAGGACGTAAATCACATTGGATGTGAATAGTTCGACTCCAGCCTTATTTAGACAAAGTCCATCCGTCTTAAAAAGCTGCCTGCGGTTCCAGAAAATGTTAAAATTGTCAATAAAATGCACTGAGTGGTCAGGGCACGCTATTGAAAGCCACGTGTTCAGTGCTAACAGTCTAATGAATCTCTCAAGTCCTCTTCTGATTGGTGGCAGAGGACCACTGATATACACCTCAGCATTCAGTGAGCTGACCGTGTTCAGGAGATTGTTAAAGTCCTGTTTCAATATTTCAGACTCGTGCTTTACAACATCATTTGACCCGATGTGCAGAATGATTTTCTTTACAGTTGTGTGTGCTGCTGCAATTTCCAGGATTCTTTTTTCTAAGTCCGACACCATATCATTGGGAAAGCAGAGTACTTTGGTATCAACACTACACATGCTTTTCATATCTCTAACAGAAAAGTCTCCAACAATCAGATTTTCAGGCCCAGTCGTTAGCTTGGTTAGCCCGGTTGTTAGCTCTCTCTGTGGCTCTTGGCTTTCTGGCCTTGCCTTATTGTGTGCAAGCGCTATGCTATCTTGGTCATCAGAGGGAAATTCAGGGACTTGCATCAGTGGAGTAAACCGTTTCGACACTTGCACACTTGTTTGCTGTGGAAGTTTGTTGTTGTTACCTCTCCCCCTTGCAGTAATCCATTGCTGCGGCCTCCAAGGCACGGGGGTTGAGGAGGCACCGTGCCTGGGTGATAACACAGGCCAGCCATCCAGATCAGTCATCTCATGGTGCTCGGCCCTGCCCGTTATCCGTCCTCCCTTTTCCAATCTCTTTGGCCTTCCACCAAGACGATTCCAGGGAGGGTTATCACTAACCTGGACACGGTCCTTTTGTTTCTTCAAAGCCTTGTCGGTGCTAGTTAGCTGTGTGTTAGCTTGATCTTGTCCACCGTTTAAAGTCACTGGTAGAGTGGTGTCGTTCTCACATAGTCCATTCACTTCAATGTTCACAATGTTGCACAAACCTCTTAACTACATGACTTACACTGGGTATATTGTCGTTGGTGCAGACTCCCTCTGCCAGCAGTCGGTCTCTGATCTCCCAGGCAAAAATGGAAGGACACTCTCTCTTGTAGTGAGCGATCTTTCCTACCACCTCTGAAGTGGCCACCCTGGGTTTACTCCCTCCAATGGCCCGAGGACGGATGGAACCCGTCTCGTAGTACCTGCCCAAGATCTTACTCACACAGCCGTTAGACACCTGGACATAAAAACAAGCAAATATCACACACATGATGATGTTTAGGGCAGGAGCAAACAAAAATTTGGTTCAAAAGTTTCCGTTTTGTTGATGATCTACAGTATATAACAAACATTGACATGGGTTAAGTGAAACTCTACCAATTTAAGACAGAAAAGTTTCTTGACAGTGTTGGAGACTACTACTTCATATGTATTACCGGTAAGCCTTGTGTGGCTCCAAAGGAAGCTGCATAGAATCTGATGAATTAATTCAAGTGACTTTTAGTTGGATGTGGATTTAGAAACAAATGAGCGTATTGGACCTCTGCCAACTGCTCATCTCTGATTGAGGCTAGAAGCTTGAGGACATTAGCCACGTCTACCATAACATTCAAACTCCCCATCAAACTGGTGACGAGGAGCTTTGCATCATGGGTAGTTTCACACAGCCAGACCAAACTGCATCTCGTAGTATGTTCTGGCAGCACGCTATATTATTTCTGAGATAATAGAAGAAAATTGGTGGCATTTTTAATTTATTTAAACCAATGACAAATGTCTAGGGCGGGACTTGTTTTTATGGAACATTTGTATGTAAAGAGTTTGGAAGTGAAATGGCTAATGTTAATCACCAAAAACCAAAAACTAGCAAAGATATGTCGCCTTTTTGATGTTTTTAGGGTGAGAACATTTACACAAATTTCTAAAAGTTATGTGACAGCAATTTTACTGCATTATAGCATTTAAAAAAGAAAGTGCAGATCAACGCCGTACCTGACTGTGTGCGCATGCGCGCCTGTGTACATCTAGATCCCTTTTATACAATCTATGACCTAGAGCAGGGGTGTCCAAACTATTTTCACTGAGGGCCAAATTTAATATTACTTTTTTATAATAAAAGACTGAAAAATATACTATGGGTCGGGCCACTAACTGGAGGTGAAATATATCACATCACTTTTTCTGTATTAAAGTAATTGAATCAATTAAACGCTAAAAAATTATGCTTGATAACTGAATATGCTTAAAGAAAAACTGGCAACATCACAGCTTTCCATTAATGGGGTTTCATTTATTTTGTTACAAAAAGGGTTGGCAGTGCATTCTCAAAACAGCAGCCTCAGATTGCTTCTTAGTCAGGATGGTGAAATCCAGACCCACATCTAGAACGATATAGGGTCTGGCCACAATCAATATACCTTCCCAACTCAAGGGGCGGCACCTAGGCGTGCATTTCAAATACCACTGCAGGTGATTGGATAGCACTACAACCAATCAGAGCAATGAACAAGGTGACATATTAAGCCCCGTTCGTTTAGCGAACAGCGGGGTTAACTGGTAAATTAAACTTTTGCCGTGGTCGGTCGGCAAAACAGAATATTGTTCTTTCTTGCTAATGAAAGATTTGAGTGCCGTCTTCCAAATCGTAAAGTATTGAGGCCAAAGCCGTTTCAAACTCAAACAACGTATCCGCATCCATCTCTGTTGTTAACTATCACGGCTTCGACGGCGCATGCCCAGCACTGTCGTCATCCGGTTACGTCAGCCCCAGAGCCCTATAGGGCTCTGGCCCGCCCATATCAGATAGAACAATTTTATTGTTAAGTCCAAATTTTCCGACATAGTTAATGAGCTCCAATGGATCGTGTCCAGACCAACAGCGGCAGGTCTGGATTTCCAGGCTACCATATTACATTAAATTTTCAGAATATGCTGCGGGCCAATTAAAAAAATTGTTTGGGCCATAGTTTGGACACCTCTGACCTAGATGCTATTGTCGCCGCAGCACACACACACATACGTCCACTTGCTTGCATCCTGTTCTGAGCAGAGCATTAAACTGTACAGCATGGAAGAGGAAGGGGAGGAGATTTCCGACTAACTCTGTCTGCAGCCCTATCTCAACTTTCTACATACGGTGAGCAAGACTGCGTCGTGGGTTGCACAAGACAATATCTCTGGTCATGCTGGATCAGTTTTTAAACTTTTCATACAAATTGTTTGTTGTCAGTCCGAAATATCATAGGACTGTACATCAGTGAAGTTCTCTTTCGAAAGAACCCATTGGTTATTGTAGGAACCAGGAAATGAGCAGTGGTACAATGTCAAAGTAAGATGCTTTTTTCAAAGTCAGACCACAATAGTCATAATTTACACAGCCACCAGAGCTAGTCAGTTGAGTGTATAATAGAAGGTATTAATCAAATAACTGATGCTGTCATTTTTCTTTGGCGGACAGTCGTGATTTACAATGAAGTGCCCATTCCTATGATCCCTAACCCTTCCCCTGCCCCGGGACATACCATATTGATACATTTCTACCATTGTTTTCTGTGTCACACATGACCAATATTATTGTGGGTTTGCAACCATCTAATCGTACCTGTTGCTACAGTATACTACAACTGTTAGTATCATTGCTGAGATGAAGAACTCTCAGCATGAGGAGTTTACCTGTAGTATTCTGGATATGTCACATGGGCGAGCTCCACTGTGTGCCAGCTCCACTATTTTCTGCCTGGTAGAATCAGGTAAAGGTCTCCCATTCACAAACACACCTCCAAGCTGGTTTACTCCACTGTGACCTACACACACACACACACACACACACACACACATGCACACACACACACACACACACACACACACACACACACACACACACACACACACACACACACACACACACACACACACACACACAAACACACACACACACACACACACACACACAAAGTAAAAGAAAAAAGGTTTTCAGCAATTGGTTTACTATACTATACTTGTAATTATTTTGAAGCATGACTTAGCATAAAAACTGAGTGGTTATGAAAAGAGTCATTGTTCGACAACAATTGCACATGCAAGAGAAGGGGATGGTGTACAGCAGGGAGGATAAGTATCTCAAGCCTTTTTTAAGCCACATACAATTTGTTTTATAGAAGAGTGTTCCACATGCTAGATTCTAGCATTTTCAAATGTTGTAATAGGGTTTCTTAAGAAATGGAAAAGCACATAAAACCATTGAATTGTACTGGTTATTACCACCATTTTAACTGATGCTTTGATACAATTTAAGGACTGAGCTATACGCTGTTGTCATGCATGCTCTTATTGCTCATTGATCAACTGTTCAGTTGTATGGCAAAACTGAGGTGTTTTTTATAAATGCTATGCCGTGCAGATGCCCTTGTTAAACTCAAGTTTGTTCTTAATGCAAGCGAGACAAAATGCTTTTTATTTACAAAGACCAGGAATATTGACTATATGATAACATGTCTATATCCACTGTGAATGAATCAAAAATAGAGATAAAGTGTCGGTATACAAATGTCTTGGTATCCGGTTAGATGATGATAATGAGAGTTTTTCCTTTAAAATATCATATTGATAAACCTGTCGTCAATCTGAAAATTAGCTTCCTCTACAGGAACATGTCATGGCAAAGGCTTGTTGAAGCAATTTTTCTTTCATTGATAGATTATGGTGATGTTATTTCTAAAAGTGCTGCTCCTTTTCATCTTAAAAACGCCTGGACACAATGTGTCATTCTGCCCTCAGATTTATAACTGGTGAAAGCCACAATACTCACCACTGTGTTCTTTATGCAAAAGCAGGCCTATCATCACTAGCAGAGAGGCGTGATACACATTTGTATTGTTCATTGTAAAGCCATTAATGGAACCCTCCCTCTTTACATTTTGTCACTGTTAGAGTGACATCATACAATATCTAACAACTTGCTGCTGCTCAAGGCCCCGAGGGTTCATTCAGAACAAGGAAAATCTGCGTTCTTCTTCAATGCCCTGACCACCTGGAACAGGCTTCAACAGTTACTTAAATTACATTCTCTTCCAACTTATGGGCAGTTCAGGGCATTGGTCCTAAATTTTCCTGTTTCCAGCTGTAACTGTTTCTAGTGATTAACATGTCCATTATTTTAGCTTGATCTTTTATTATTTATTTGTCTTGTGTCGATTTCACTTTTAACCAATTTTTCTTGTTTTTTTTATTTCATTTTATGGTCGCTTCATTGACTTGCATGTCCCTGTTTCTATCCCAGACATGAGGATTTCGCACTTCATTCACTGTTGGTATACTTTATTGTGGTCTTCTTGTGTATTGATTGATATAATGTGACCTTTTTTTTTCTTCAGAAAAACACTGCAAATCCAAAATATTTTACTATTAGTAGCCTATACAGTATACGTTTTATAACAGTTTCTCTAAAACCTATATAAGATATTATTCAAAATGTTAAAAAATTACCAGGAATTTGCAGGCCCATTCTGTTGTCCAAACTTTTCACAACTTGGCAGTGATAGCTAACTGTAAAGTGTAGGCGCTTTCTGCCAAGTTGTAGCTTGAAAAAGAAGGGTGACACACAGCTGAAAGTGAAGATAGCCGACTAGCACTGGGAGGTTTTTCTGTGAAGCGCAAACATGCCCTGCGTTCCAATTCACATACTTTTTCTTTTTACTACACTACATACTAAAGTTCAGAAGACTTTAAGGGCCACAGGAGAAAGAAAAAAAATCAGATAAGGAAGTTTTTTTTTCATTATGTCGAGAAATGTCAAGAATAAAGACGAATACTCCAAAATGCTATTGGAGTTAGTGGGGCATCTAGGTTTTTTCAGCATAATACAATTGACGTGCATGTAATGGCACATCCTAAATCTTTTTCTGGCATACTAAATAGTATGAAAGTATGGGGATTGGAACTCAGGGATGATGTGGCTGCTGCAGGTATGACATGCTTCTGGTGGAAGCAGCAGCGGAACCCAGTCTGTGACACTGTGCAGGTTAAGTAGGGATTTACTGAATCAATTGTCTATTGTCAGTTAATGGCTGTGTGGGGGAAAGCATATTGCAGACTTATAAAGCTCTCAACGGGACATTAATAAATCATACACCCAGACAACGCACACACATACACGCACACGCACACACACACACACACACACACACACACACACACACACCCCACACACACACACAGACTCTCTCTCTCTCAAGCTCATCACTATGTCACTTTTCCCTCACCACACTGCTACACTACACCTTTATACTGCTTTTCCTTACTACCTATTAACATCTCTATGTGAGTCTACCACAGTATATCATTGTGTTTTAATATCATATTTAATTCCTGAATATATAACTTCTCCACTACGTAATGTGACTAATGTCTACATTTTGAATTAGGGGGATTATCTTTTTAAACATTGTTGTTAGAGGGTTCATTGCCAACAACTGCTTCTCTTCTCTTGAATAGTTGTGTGTATGACAACAAAGAACCTGAAATTGAATGCTCACTGCTGTAAATAAAAAAAAGGTGTAAAGTGAAAACGATAGGCCTACTAGATGAAAACTAAAGATTTTTTTATATTTAGATTTAAATTAACAATCTTGCAGAAACACCCCTGTTTACACTAGTGTATGTGGGGCAAAGGGACAGTTTTAAGTTTTTTGGGGAACCTCAACAGTCATATCTCAACTAAGAAATAATTCCTTCTTTGCTATTGTTTTATTGTTTGTTCTATTTTATTGTTAACATTATTTTTTTTATTATTTATAATAATTTAAATCTTTGAATAGCTGACATTTTCTCTGTGTGTGGCATAGGGGTGGGTCAAACTGCATTCAATTGTGGAATCCTTATTTATCCGAGATATCCGATATTATTCAAATATTTAGACAGAAATTACTGATCTATTTTTAAATCATATTAAAGAAAATATGGTAAATAGTTGGGTGTCCCTGGGGATGTTGATTTATTTGTATGTCCCCCAGAAATGGATTAGGCCTGAATAACTTGCTTTCTTTAATGTGAAAGAGCAAAGGTTGGAAGCACTGTGATGTTGTAGCGCGGATGGTTCAATACACAGATCATGTGAAGTGGACATGGAAAGCCGTGATGTGTTCCCATAACCAAACTAAATCCTGGAGATTTAGGGCCAGCAGACAAAAACTCACCTGTGTAGACAAACAACATATTTAGGCTGTGGTCTGATACAATGTCAAACATTTGGGTTTTACAGATTTGAAATATTTTCATCTAAACGATATGTGTTGTCTCAGAGGAATATCCAGAGACAGAGACATTATGTGCACTCATAACAACCGACACAAATATGGTATAGCTTTAAAATGTAACTATTTTGCGTATGTCTTTGTAATAATTTTTAAATCAGCGATTAATGACATAAAGAGGTATTCAATTAGAAAAGAAGAGAAGCACTGCTCAGCCTTATGTTTGTTCATGTGTTTAGATCTGTAGAGAACAGAGAGAGAAGAGAGGGAGAGCGGCTTCACCTGTCTTTACCGTTGCAGTAGAACAGATGGATGCCCTCCATTCCACTTGAGCTCACAGTGTAGTGTCTCTGAACGTCTCTTCTCATTAATTGACTGATATTGGGGTCATGGTTGCCTTGCAGAAGCTGCTGTGTACTGGGAGAGTGTGACGCTGGATCACTACACCCCTCTACATGGAACTCTAGCTCCTGCTGCCTCACATCATGTTCACACAGTCATTTCCCTCAGGAACAGCGCACTGCCCCACAACTGACACGCAATTAATAGACAGACATATGGAGCCAATTTGACTGTGGTCCCTCTGTGAAAAACACACCCACGCTACACACACACACACACACACACACACACACACACACACACACACACACACACACACACACACACACACACACACAGTGGGCCCCTGGGAGCAGCTCAGCACACTGAACCTGACTGAATTAACTTTCACTTTAACCCCGTAATGAATTAACAATTCATTGTCTAAATTAAAGGAGAAAATAAATAGTTAAAGAAAACTACGTAAAAGCTTTTACCAATCGGACACCCCCCACAGAAGGACAACATTATTTGTCTATGCTCTCCAAGAATGTTGTGCTGGCCAATAGCACTTGGTTCATGTCAGACAGGCTGCTATTATTACACCACCTCCTCTTTAATCATTGAAATTCCAAATAGTGAAAAATGGAGCAGCTGGAGTAACTGAAGGTGAAAGCCAATATTAATTTGCTGAGATTATTAGTGAGTGCATTAGCCTACATTAGGAATTGATTGAAATGGAAGTGGGGTTTAGGAAGTCTGCTACAGCATCTAACTCTCTTCTGATATGTGTTTGTGTATGCACCTGTTTAAAAAGTGAGGTTTTGGGGTTGGTCCGTGGTGTAGTGGATAGGGTGTGTAACACATAGACTCAGTCCTCTTCACAGTGGACCACGGGTGCGAATCCGACCCGGGCCATTTACTGCATGTCATTCCCCTCTTTCCCCCATTTACACGCTGCACTCTCTGCTCTTCAAACTGTCAAATAAGAAAGTTGAAATACCTAAAATGTATCTTTAAGTTGAAAAGAAAATGAGGTTCTAGATGACATGAATGCAGTAGTTTTGTGTACAAATATACCATAATTTTGCTGTAAAAATACATTTGAATTGCACCATTAGTACATAAGCTTAGTGGTCAAACACACACACACGCGCGGGCACACACACACACACACACACACACACACACACACACACACACACACACACACACACACACACACCATATTTTGTATTGATAATGTGTACACATTTGTTTAATGTCATCCCCATCTCTACCTCTCCATATTGCTGTTCTGCCAAATACAATTTAAAAGATGAGGCATGCAAAAGGTGTGCTAGGGTATAAGCACCTGACAAGACCAGTCTAGCTGTCTGACCAATCATTGAACAGCATTTCCCTTCAAATGACATTTGTTTACAATCTATAGTCGGTTTGAGTTTTGCCTTTGTGAACGTGAACCATCTAAAAACTTAAACAATGTCTCCAACTCACACCAGGTGCACACCAAGGAAGCCGACTATTAGAACAATTTAAAACTTCAAGACATTCATTAAAACAAAGTTCTAAAATAAATATTGTGCTTTTGGTAAAAGTAAATTTTTAATTGAGATATAAATGAAGTTAGGGAGTTTGCTGATCCAATTTCCTTGTGTGAGGTGTTCCAGAGTCTTGCACGGTTTTAAAAGTAAAAGTTTGTCCGTTCTGTGGTTCCGAGCTAGACGTTGAGAGCAGCCTCTGTTTGTCTCTTCACGTCACTTTTTACAGTGTGTTTAGTTTGATTGTAATGTTTCATTTGGCATTTGACATTAATTCTACTGTGTTAACACAACTCTTCAGGGTTAAGTTTCCATCACTCAGAGTGAACAAGTTAATTGCACTTGCCATGTTTAAGTAAATACAACTAAACTTTTAGTAACTTGACAAGAAGATATAAAGTCAACCAAACTTAATACTAATAGTTAGATTTACTTTCAAGGCCATCTGTTCCCTAGATGTTTTTAAGTAAGTAACTTATCAAAGTTTACAGTGTAGCTTATCGTTAAGTCCAGCAGCATCATTCACTAAGTATGGGGAAGAAGAGGAGACATGCTTGAATGAAACATGCAAAGACACAGTGAGAGAGGTAACACACACACACACACACACACACACACACACACACACACACACCTTCACTGCAGACAGCATGGTGCACCTCTTGTCCCATAGGAAGGAAGAAGAAAAGAAGTTCACGTTCAGTCCCATATAGCTTTTATACATCCAATTACTTTAACTTTACTCATCATAATTAACAATATTTAATGGTCCAATCAGGAACTTCGACCACGGATAACTGTATTGTAATTTCATATGCATGGCAAAGCGGTTTGAGTTATTGATGGATAGAAGATCTGCATTTAGATCTGTTTATATAAATTAATAAAGGGTCATTCCAGTTTATTACTACTTGGGTCTAAGTTCAGTGTTTCTGTCCATTATTTCTATCAGTAATAGAAGTTTTACATTGTATTAACTAAAGAATTGCTCAGATCTGAGAACATGACGACAGCACTTGGCAGTACAATCATTATTACTGTTAAAAATAAAAGACCAGCTAAAACAGAGATTAACATTAGATACTTGGTCCTAACTCGAATACTAGTATGAAAATGCAAAGAAATGGTCTTAAAAAATGGCAATGAGAGGTTGAGTTTGAATGATTGGCAGTGTGGTTAAGGTTGGAACTTTCATTGTTTTTACAGACACTCTGTTGGGTATGAACAGAGACTATTATATGATCCTGTTTGTCACCTTTATCTGACAGCTTTTAATGTGACGTTTGCCTAGCTAGCCTGTGCTGAGGACTTTAGCTCATTCACTAAATAAGATGGGGGGTCTCTCTCGCTCTCTCTCTCAAACTCCTGAGAAGAATCTATGGCTCTAAAGCTGCTAAATGTTCCACTAGCTTCACCAGTTAGTGGGTAAAGTCTACCTGCTGTTTGTAGTGTACGGTGCAAACAGTGAACTAACACAGTGAAGCTGTGTAGTTACACAATGCGCTCAAACCTCCCATAATGCTCTTCTGAGGAAGCTACCCATTCTCTGTAGAATAATCACTGGGTGTTACGCCTTTCAAATTGCCACATTGTTTTTATCTCATTGTCTTTAGGTACATTATTATCATAAAAAAATAACAATTCATTATGACCAGATGTATATACCATATCAACATGTAGATTCATATATAAATGTAGATTATATCTCTTTGTAAACCACACATATTACCACACATTACATACTGTAACATGTAACTCAAATAATACGAAGAAATATCTTATAGGTGTAACTCACTGTTTTGCATCATGGAGGCCACACCAGTCTCCCAGCTGCTTTGACTTGTGAAATCTGTTGAAACAGAGAGAGTGTGACTGTGTGTATAAAGTGCAGTACAGCCATAGACACACACACTACTCTGAATCAGAGTAAAGGGAATCAAAGCCACTTCTTGTCTGATCAAATTTTCTACAGTGATGACAAAGAAAAACAGACAATTATTTTCTTTAAAATGTGTTTGTATGGATTTGGATTGTGAGGTAACATTGTATTAGAAAGAAAAACATGCAGAGATGGGGAAAAAACTGAATGGCTGAATGCCAAATCATCCTGTGATTGGTTCATATGCTAATGTATGCTAATGGCCTTCCAGTTATGAGCACACTGGGGCCTATTTCAAGAAGCAGGGTTGACAAACTCTGAGGTCAACCCTCCACTCTGAGTTGACCAACTCAGAGATTAGCAACTCTGGGTTATCGGTTCTCAGCACAGGTGATCAGCGTTGGGTCAATCAACTCTGAGCGTTTTCACTCTGGGTTGTGCGCGTGCGTAAAAACCATCGTCAATGGATCGCTGATAACATCATTCACCATGGAAACGGGAGAAAAAATGCTTAATCCTCCCACTTGTCCACATCTCCACTCCTCCCACTGGAGTGAGACATACAATGAAGATGAGGGTACAGAGACGAATTAACGGGAATATTATCTCGAACTCTGATCTAATCACCTCGGCAATTCAGAAAAAACGGGGCAAAACATTTTTCTCAAGATAATAGTTACGCTTCGCTATGAGAAGCAATATGTAGGCAAAAAGTTACGCATATCAGCAGCAGCAAAAGTAAAAGCCTATTCAATTAGCTGTAGCCTATATAAAATATATGAACAGACTGTCGCTCCTTTTAAATGGGGAGTTTAAAACTTTAACATTAGACAAATTAGACGAAAGTTTTAATTGACGAAGAGCCTGATCAATGTCCCTCAGCAATTGATCACAGTTTAAATTATAACATCATTTCTATATTCATATTATTCATAACGATTGTCTGTGACTTTGGGATCACACAAGTGAACAGTTACAATCGCATTCAGACTGACAGAAATCTGCTCAGCGTCACAGATATTAGAAAACTCCCGTTAATACAAAATAATGAGATGCAACACAAATAATAAATCTGAATGTAACGCATGTTAACACTGTTAGGTGGCCGCCTATATGAATGACACAAGGGCTGAGAATACTGATCAGATAAATGATCGATCGATCAAAAGGTAAAAATCATCAGGAAATGATAATAGCATCCCGATGGAGATTTCTATGGAGTGATTTTGCTTCAAACTGTACAGTGATGCATTGAGACACTCTTTCTTCAGTCAGAGATGCAGTGAAAACAAACTCAGAGTTGGTTCCCTCAAACCACCCAGCGAGCAGGTTAGACTCACTGGCTCTGTTGCCGCGATAACCGACTGAAGCTTGTGCTTAACCTGCTTCCTGAAACGGAAAAGCCAGAGTTTCCACTAACTCAGAGCGAACAAACTCTGAGTTGCATTAAAACCTTCTTTCTGAAAGTAGATACAAAAACTTTTGCTGGTTAAACAGCATGTCTAGCATCAGAAAAAATACTGTGTGCAAATTTTTAACGGAAAAAAATGCTTTTGAGTATTCAGTCCAAACACTTTCGAAACCCTACTACAACAACCTAAAGGAAAACATGGATTATTAATTTTGCCTTTCATATCTTGGCAACGTCGTCAACTTTTTTCCAGATAAAGAAAAACAGAAAAGAAAACAATAAGAACTTTTAAAAGGAAGGAACAGACAAGTGGACAGATATACACACAAACAGAGACAAAAACATCAGCATTTGGCTGATTTCAGTCTGGTTAACAGTGAGTATAGGAGGCAAACCGTCCTGCCCCATCAGCTCTCACTATCAGCTTCACATCCAACACACAGGAGCTTTGTTATTTTGTCTTTATAGCTAAAAGTTTATTTCTACACTTCTCTAGAGATTGGAATCACAAGCTTGTCTCTTTCATATTTCATGTCCTGACTTTCTGTACAGACTACTGGATAGATCATTGACATTGGACGGTCAATAAAAGACACTCTCATACATTTCATCACACATTTCTCCATTGTGTTGTTTCTGTCAGTGTGTTCTAATGATTTGACATTATTACACTGATGCCCAAAACACACTGGCATTCCAACATTCTAAGAATGGAAGGACTTTGGGCTAATAAGCCTCCAGATAGCACCTTGATGACAGTTAAGGAATTAAATTCACCAATCAACTGAGACACTGAAAGTTTTAATGTTGTGAGCTAAAAAGACATCAGGGAGTGTGTGTTCCAAGTATATAAACTGAATTAGGAGTGAAAAATAAGATTCTGTTGGGAAAGACATTTCTGAATAGTTTTTACTGAATAGAATTGAGGATCAGTCAGTTTTTGTCATGAGCTGTCATGGTGGTAAGACAGACATAAACGTGCTCAAACTGGACTTATACCTTTAGATACTCCATAACCAGAAGGTTACAACAACTTATTTATGGGGAAACCGAGTCAAACCCAATGAAATGTTTAAAAAAATATATATGTAGAGATGTTAAGAAGAGGGAAGAGCTACCAGTTATTTGGGCTGAATTTATGTAGAAGCAAAGTATTCAATAAATAAATAATCATATATATAAATTCAGACAAAATAGCATATATTTAGATGTAACCATACATTTTTAAATGGTTTAGGAAGGTCATTTCATCTTGCTTTCTTTTGGAATTCAGACCAAAGCAACAGTCTTTGTGAAATAAAAACAGCCTTTGGAGTAAAAAAAAAAGAAAACTACTTGAACTAAAGTAAATGAAGGTAAATTAATCAGCATAAATGAATACATTTCACAATGAGTGGTTGCAACATTAAAACAAGATTTTAAAAAAAGAAGATATTTCACAATTTAATAGTTAAGCTATTTCAATATTGTCCTCTTTTATTGACCCCATGTTATACATTTCAGGTAGGAAGGGTGATTATTTAAAAGTAAGGAAATTAGCATTGACTTATACTGAATTGCTCTATTTTATATTCACATATTTTGAAAACTAAATCCCCCCACCCAAAAAAAATAATAAAAAAACATTTATAAAAATAAAAATAAAATAAATAGCAACTAATAAAAAATATTATTAATATCCATTAATATATAAAGTCCTCTACACTTAAAGTGCACTGTTATAGAATGAGGGTTTGGCAAGAGGAGCGGTTGTACTATCTGCATGTATGACATTCATTCTATTCTGAAGCAGAGTCTTTTCAGGTTGGCTTTTTAAAAAAAAGAGAACCAATGAAGACTTCAAAGCAGATCAAGCTCTCAAGCTCTTGGCATTAACAACCTGTATAATGAACATGAAGCAGCTCCACACACACGCACGCACGCACGCACGCACGCACACACACACACACACACACACACACACACACACACACACACACACACACACACGCACACACACACACACACACACACACACACACACACACACACCTTGTCCCCGCTAGGAGTCCCAGTGAAAGGAGACAAAGAGCGGGGCGGCGGTAAATAGCCGTGGGTCTTTATGTGTCCGTTGTGTCGTTGCCTCGTTAGTTGCGGCTCGTTAAAAAACCCGCGACACAAAACCGCGGCGGGGCGCCCAATCTGACCAGTACAAGAGACATAAAGGAGTTCTGTTCAACACACTGATGACAATAGAAAAGTTCATTCAGCGCTGATATGAGGAGGGGAAAGCTGCTAGATTCTACTGCTGATTTAGGCTACGCTGCGTAAAACCACTGAGCGTTATATTAGTGGTGGTGGTGGTAATACTAATATTAAGAAGAAGAATAGCCTAATAATAGTTTTAACATTTTAATAATGTAGGCCTATTGGGCTATTACAATAAGTACACTTTAGTCTATGTTAGTTAATGCTTAGTCTGAGCTGCCTATGGCTCAGGTTTCTTGGAAGATGAAAAATAAAAATTAAATACAAATAAGACGCTGTATAAAACGTAGGCTAATAAAACGTAGGCTATTATTCTTCGTAAAAGTTATCCGACATTATAGGTAATTTTAAGCCGTTCAAAAAAGTAGCCCCTCGTGATCTGGTATTAAAAGTGAAGTTGTATTGGAAAGGTGGCCTATCACAGGATGCTTCGGTTTCGTGTGCTGTGTTCACTGTGTTTGCGATGGACTCATTCATTTAAAAAGGGGTTCAACCAGTATATGCTTCGAACAGCAGAGGAACAGTGCAACTCCTGCCGCGTCCAGAGGAAAGTGAACTCCTCTGAGGCCGGGCCTTAGTGGATGACGGTGCGGCTCTGTGATAGTCAGGCCTCTTCAACATGGGCCAGTTTATCAGTTAGCCTAACTAACGGAGGAGATGTATTCTAGAGCCGCCGCTTTAACGGTGTAGCAGTCAATTGAAGGATAAAGAATTGCTTTAAAGTCAGGTGACCGATCACCTTCGTGTAGGCAAGTAGGCCTAGGAGTAGAATTTATAGACAAATAGCCTAAATGCCCGGGCCTTGGCCTACTAAGAAAGACAAGGATCGGTATGTAGTCCTATATCCATTATTTTTACATCCAGGAAAATCAAATCCAACATGGCATTTAAAAAAGAAAATGCAACACTTGTGATTGAAGATACAGCGTAGTAAACAGCTTGTCTCCGCTTCTCTGTTCACTAGAGTCAAACGTCCAATGCGTCTCAGGTGCGCTAGCGTAAAGGTGCGTGTGGATCAGAACTCGATGCGCCGCCTGTGCTCCCTCCCTCACACACACACACACACACACACACACACACACACACACACACACACACACACACACTCACACACACACACAGCGAATGAAATGTTTCCACATGCACGTGCTGCATGAATCCATTATGACCTGATTAATCAAGCACTTAACTAGTTTCCATTTAATTAATGCGTGAATTAACAGCTGTCTTAATTAAATGATGAATTAAGACCAACTGAATCGTCTGCTTTCTTAAACACACGTGTTATATGTCACTGAGAACAGAGACATTGTAATAGAATTCCAGCGCAAAAGCAGGATATAACCATGGCAGGATCAATGTGGATTTTAACATCGTCCATAAATATGTTATAGGTTAAATAAAGTGATTAGGTGCAATGACCCGACTTACAGCAATATATATCCCCATTATTGTCGGTTTAAATGTCAATTAACGAATCACACATATAGGGCCTGCATATTTTCAACTGACAATGATAGACGGTCGCGCGCTCCAAATGATGGCTTAAATAAATTATTTTTAGTTTGGCTCGTTAATGTCCGGGTCAATTAGAGCTGTTCTACAATTTTCAAAATGTAATAGATAAATAAATAAAGATAACCTATTTTGACCACATCGTTTGGCTTCAAAGGAAAGGCTATTTGAAAAAGGCGACTGTTTCATTGAGTCATTAGTTTGTTAAATGTGAATTTTGTCATAATAACCTTAATTATTTGTAGCCAAATACAATTAATTATCTCTGAAATAGGCAACAAATTGTCAGGGTAGTAGATTACACATTTGGTTGATTATATGAAAGGCAAAATACAGCAGTCCTCGTCAAGTCTGAGGAAATCTCCAAAGTTGCAATAGTCCAGCAACTTTATTGACAGATGTCTCTATTCATTTCTTGACTGCATGGACCATGAAGCGGGAAATATATTCGCTTTAGGCAATTTAAGAAGGCAATAAAAAGATCAAGATAATATTTCTAAAGCATTCTTAATAAATCTTGGCTATAGGCCATCGGCTCAGATAGGCTATACGCTACGCGCTTCCATTTCCCCGTCTCTCCCTCCGCTTTTAACTGGGAGTTCTGAGGAATTTCAAACATCCTGCTTCTAGTCCTCTGTTCAGCAGAGAATATGCCGTTAATCTGCGTCGTATACTGAATGAACGCGAGCGGCAGCAGCGCTTCTTACGGTTGTTGTTGTTTGTTTGTTTGCTTGTTTTTCTTTAGTTTGTTTGTGTTTGTCTGCCGCGAGTTGTGTCCGTTAGTTATTGTGAACCGGCCCACAGCGGACCGGCCTAGAGAAACAACTGCTCCGTACAAAATCCATGTCAGTTATATTTTTGAGGGATTTGAAGTTGCAAAAACCCAGCCTATTTCTGATACCAATGTCCTATTGGAAAAGGATGTTATGGCCGTTTATTAAGTTTTTCATGAATGTCTATTTTTCTCAAAGCAAACTTCAGTGTATCTGAAACTAAACACGAGAATCGGTTGTTGATTTTTACACTGTGACAGTGAATTACACATTTTGAAAACACTTGTCAACAATACAGCATGTTAGAGATTATAAAATAGTTATTATTATTTTAATTAAATTATTTCCATAATTTGAGAAAAAATCCATTGAAAATATTTGTCCCACTTCCTCTCTTTGTCTGTTTGAATGGTAACTTTTTTCCATTAATTCTTTTGATATCACTCAGTCTGTAAATAATCCTCTCTTCTTCTCTCTTCTCATTGCTCCTGTCTTTCTCAACACTTTCTTCTTTCCTTCTTAGCCGGGTCTGACATCATTCACTCATCCGCTAAACACACTCACTTTATAACTCCATAGTCCTGCTGATGCTGAGAGGAGAGACTGATGGAGTGAGAACGATGGAGAGATAGAGAGAGAGAGGGAGGGAGGGAGAGCAAGCTTACCTTTTTGTGGCATACTGTAGACAAGTAAAGTTTGGGTTTGTTTAGGTTTCCAACAGCTCCTTTCTTCTATTCTTTCCTCCAATTAGTTTCTCCTTGACTGATGAGACAAGTGCAGAGATAGATAGAGCTGCTCACTGAGGAGGAGAGACAGACAGAGAGAGAGAGAGAGGGAGGGAGAGAGAGAGAGGGGAGGGGACACAGGCATGGGAAGGCTAAGAGCTTTTTTTATGAGTGAGAGAGACAGAGGGAGGGAGGTGTGTGTGTGTGTGTGTGTGTGTGTGTGTGTGTGTGTGTGTGTGTGTGTGTGTGTGTGTGTGTGTGTGTGTGTGTGTGTGTGTGTGTGTTTGTACACCCAGCCGGGCATGAAATTGGCAAATATATTAACAGCAATAAAAGGTAATATATACTTAACATATACTGTGTGCCACAGTGTCATAGGGACTGACTGGAACACCTGCACAAGAACACAACAGGTACAAGTGTATCAACCTGTGGTGCCACTTTTGTGTCTAGTGCTGTAAGGGATTCTTAAGAATTTAAATTTTCTGAATCCAGATCATGCAGCAATACAGTCACACAAGATACATAGAAAACTACAGGTGTGTAAAACCATTTAATTCCATTTAAGGCAAATCTTGATTCTAAAACATACAACAAAGTGTGTTCACAAGGTGGTTTGTCCAAGGAGGATAAATATTTAATTTCCTTTTTATTTATTTTATTTGGTAAAACTGATTAACATGTATTAGCATTGTGAATTTAACTGCATTAAATTAGTGCTAAATGTTAGCTGTACAGTTTATTTTTGGACAAGAACTGTAAATGTGTCGTTTTGCCTCTATAAGGTCCCATCCATTCAATTGAAAATCAGAGCAGTTTGAATGTGATTATTTACATAATATGCATTGAATTAAATTGTTACCTGGTTTCAAAACAGAGATCTTTTGCCTGAGGGAAACAACGACACTAAATGCTGCGTATTAGATGCTATGATACCTGAGCTGAAATACACAGGCTTCCTCCAAACCAAAAATCACCATGCACCTTTGAACTTCATTGGATATGGAAATAATCAGGAAAGCAGAGACCAGTTCCTGTTAGCAAACCTGTATCCACGCCATTGCATGTAATAGCTTTGGATTGAGGGGATCAACCACCAGAGGAATAAATAAATATAAATTATAATCTAAAATATACCAATCATACAAAGATGATACATACAGATTGGGAAGGCAAGCACCAAGTTTTCAATATATAATGTATGCATACTACACAGAGCTGGCAAAGTGTGGATACCGTCATTGGTCACAAATGTGTGGCACTTAACTTACTTTGCAGTTTTTCTAAAGTCACTAACAGGTCCCCAAACTATTTAGTTTTTTTGTAGTTGTATGTTGGCTGCCTGTATCTGGCTACAATCTTGTGAATTACTTATTTTATTTTATTGATGATACGGATTATTTATTTATTATTTTGCATAATGTTTCAGTTTTTAAACTGGATTGACTGGACTTAAACTGGATTGACCTGTGGTCGGACCTGAACCAGGTCTGCTGCAGGAGGACCGAGCCTCTAGTCTAGGGGGACACTCATCACTACACCACAAGCCCTTGGTATTTGGCACATATGGCAGTATAGTTATGACAGCTCAACCTGCATAGCTATGCAGGAAATTATTTGGGCTTCTATGACACACTATAATCTATTAGAAAGTCCCATAGGCCAATACTAAACCCAGATATGTTGTTTCCTTTGAAAATTTATGACTAAAATGTCATCTATAGGCTAAGAAAATAAGATTAGGCTTGGTTGCCAGAAGTTGTATGTTGAGCAATTTGCGTATTTAGAATAATGAGTTAATTTAAGGCGAGACACTGCAAGTGAATAAGGTAACATATTTAACTCATAGATATCATCATGAAACTTTGCCAGTTGATTACTTGCATTAAAATAATTACTTTTTGTATTACAATTTTTTTTCAGAAATGTTTGAATAGATGTGCAAATTTGGCAATATCTAACTATTTAGGTGTAAATCTGTCTCTCTTTTAACGTGCTACGAAGAACTTTCAGTTTTTGTTAATTCTAGCAGCCCCTTTGGAAAAAAGTGGTAGTGTTTTTACAATGCCAGCTGTTGTTCCTGGATGAGCGTACCCATTACAAAGGCATTAAGAAAAACTATATTCAAAATAGCATTATTTGCAATGATGTTATTTCATCCTACATCTCTGGGATTGTGCTAACTCTGTTAGCTTCAAATCTATAATCTAATAGCAAGGTGATAGAGGGACGTTGACAGGGCAGAAAAAGGGTACCACCAGTAGAGAACCACAACCACATCAGCTTTGTCACGGAAGATGCGGGGAGAAGAAACATCAGGCCAAGAGAAACACCTAGGCCGTTTTACCTAGATCAGGAGTGGGACATAAGAGTCGACCTCGACAGGCAGCTCCGGTTCCCGGTAGAGATCACTGCTACATCTCTCCGCCCCGACATAGTGTTGTGGTCCACCAAGGCAAAATCCGTGCTCCTCATTAAGCTCACAGTACCAGCGGAGGAGGGGATGGAGGCCTCCTGCGAACGAAAGGAGGTACTCAGAGCTGGTTGCTGAGTGCCAGGATGCTGGCTGGAAGACCACCATCTATCCAGTGGAGGTGGGATGCCGAGGCTATGTGGGGCTGTCAACCACATGCTGAAAGACGGAACCTAAAGAAGGCAACTAAAGAGCTTGCAGAGGAGGCCGAAAAGGGGAGCTTTTGGCTCTGGCTGAGGAGGAAAGACAAGTGCTGGGGAAAGAACAACTAACCCTGACAACGGTCGCAGAGTGTAACACCTATCAGCTGCTGGGGGTGACAGGGAGACGTCCCTGTCACTGCTCTGCCACCAGGAGACGATCCAGTATTAAAGGAGCGAAACGTTGAATAATGGTGGTTCCTGGCTGATGACCCTGCAGCTGACCCATGGGCACCGGAGGAGGTGCGACCGGCAGAAATGCCTAGCAGGTGTTCCATCTACCTGTTTATTTACTGAAGTTCTTGTAACCCCAGTGACTACTGCGAATAGGGCAGTTGGAGTCCAGGGAAGACTGGAGGAAAGACAGCACCGGGAGTGGGCGGCTACTTACCCAACCCACTAATACCACAGAAAAGGCACACCCAAACCTAAATACAAAGAATCCTAAAATAAACCAACCCGCAGGCCTTCTGAGAGGCGGGATGGAAGATGGGCCTAACAGGACAGACCACACGGTAACGACGGAAATGGAAACGGACAACGGAAGTGTGGCTGCGGATGGGAAAAAGTTACCACGTTCCTTGGGTTGCGAATCCACCAGGGGAAGCGACAGTGTGGTCATAAGGGCCAACAGCAACCTTGCACTGCATCAGCAGGTGGGACAAGAGGGACCAAAAGCCAGGTTGAAATCACAGAGCCGACAGGCCCAATGTTGCAGAAGGCAAAGATGTCACAGAGGAAGAAGGCCCACTGGTGAGGGAGAGCCCCCATGTGAGTACCAAGACCCAGCTGCCACCAGTACAGATTTCAGTACAGTGATCCAGTAAGGAAAGTACCATTAGGCAAGGCAAGGCAAGTTTATTTATATAGCACAATTCAAACACAATGCCACTCAAAGTGCTTTACAGGGGCAAGATTAAAATACATAAAACACATTAGAAGACATTTAAAGCGAATGAAAAGAAGTAAAACATTTAAATAAAATAAAAAGTACAGGTTAAAATGGAAACAGAAAAGTCTTCAGACTCGATTTAAAAGAACTGAGGGTTGCAGCAGACCTCAAGTTTTCTGGGAGTTTGTTCCAGATATTTGGTGCATAAAAACTAAAAGCTGCTTCTCCTCGTTTAGTCCTAACTTTTGGGACTGTAAGTAAACCTGTCCCAGACGACCTAAGGGCTCTGGACGGTTCATAACGTATCAGCAGATCAGTAATGTATTTTGGCGCTAAACCATTTAGTGCTTTATAAACCAGCATCAGTATTTTGAAATCAATTCTTTGAGTGACAGGAAGCCAGTGTAAAGACCTCAGAACTGGGGTAATGTGATCCACTTTTTTGGTCCTAGTGAGGACTCGAGCAGCAGCGTTCTGAATTAGCTGAAGCTGTTAGGAACACCAGGGTACGTACATAGCCTACACCTTTGGGGCGGCAGTGGCGAAGTGGGCAAGTCGTGGAGAAGACAAGGTCTTCATCAGCACCAGGCCACAATGGAATCCCCTAAAAGCTCTATAAGAACTCCCCCAAGGTACTAGAGATGCCATGGTACCTCATGAGAACTGTCTGGAAAAAGCAACTCATTCCATCTGAGTGGCAAAGAGCGGTAGCGGTCTTCATCCCCAAGGAAGCAAACTCCAAAGACATCAGCCAGTTCAGAAACATCGCCCTGCGGAACATAGAAGGGAACATCTTTTTCTCAGTGATGGCCAGAAGGATGACCACCGACCTGCTTGGCTACATTGGCACCAACTGCCAGAAGGCAGGAGTCCTAGGCTTCCCAGGGTGCGGAGAGCACTCTACCATGATCTGGGACCAGATCCAGATTGCCAAGCAGGAGAAGAAAGACCTGCACGTCGTCTGGCTCGATCTTGCTAATGCGTACGGATCAGTCCCACACCAGTTGATCAACTACGCCATGGAGTTCTTTCACATGCCCTCCTGCATCAAGAACATGGTTGCATCCTGCAGTGACCTACAGATGTGCTTCGCCCTCCAAGATTTCACCCTCGGGTGGCAACAGGTAGAAGTAGGAATCTCCATCGGTTGTGCCATCTCTCCCATCCTGTTGGTGTCCGCTTTTGGAGGTAATCCTCGTTGGAGCAAGAGGATTACCTCTAGCAGGTGTTCCATCTACCTGAGGCCTGTTTCAAGTAGCTGGTTTTACATACTCTGAGTTGACCAACTCAGAGCGCAGGGTTGATGAGCAACTCTGGGTTTCGGTTTCAGAACAGTGGATCAGCGTTGGGTCAATCAACTCTGAGCGTGGCTAAAAGCCATCGTCAATGGATCGCTGATAACATGATTCACCATGGAAACAAACAGGTGAAACAAATGCTTGATCCTCCCACTTCTCCACTTCTCAAAAAAGAAAAAAAAAGAAAACTTCTCCACTCCTCCCACTAGAGTTAGAAATATTAACGAATGAGTTTATGGAGAAGAATTAACGGGGATATTATCTCATAACTCTGATCTAATCACCTCGGCCATTCAGAAAAATACGGTGCAAATTTTTTGTCAAGAGCATCATTGCTTCCGTATGAGAAGCAATCTATTTTAAGAATTAAGTTACACATATCAGCAGCAACAAAATTATTAAGCTGCCGCTGCACAGCATTGCTGGCAGTGTCTTATATTCGCTGTATTATGTAGGCAAGCTATAATAGGCCTACTGTGCAGTAAACAGACTGTCGCTTCTTTTAAATGGGGAGTGAAAGATATTAACGTTTGACACATAAGGTGACAGTTTCCATTTTAGTTTCTGATTGATTTATTACCAGATCCCTTGTCCTCTAGTGATCACAGTTTAAATGTAGGGCCCGACCGATATGGATTTTTGGGTGACGATGCCGATTATTTTCAAAGAAAAATTACGATAACGATTAAATCGGCAGATTATTATTTTTTAAATCCCATAAATATATATTGAAAAATTTACTTTTTTGAACCATTAAATATATATATATATAAATACTTATTACTGTCGATAGGTGTACAGGAACTTTTTATTTATTGAAATATGCATTATCTAAAAAAAAAGTGTTACAAATATGTCTAAAGTGACGTGACGCATTTTTAAACTCAGACATTAAGCATTTTATGTAACTGCACCCAACCCTCTGGAACTCCCTCCCTCCAAACGTCAGCATCTCAGACTAAATAAACTCATTCAAAAGTCAACTCAAAACTCACTTCTTTAAGGAAGCATAATTACACCTGACTCCACTCCAAACCTTATCTTTCATTTGTCTGTATTTTGTTTTCTTTTTCTATAAGTATGATTTTCTATATGTTTGATGTAAAGTGTCTTTGAATGACCTCCAATAAAGCATATAAATTCTATATAATAACTATAGTAATATCAACTACTATTAACAGTCAAGAGATGACCAATGACTCTACTATTGGTGTCAGGGGGAGCTGTCCAGTGTGAATTAATCCAATGTATTACAACACACCTGCTGCTGCTGTTAATATGCTATAAGGCTACTTCCGGGGCAGCAATGCATCTCACTCAACATGATTGCTGGAATAAAAAATAAAGAAGAAAAAAAAATCGGCGGCCATTTTGCCGATTGCCGATTTTTCGGAGATGTGCTATAATCCGCCGATTTAATCGGCCGGCCGGTATATCGGTCGGGCCCTATTTGAATTATTATATAATTTCTATATTCACATTAGGCTATTTAACGAGGCTCGTCTGTGACTTTGTGATCACGCAAGTGAACAGTAACGATCGCGTGCACCCGCAGAATTACATTTCAACCTGACATAAATAGCCTATGTTCAGTGGCAAAGACGTTAAAAAACTCCTGATAATAATAAAAATAAATAATGAGATAATAGGTTTATTAATCTGAATGTAAAGCATGTTCACGATGTGTAAGGTGGCAGCATAAGAATGGCACGAGGGCTGAGAACTAGGCTACTGATCAGATAAATGATCGATCAAACGTAAAATCATCAGGAAATGATAAAAACATCCCGATGGAGGTTTCTATGGAATGACTTTGCTTCAAACTGTACAGGGACGCGTTGTGACAGTGACACTCTTTCTTCAGTCGGAGCTGCAGCGTAAAGTGAAAACAAACTCGAGGTAGGTCTAACCACCTCCTGAGCAGGTTAGACCCATGGCGTATGTTGCCGCAGTAACTGACTCTTGGTTGCGCTGAACCCGCTTCTTGAAACGGAAAACCCAGAGTTTCCACTAACTCAGAGCAAACAAACTCTGGGTTGCCTCAAAACCAGCTACCTGAAACAGGCCTCTGTACATTTACTCAAGTTTAGCTTCAAGGGCCTTCTCTGTGAGTTTTGGTTGTCTTTTTTCCTCAGTCACCTGCAAATCTCCATTTCCTTCTGCTTTATTTGGAGTTTCTCAACATCAGTTACTTTTTCAATTCCACGGTCAGACATATTGCAGTTTCTCAATTGACACACATAGGCTTTAAACACAGAAGCACTACATCCAACAATTAGCAGCACAGCACACAACAGCAACAGTAGAGTGGTACATTCAAACCACGTTGTTTTTATTTCTTCACAGCGAAGCATCAATCATTCATCAAATAATGTCTGTTCATATTCAAACATCCAATAATGAACTTGAATCCAATCCAGATAAGAGTAGTCTTTTACTTATGTAAGGTCTATCAACAGCTTTCTTGATTTAGTGCTTAGCTAAAGCCTTTATGCCGTTGAGAGTTCTTCTATGTGCTTCCAGTTTTCTTAATTGAATCTTAAAGTTGATTGTAGTCTGTCCGGTATGTTATGTGGATTGTGTGTGGTCATGTGTATGTGTTGGCTCTAAGCTCTAACATGCATGCATCAAAATAAATTGAATCAACTGAAAAGTACAAATAAACAAAACATACGCTAATATCAATCGAATGTTTGTTGTGATATCGAAAAGTAGCGTTCTATACTCTGTCAGAACCAAAGTTTGTCAGGAGCAGTATAAGACGTTGGCTGTGTTCGAAACGGCCTACTAACGTCCTCCCTCCTCCAGACTCAACATGTATATACTATATACTGTTTACCCAACAATCGATAGTCTTTGCGAGGTTCGTCGGACCATTTACACTGAATTATACAAAAGCAATAAAGAATAATATAAAAAAAATTTACGTGTCGTTTGAAAAGACGCAATGCATTGTTGAGTAGGAAAAGTAACCCATCGTTCCATACACAAAATCTTCCTGGAAGCAAGTACTCATCCGGGCATTCCTCGCCTACACAAACTCGCACACAAAACCACAACATCAAATTGACGTCAAAATTTGTATGAGTAGGACGTTAGTAGGGCCTTTTGAACACAGCCTATGTGCTCTCTCAGCGTTCACTGTTTGTTTGCACACCTGCATACAATTGCTAATCTGATTATAAAGATGCAAACACACTGCACTGGCCTTGCGGCGAGATTACATACAAAGTCAAAGTACTAGCGTGTGGCCGCGCGTCCACCCAAGGATCGGCGTCCAGCGGCGGGCGTTTCCGCGGCGCGTAGCCGCGCCTCATCGAAGTGCGTGAATCGAAGGCGCGACCATTTGCAGCACGGCGAAAATATGCGGCGAACGCAGAAGATGAAAATATTTATCTTTTCGGCGTCGCCGCGCCGCGATAGCTAATCAGCTTTGAGATTGCGTGGTGGTCTGCAAGACGAGGTGGGCATGTGGAGTGAAGACATTGGACTTCCATTACAGTCTGCAAATATGTGTATTTTGCATCTGTTTAGCTGTTGGTTGTACTTTGGCCAAGGTAGCGCCGGTTAGCATAGTGAAACTCACCCAGCTGTGTGCTGTTACGGAGGATAATATGAACCCAAACTTGACAGCAGTGACTGTGTGGAATTCCAAAAGTAGCCTACAGCGAAGCACCGGTGTTGTCCTCCGCCAGACCCGGCGCACTTTCACTTTCAGGTCGGCTGATGTCTGCCTTTACTTTTGCCGCTGAGCACACACTGCTGTTGTTAATGTGTTTAGTATGTTGCTGAATTGCTGTTAATATGTGTGTATTTGCGATCGGGGCGCGTCGTCATGCTGTTTTAATGCTATTTGTGACATGACTGCCGCTGGTTACACAGTGTACCTACATCTGTATTTTTTGGCACAGCTGGACCATGTTGTTGTTGTTGCATCGTAAGTGTGACGGGTCTGATCTCAGAAACGGCGTCAGGAAATATATGGCAGGGGGCCAGTGCAGTGTGTTCGCAGCTTAACGCTTTTCGTCACTACTACTGGTCAACACCAGATGGAGGCATTTCTCATGCATTTAAATGAGTCTAACTAAATAAAGCAACATGGCTCCAACACATATTATGGTAGGATAATTGCAGCCCAAACCATATTGACAACATCACAGGAATGAGTGACTAGCAACACATTATATAAATGTTCCATTTCTTAATCATTACAACCTGACTGTCATTTGAGCAGCCTCATTGTCATCGGAGAGCAGATCAGTAGACCTGCAATTACTGCTGCTGTCATAGGTCTGCCTCATTCCTGCGAATGAGATGAACTCGCCGGCACTCTTTGATGGGCAGCTGCTTGACCCTTCTGACAAACACATGTCAACACTGTGCTCTCTGTCCTCGTCTCTTCTCTCGCTCCTCTCCTTTCTTCCAGTCCATGTCTCAGAAGCTGAGTGTCTGACTGATGCCGACAGCTAACAATTAATTACAGGTAATCATCTAAATGGACAGTAATTACTTACAAGGAAGGAGAGGCTGCAGTTTGTCTTTGCAATGTTTTGAGTGGGAGCCTAGCCATTGACTTGCTTTTGTAAGTCTTTAACCCAGCATTAGGGCACATACCTACACATGCACACACATACAAGAACGCACGCCGCTAACACACACTCTCTCATACACACGCACACACACACTTTATTATCATCAGTCTTTGTCATCATTAAATATTGGAGACACCATGGTCGCTTTTACACATGGATCCTCAGTCAATCTGCTCCTGGAGAATGTAAGTGGGAGCTTGTCTTTGTTCCCACAGCCTGATGGTACCACTTTTCTAGGAAGTAATAGAGATTATTATGTCTGTGTGTGTATTTGTGTGTGTGTGTGTGTGTGTGTGTGTGTGTGTGTGTGTGTGTGTGTGTGTCACTCCTATTCTAACTTCTCCCTGTCCCCTTACCCTAACCACCCAGCTGCGATTCCTGAACCTAATCGCCATTAACAGGAACATCAGGCTGCGGGACCAATGCGCTGTGGGAACATATAGGGATGACCCAATGAAAGTCATGTTGATTGGAATTATGTGTACAGTTCTTACCATCCAGATTATTCTTTAATTGCTTTCATGAATAAACAGGTGCATCTACTGTAATACAATTTGAATATCATGGAAATGTTTTTTTTTTCTTAATTTGATTCAAAAAGTGAATGTTTCGGGAGAGCTTATGGTGTAGTGGTTTGAGCACCCCCCCCCCCCATAGAGGCTCAGTCCTCAGAAGCAGCAGAACACGGGTTCAAATCTGGGCCTGATTAAAATAATCTTTCATATATTCTAAAGTCATTAGCTACTAGGGATGTAGCGATGCATCGTGAGGCATCCAAAATGTTGGTAAAGATCAGGCGACACTAGGTAGGATTTTTTGTTCCTGGGTGAGTGTACCCATGACGAAGATATTAAGAAAAACTAGAAAATTCTGCGGAAATTTTAAAAGTGCAGACCACCAGCTCTGCGTTTTTTCAATCTATCCTACTTATCTTTTAGGGACATCTTTAGTTCATTCCCCCGATTCTTCGTGATCAATTTGGTGTTGATTACGTACAATCTGAGAAAGATGCTGTGAAAAACCTGTTTTGAAGTTCATGCAAATTGGCAAAATATATTTCTAGGCGGACTTGTATGGTTCCAGAGGCTTTTTTGTAGAGCACCCTCACATATACCTGTGTTAGAAATTTGTAGTCAATCGGATTTACAAGGTGATGGGCGTTGCCTCTCAAACTTTTTTCATTTGGGGCTTGATAACAGCGCCACCATTAAAACAGCATGAAGACGCACCCCGCTCGCAAATACACACACTTTAACAGCAATTCAGCAACATACTAAACACATTAACAACAGCATTGTGTGCTCAGGGGCAAAAATAAAGGCAGACATCAGCCTACCTGAAAGTGAAAGTGCGCAGGGTCTGGCGGAGGACAACACCTCGTCTGGCAATCTCAATGGTGATTGGCTGTGGAGGCGTGTCGCCGCGGGAAAAGATCAATATTTTCATCTTCTGCGTTCACCGCGCTGCAAATGACGCGCCTATGATGACGCGCCTTCGATGACGCGCGTCTACGCAATGCGCGAAACGCTGCCGCCCGCCGCTTGACGCCAATTTGCAGGTCCACGCGCTTGTACATTGACTTTGTATGTAATCTTGACGTGCGGCGAGTGTAAAGTGTTCGCACCTTAAGTGGAAACAAGTGGGATTTCTGCACTGCAACTTTATTCTTACAATGCCAGGTCTCCACTAGCCTGGTGCTACCAGACCATCGTACTTCATTTCATTTGTACAGAAGGTCTGGCAGTGCTGTAATTGGCAAACGTTCACTCATGGAGGCAGGTGTCTGTTAAAGTTTAAAACTATTGGATCTGCCCAGTGCCACTCTGGATTAGCCAACCAATCGCATAACGTTTGGTCGTCACGTGTGTCATGAGCCGGCTTCTGGCAACTGAAACTGGAGCGCGACTTCGACGTCATCGTTCTCGGCCACTCGCTCTGTTCGTTGATTGGACCGGCTGTCGAATCTCCGGCAAAACTGGGAAATGGGCTGTACACCCAGACTGACTACTGAAGGGAAAATAAAATTTGGCCGGAAGTAGGCGGGCGGGCGGAGCCAGGCTAGGTCTCCACGCCCATGGTCTATATCCACTAGAGACAGGAGCATAGGTAATGGACCTGCACCAACTCTTTACTAAGGAAAAGGAGTCAGCATGTGTGGAGCTTGAGTAGCTTAAACCCAACACAACTAACAAAACCAAAGGAGGAGCCATTGTGGCTCTATATTTAACAGAATGTTTACTAGAAAGTTCATGTGTTTGAGGGTGAAGAGGACACAATGGCAGAGTCCTCAATTCATTAGTAAGTTTACTAATTATTAAATAAAGAAGTAACTAAGTAACTAGAATTACTTTTAAAGAATATACGCACTGTGCCAATGCACTCTCTTGCCTGAGCTCGCGTGATATTACAGTGCTACTGATACAGGGCTGGTGTGGCCAGTGGTGGTGGGGAGGGGGGGGGGGCGGTGAGCCCCAAGGTTGTCTTTTCATAGCTTTCCCTGGCTCCCTGCCCAGACCTCTGATGAATAAATTTCCATTGTCCACAGAAACAGATATTAGTTATAACATATGAGTTACCTGAGCATTACAAAGACAAAAAAACAAATAATCTACAACAGTAAATGAAAGCCTGTGAACTTGATAGCATGTGAAACACATGGACGCAATTGCCTACACACCATCCCCCTCTCAGTCACTACAGACACATTTAATAGCTTCTAAGAAATCACATTTGGTAAATTGCATTGTGGCATTAACCTTTACACTAGTAATTAAATGAGTATGTATAGTAGAAGGCCTGCCTTAATTAAGTCAGCAATTTACTTTTGCACAGACACACACAAGCACATGCACGCACGCACACACCTACCAACAGAGTTGCTGGGGAGGATCAGCTTATCAAGTTCTTAAAAACATATTATTTTCATTTCTTGATAATGAAATCGGCTTGTTGTTTGATATTCTGAGTGTTTTCTCTACCATTGAGTTGATCAAGTCTATGATGAGCTGGGTAAGAGCGGACACATTAACATTTGCTAATTTTCAGGTTCATATTTGTATTGAACCAACAGATAGCTGAGTTTGCGATCCAACATAAAAACTCTATTAGCCTCTGCAGTCCCCAAACAAATGTTAGCCACTTTAGTGTGACTAAAAATGCACATAAGCAGAATAACCACTAAACCAAAAACATAGTAGCTGCAATGAAATGATCAACATTACCATCAAGACTACAGGTTTTCCCATAGGGTTTGCCTTAGGTAAATGTCATTCATGGCAGCGACACATCATGTTAAATGAGTATTTCTGTATAAACTCCTAAAAAAGGAATTTGTAGAGCATAGTATACCCCATCCAACCCCCAACCACCCCTGTGTGGTTCTCTACTTTCTGTTATTTATATAAATATGCCATGTGTCTCATATCGCGCACTTCTGTGAGTGCACTTACTTCCGCGTACTGTATGTACTCACTTCAGTGCACTAATTTCCCCAGGGTACAGGGGAATGACAGGAAATGACAATCGTAATTGACAATCGTAAGTGACAGCTATTCTTCTTCTGTTTATTTTTCACTAGCCATTGGGCTGGTTTTGTCACACAGACCTGGCAACCCGGGAAATAATCATTCATATTACTTTTAAATAATTAAATGTAGTTGGTCCTGGATAGAACATCACACATCTATCTGCATGACATGTGCTCGAAAATAAAAAAGCTGTTAGCCGATTGAGAGCGTTGGTGTGTTGTCACACTCTAGCGCTCTGTGTTATCCTGTCTCCCCTGTCAGGGTCAGTGGGCCTCCATCTGTGTTACTGTGTGTGCTTACTGTGGGGGTATGGAGGGCATGGCTCACTGGATGTGAACCAGCTCAGCACCTTACAGTCTGTAGTCGGCAGTGACAACACACTGGCCCTCATCTACTTATAAGTACGTGGAAACGTTCTGACTTGCCTCAAAAAAAATATTGAGTAGGCAATATCACCGTCTGATTTATGAAAAGTGCCTGTGTGTTTTGATCATCACAGAGACCTGGCTACATTAGCTGATGTACAACTTCACTACAACTAGTGGGACACACTATCCACCGCTAAGACAGAAACAAGGACTCAGGTCAGAGTAGAGGAGGGGGACTTTGTGTTCATGTTCACAATGGTTGGTGCACAAACAGTAAGATCACAGACACTCACTGCTCTCCTGATATAGAAGCAATGCCAGTTGTTTGTAGACCCTCCTGTGTCAGTAGCGTCTGAACATCTCTCCACGAGGGCCTGCAATGAATTTGCCTCCTTCTTTACTGAGAAAATTCACAAAATTAGACAAGCTGTCATTGCATCAATACATAGTTCAACATATGTGTCATCGCTATGCCCACTTAAAATCAATCCAAATGCAATGACACAATTTTATCTGATAAACCACAAAAACCTGGAGGACATTATACAACACCTGAACTCCTCCTCCTGTTGCCTTGACATTCTTCCCATAGGCTTCTTTAAAACTGTTTTTAGCTGTATGGCCTCAGATGTTCTACAAATTGTCAACATGTCCCTTCGGACAGGTGTATTCCCACAGGCCCTGAAAACAGCAGTCATCAAGCCACTCCTAAAAAAGAACAATCTAGATACATCGCTCATGAACCATTATAGGCCCATATCTAACCTACCATTTTTAAGCAAAATCATTGAAAAAGCTGTTTATCAACAGCTAAATAACTACTTAGCAATGAACAACTGCTTTGATGTTTTCCAGTCAGGATTTCGACAACACCACAGCACTGAGACTGCTCTGGTTAAGGTCCTCAATGACATCCACTTAAACACAGACAGTGGCAAAAGTTCTGTTTTAGTTTTACTGGATCTCAGTGCCGCTTTTGACACAGTTGACCACAGCATATTACTAGATCGACTAGCAAACTGGGTTGGACTCTCTGGAACTGTACTAAACTGGTTTGAATCCTACTTAAAGGACAGAGACTATTATGCGTCAATAGGCAATTTCACATCTGAGCGGACACATATTGAATGCGGGTCCCCCAAAGTTCCATTCTTGGGCCTCTTCTGTTTAACATCTACATGCTCCCACTAGCTCAGATTATGAATAAGAACAAATTATGCTACCATAATTATGCAGACGACACACAAATTTACATAACCATATCACCAGGGGACTACAGTCCGATACAAGCACTGAGTAAGTGCATTGAACAAATCAATGATTGGATGTGCCAAAATTTCCTTCAATTAAACAACGACAAAACTGAAGTAATTGTCTTTGGTGCCAAAGATGAACAATTAAAAGTCAGCGCACAGCTTACATCTGTTATGCTAGAAACCACACACCAAGCCAGAAATCTTGGTGTTGTCATAGACTCCGAATTGAATTTCAAGAAACACATTAAATCAATTAATAAGTCAGCATACTACCACCTTAAAAACATATCAAGAATTAAAGGACTTATGTCTCAACAAGATTTAGAAAAACTTGTCCATGCATTTATCTTTAGTAGACTTGACTACTGTAACAGTGTCCTTGCAGGCCTTCCAAAAAAATCTATCAGACAGTTTCAGCTAATTCAGAATGCTGCTGCTCGCGTCCTCACTAGGTCCAAAAAAGTGGATCACATTACCCCAGTTCTGAGGTCTTTACACTGGCTTCCTGTCACTCAAATAATTGATTTCAAAATACTGATGTTGGTTTATAAAGCACTAAATGGTTTAGCGCCAAAATACATTACTGATCTGCTGATACGTTATGAACCGTCCAGAGCCCTTAGGTCGTCTGGGACAGGTTTACTTACAGTCCCAAGAGTTAGGACTAAACGAGGAGAAGCAGCTTTTAGTTTTTATGCACCAAATATCTGGAACAAACTCCCAGAAAACTTGAGGTCTGCTGCAACCCTCAGTTCTTTTAAATCGAGTCTAAAGACATTTCTGTTTCCATTTTAACCTGTACTTTTTATTTTACTTAAATGTTTTACTTCTTTTCATTCGCTTTTAAATGTCTTCTAATGTGTTTTATGTATTTTAATCTTGCCCCTGTAAAGCACTTTGAGTGGCCTTGTGTTTGAATTGTGCTATATAAATAAACTTGCCTTGCCTTGCCTTGCCTTGCCTTCTATCTGCCCAGAGAGCTGACAGTGGTGATCATTACTGCTGTTTATATTCCACCAGATGCTAATGTTAGCATAGCTCTTAACCTACCAAACTACCTGATGCTGTCAATAAACAGTACCTAGCTCATCCGAAAGGGGTACACATCATCGCTGGGGACTTGAATCAAGCATGCCCCAAAGACAGTCCTTCCCAGATTTGTATGTACAGTGCTCCAGCAGAGGGATTGAGACACTGAACCATGTCTATTCCAACCTGAAGCATGCTTACAGAGCAGTCTTTCTCCCACATCTGGGCCTGTCTAACCATCTTTCGCTGCTCGTGCTGGTGACCTTTTACCGCTCCACCATTGAGAGTGTGCTGGCATTCTCCATCACTGTGTGGTATGCTTGCTACACAGTGGCCCTCTGGTAGGAGGCACAGGAGCATGAAGTTCAGAACTAACAGAATGAAAAACAGCGTCTTTCCTTGGGCAATCAGGAGGACACTCAACACTCATGAGACATTGCATTACAGACACACACATACCTCAATGCCTACTTCCTTTTACATTCATTGATCTATTTATGACATCACCCGTCCTAGTCTTGTCCCAAATGTCTTCCTTGTAATGTCTTGTTTTAATTTCACTTGTTTTTTATGTATAATGCATCTACAGTTGGCACTCCCACATTTGTTGTAAAGGTGACTGTACAACAGGGGTGTAAAGTAGCGAATTACATTTACTCGCGTTCCTGTAATTGAGTAGTTTTTTCGTGTACTTGTAATTTTTTAAGTGATTTTTAAAACCTATACTTTTACTTTTACTTTGAGTATTTTTATTGTGAAGTATTGTACTTCGCTAAATTTTATATCACCTGCGTTACTGAGTAAAAAAATAGATAGGCTAAAGGAGAGAAAAGAAAAGAAATATCGCGGGGGGCTTTTATTTTTATGGCACAATACCGGAAACTAACACAGTGAATGATCGACAGGAGGAGAGAACACATTGCGACTACATGATAACAACAAACATTGCTTCCCTTTATCATTAAAACAAAACAATCCTAGTTAAACTATCATTGTACCGCACGTGAAGACGTGAAGGCTTTTAAATGCAGCAAACCTTTCATCCAGCCGTGCGATCGGCCCCTCCGTCACCTGATAGTTTAGCTTTCAGTTTAACAGTGCAGAGTAGGATGGAGACGGTGCGTGTTGCCGGGAGCTTTGAAAAACTTCCAGAAGACGGCAGAAAGTCAGCCTTTGATCGAGAAGAAAGGTAAAACTAATGGACTAAAATAATGTGCAAGATATGTTACACGCGGAATCTTAGTGGTCTATGACCAAGCAATACAGGAATAATAAACACTGGAAGTTTAAAGCTCCTTGACTCTTGCCACCACAACAGTCATCAATTAAGAACACTGTAGCCTACAATGCAACTTGCTTATCCAGCCAGCTCCATGAGATATAAATAAAATATGCCCTCACATTCCTGCTAGCAAAAGACATGCCCTATCAGCAACATTTGCAACGGTTTATTTTGACACTTATTTAATTTAATTATTAAAAATATGTTTTACTTAGGCTATTTGCATTTTCCTTGTTTTCAGTTCAATTAGGATAGGCTATGTTTAAAGTCATGGTTTCAAATGTTAAATAAGTGCATATTGCAGTTCTTAAATCAATGAATAATTGTCTATAATAATTGTGATTACACAATGTCAATCATGATTATGATTTTTGTCAAAATCGAGCAGCCTAACCTTGCAATGTCCATGGTTTAGATCAATTATAAACAATTACATTATTAGAACTGCAGCTGCAGTCTGTTTAGGTCTGTAGACCAGTTAAATTCCCACATTAACAGACTATTTGCTCCATATTTGCTTATCTAAAGTACAACGACACAGTATACATCCATACATGTGTGGTGACATGATTTGTTTAATTTGTGCACTTTAATTTGTAAAAGTGTTGTATTAATTAAACAAAACTAGTTTGTCTATATATATAATGCCCTACACTGAAGAGACCCCTGCCCCCTCCCGCTGTTAAAAAGTAACTAGTAACTTGTACTTTAAGTGCATTTTAAATCAGCTACTTTTTTACTTTTACTTCAGTAGATTTTTAGACCAGTACTTTTACTTTTACTTAAGTAAAATTTCATCCAAGTAATCATACTTTTACTTGAGTAGAATATTTTTGTACTCTTTCCACATCTGCTGTACAATGACATCAAAGGCTATCTTCATCAGCAATAACTTGAGTGGTGGGGAGACATTGTTTAAGCACTAAATGAAAAATAATGGATACAAAATGTACTTTTTGATATTGACAGGTTTCATATTGGGGGGAAAAGGGGAGAGGCATATGGATTTAGATGGAGCATTTCTAATTGTTTGATTTAAATTGACACTTATTTTATGTACAAGCCTTAACTTTGATATCACCTACCCTATAATTAAACATATACGTAAATAAAAGGCCTATTTATTTCTTCCTATATTTATGATTTATGAATGTGTTGGATTATAAGCATAAGTTTCCAGTTTAGTGACTGAGCTTGAACTACTGTATGTTGAGTTTGCTTTATGGAACTGAATTACCTGGCTGGAAATAAGACCCCTATTGGGACCACATTAGTTCTAAAACCCTGGCAAAAGCCTGGGAACTTAGAAAATACATTTTGCACCTTTTTTAGACCCAAACTCCAGTCTGCTTTAAGCTTCTTTGGCTGAGAAAGCTACAGAAACGTCAACCGCATCAGTCCCTTCATCATTCCATTCTCTGGCCCATCTTTAAAGCAGATCTTCAATATTGCGCACTAATTAAATATATTACATTTTCTGTAAATGTATCACCCTATCTTTCCTCAGAAAAAGAGTCTGTTTCTAAAAGACCTTTTCATTAACCTAATTCCATTTAGTTCAAAAATTGAAAATCGAATTGAGAAACATTTGTTATAGCGCTGCCTTTGCATATGTGTGTGTGAGTGAGTGTGCGTGCGTGTATGTCCAGTGAATTAAAAAAAGCTTTAATTGCATTGTTCTTTGATCAATGCATGTTTATTAGTGGGTGAAAGTCACATTAACCTTTCCATCGGCCCTGACATTTCATCTTCTCCTAAATGGAGAATTAAAGACCATTGGAAAGTCATTAGTTAAATTTACTGCTTCTGTTGGCTGGTCAGCCATTAGAAAGGATGCAGGACCACAGAACACTGTTCACAATCTTCCTCTCCACGGTGAAGTGTAGACGGGCTGAAATGTTGAGAGTGCTGTGGAGTGATTTGGGTTTGAAAGAACGGTAGCAGAATATGAATAGGAAAGTTATTGTTCAAAGTGATGGACGGAACGATAAGGCAGACTTCACTGTGTTTACACCTACACAGAGCAGGTTAGCGGTGTGCAAACATTTGAATATCGTTAGCCTAATAGCATAATCGCCTAAGTCATATTTTAAGGGTCATAGGGTAAAGTAGATGTAGAGTAGAGTAAATGTAGAATAGAGTAGATGTAGAGTAAAGTAGAGTAGAGTAAATATGATTTAGGCAATTATACTATGAGGCTAACAAAATGGAAAAGAAAACAGTGTCAGGAGAGAAAACATGCAATCAGAAAGGCCAGACAATAAAATATGATAAAGGTTTAAATTACAATGATAAAATGATTATTCTTGTTTACATGTCATTCAGCATATTCTGAATATTCTGTCTATAAAATCCTGTGGTAGAAGTGTCATGGCGTCTGACGTCAGCGCATATTTTTCCGGTAACAATTCCCGTCCCGGCCAAGGAAATTGAACATTCCCTGTGTTCTAATCCCCATACTTCCCTATTATTTAGTTTGCAGAAAAAGATTTAGGATGTCCTAATACATGCATGTCAATTTTAGTATGCCAAAATACCCAAATGCCCTACTAACTCCAATAGCATTTTGGAGTATTCCTCTTTATTCATGACTTTTCTCGACATAATGAAAAAAAAATTCTTTATCTGATTTTCTTTTCTCTCCTGTGGCCTCGCATGGATTATTTATGTCATTGTCGTTGCTTGCTTGCATTGTGCTGTAAGCCAATAATTGCACAGTTTCTTTAAAGGAGCCTTGTAACGAGCGTGCGAGAGGCAGCATTTAGTGTGAACAAGGCGTAAGTGATTAGATTAGAAAAGGAGAGGAGGCCAGCGCAGTCTGGCTCTACAATCCAGGTTTTACAAGTACTGTATGTTGGACATGTTGACTCTTTTAAATAAATCTGAACATTATCCGTCTCATTTTTCATAATAAATTGTATTTTGCACCGGTTTTTTATGGGTTAGTTTTAAAAAAAATTGTGTAAAACATTAACACTATTGAATTGTTTGTACATTTAAAATAATAAATTGTTTTTCTAAACATTTTCAAAACCCTTACGTTTCTCTCACTCATTCACTGAAACACCACACACACACACACACACACACACACACATAGGTAAAAATAGGCTTGGTTAAGGTTAGTAAAATAATGTAGTCTTGGTAAATGTTATGAACTACACTGCCCGGCCCAAGAAAAAAGTCACCACCTGGATTTATATGCAAATAGGCAAGAGCCCTCCATCGGTCAAACACTGCAGTGATTAATATGTTTCAGTTGGTAACAAGTTATTTAACCCTAACTGATGCAGTGAATAGCTTCTTATTTCTTAAACCATGTCAGAAGACATATGCTGTGGTTTTGGAAAATATGTAACTCTGTTTCAGAGGGGGGAAATTATTGGCCTGCATAAAACCAAGAAAACTACTTAGGAGAAGATAAAACAACTAAAATCAGGTTAAGATCTGTCCAACGCATTATTAAAACCTGGATAGATAGTGGTGAACCCTCATCTTTGAGGAAGAAATGTGGTTGGAAATAAATCTTTAATCATCATGATGGGAGATCACTTAAAACCTTTGGTGGAATCAAAATGTAAAAAAACAACATAGAAAACACAGCTATGTTTAATAGTGAAAGTATGAGCATTTCGACACGCACAATGCGAAGAGAATATATGGGATATTGACTATGCAGATATGTAGCCTTAAGAAAACCACTTATTAGTGGGGCTTTTCAGGAAAAAAATACTTGAATTTGCTACTTGAGCATACAGACTGATCTCTGGAGCATTTGGAAAATGTTGTGACCAGATTGACTGACCCTGTTCCAGAGTTGTGGGTGCATCAGGGTAAGAAGAGAGGTGGATGAAGTGATGCTCCCATCATGTCTAGTGCCTACTGTACAAGCCTGTGTGGCAGTAGTAGGATCTGGGGTTGCTTCAGTTGGGCAGTTCTAGGTTCTAAGCAACCTCATGTGCCAAATAAAGCTTATCAAAATGTGTTAATCAAAGTTAATGATGGTTTAACAAGATATTTGAGTGTGTGACTTTTCTTTTTGGCCAGGCAGTATGAGTATAAAACTCTGTTTGCAGTTTGAGGTGACGCTTGTACTGGATATCAGGGGGTGTTACTATGCTGACGCTCTGGCACCCTCTAGTGTCCCTCCTTCTACACACATCTTTCAGCAGTCATCCTGTCCTGAGGCCTGTTGCACAAAACCAAGATAAGGTATTAACCTAGGATATTTCGGTTATCCTGGCTTGCCTTAGCCATGATCTGGTTGCACAAAAGCGGAGGGACATAAGTTACCATGGAGATTTATAAACGTATTTATCCTTGCGTGTTCTTTAATAAAAAAATAAATAAAAAAAATGGACAAAGTGGTGTACAAGATTATGTTTGATTATACACTCAACAAAAATATAAACGCAACACTTTTGTTTTTGCTCCCATTTTTCATGAGATGGACTTAAAGATCTAAAATTCATTCCAGATACACAATTGTACCATTTCTCTCAAACATTGTTCACAAATCTGTCTAAATGTGTGATAGTGAGCACTTCTGCTTTGCTGAGATAATCCATCCCACCTCACAGGTGTGCCACATCAAGATGCTGATCTGACATCATGATTAGTGCACAGGTGTGCCTTAGACTGTCCACAATAAAAGGCCACCCTGAAATGTGCAGTTTTGTCTCACAGCAAAATGCCACAGATGCAACAAGCATTGAGGGAGAGTGCAATTGGCATGCTGACAGCAGGAATGTCAACCAGATCTGTTGCTCGTGCATTGAATGTTCATTTCTCCACCATAAGCCGTCTCCAGCAACTTCGCACAGCCATTGAAGAGGAGTGGACCAACATTCCACAGGCCACAATTGACAATCGGATAAACTCTATGTGAAGAAGATGTGTTGCACTGCATGAGGCAAATGGTGGTCACACCAGATACTGACTGGTTCTGAGTCCCCAGACCCCCAATAAAGCAAAAATATGCACATTTCAGAGTGGCCTTTTATTGTGGACAGTCTAAGGCACACCTGTGCACTAATCATGATGTCAGATCAGCATCTTGATGTGGCACACCTGTGAGGTGGGATGGATTATCTCAGCAAAGCAGAAGTGCTCACTATCACACATTTAGACAGATTTGTGAACAATGTTTGAGAGAAATGGTACAATTGTGTATCTGGAATGAATTTTAGATCTTTAAGTCCATCTCATGAAAAATGGGAGCAAAAACAAAAGTGTTGCGTTTATATTTTTGTTGAGTGTATAAGCAGTGTGAGGGTAAGGGTTAGAGAAAAAAAAGAAGAACATAATGATAATAATAGTACCAGTTACTATAGTTGTATTCAATATTGACTACATAAATGTCAACGGGATAGTTCAGTTGTTCCCCAGTGGGGTTGTATAAGGTACTTAGGTATAGTTAATATGTTACCTTATTGAGATGGCTGTCATCGCAGTCCCTATAAGAAGTTTGGGGGAGAAGTCGTGGTAGCAGAAGTTAGCATTGTACTGTTGCAAAAGCTTAAGTTGGCGTAGTAGAACAATGACCGAACTACGCCTGAAAAAAAAAACTTAAAACGGCTGCCTGGGGACATACTCATATAAACACATACACGTGCATGTACACAATAATAATAATAATGCATTTTAATAATGGCCATCATATAAGCCACTCAGGGACACCTTACATGTACAAATAATAAACAATAATAATGATAACAGAGAAGCAAGCATAAATACAATGCAATAAAAGCAAAAACAGACAAATGAATAATGATTAAATACAAAAATGACACAGAGTATGTCAGTTTAAAGAAGGTGGGCTTTAAGAAAGGATATGAATGTGGGGGGAAAATGTGTGTCTTATAATCAGTTTAAATACATTTTTGTCCGATTATTTGGAACACTGATCCCTCAATTTAACTGTCTACATTTTATTTTTTAATTTAACCTTTATTTTACCAGGCAAAATAGCTTGAGGTCAAATTAACTCTTTTCCGAGCAAGGACTGGGCAAAATGGCAGTAGTTAGAATGAACGAAATATAAGACAAACATAAAAAGAAAGCACAGACATGAGAAAACAGAGACACATACATACACTCAACAAAAATATAAACGCAACACTTTTGTTTTTGCTCCCATTTTTCATGAGATGGACTCAAAGATCTAAAATTCATTCCAGATGCACAACATTACCATTTCTCTCAAACATTGTTCACAAATCTGTCTAAATGTGTGATAGTGAGCACTTCTGCTTTGCTGAGATAATCCATCCCACCTCACAGGTGTGCCACATCAAGATGCTGATCTGACATCATGATTAGTGCACAGGTGTGCCTTAGACTGTCCACAATAAAAGGCCACCCTGAAATGTGCAGTTTTGTCTCACAGCAAAATGCCACAGATGCCACAAGCATTGAGGGAGCGTGCAATTGGCATGCTGACAGCAGAAATGTCAACCAGATCTGTTGCTTGTGCATTGAATGTTCATTTCTCCACCATAAGCCGTCTCCAAAGGTGTTTCAGAGAATATGGCAGTACATCCAACCGGCCTCACAACCGCAGACCACGTGTAACCACACCAGCCCAGGACCTCCACATCCAGCAGGTTCACCTCCAAGATCGTCTGAGACCAGCCACTGAGACAGCTGCTGAAACAATTGGTTTGCATAACCAAACAATTTCTGCACAAACTGTCAGAAACCGTCTCAGGGAAGCTCAACTGCATGCTCGTCGTCCTCATCGGGGTCTTGACCTGACTCCAGCTCGTCGCCGTAACAGACTTGAGTGGGCAAATGCTCACATTCGATGGCGTCTGACACGTTGGAGAGGTGTTCTCTTCACGGATGAATCTCGGTTTACATTGTTCAGGGCAGATGGCAGACAGCGTGTGTGGCGGCGTGTGGGTGAGCGAGAGAAATGGTAATATTGTGTATCTGGAATGAATTTTAGATCTTTAAGTCCATCTCATGAAAAATGGGAGCAAAATCAGTTCTTACTTACTGTTTAAATTGTTTCAGGAAAAAACTGCAGCAATACTGCTCCACCAATGTATTTTTTATCTTAAAGCTTAATAGTTCTTAAAGGCACACTATGCAACATTTTAATGACACAATAAATGATAGAGTCCCACGAAGCGCACCCGAGTAGGCACCTCCGACAATTTGGGGAAAATCGCTGGAGAGAGGACTCTTTCCAGTTAGACATACAGAGCATATCGGTGTGTTAGCCACTGAGTTAACCCCAGTCAAGGAAGTGGAGAGAGAGCTGAAAGCTGCTGCTCTGTGCTAGCACCTGCAGCGCTGTCGTGTTGTTATTGGTTGAGGGTTCAACACTCGCCACGTGCACTGTTCAATTGATTGAGGCCTAGAAAAATCCAGACGGAGCAAAGGAAACCAAAACAAAGCAGATGCAGCCAGTGGGGGACAGGGGGTCGGGGGGACTGTGCAGGTAAACACACGACCACACATTCTAGTGAGGCAGAAATGATAATTACCTTGGATTACTTTTGTGTGACTCTGTTTCAATTTTTAATGAAACCTTTGAGGTTTCAAAGTTAGCAATGCAACCGAGCATGGCAGTCCATGATGAAATGGAAAGAGAATATGTAGTTAAGCCTGACTCTAATGGTTAGAGCAATATCAATAATAAATATAATCATAAAGGTATGGCAGGAGTGTAGCTAAAGTCATGTGTCAAAACATAGACAAATGAGAGGCATACCTGATGGAACTAAAGGATTCTCAGTTTTTCCAGCTCTTGAAAATAAATAAGTATGATAGACAGACAGACAGACAGACATATCATTTAGATAGATAGATAGATAGATAGATAGATAGATAGATAGATAGATAGATAGATAGATAGATAGATAGATAGATAGATAGATAGATAGATAGATAGATAGATAGATAGATAGATAGACTGAGTAAATATACCTTTGTTTTTTTTTAAGTAAAAGTCGTTAAAATTTAGCTTTTATGCCACCACACCGGTGATAGCCGATGCCAAGGCCAGTTTCAGTTTGACCTCAAGTATGTGAGCACACAATTTAATATTTTTTTTAGCACAAACTTACATTTGAACTCGAGAATGAACTGATTAGATTCTGGAGGTCGTAGATTGCTACACCCTAAATATCGTGATGTCACATGACCTTTCACCATTTGGAAATTGTCTTCCTTCGTGGAGGTATATAACCACCAGGCACTGGTCAAAGTGTATATATTGAATATTGTATTTTACATTGTGTGTACAGAGTGTAATCTTATACATTTAGGGATTTGTGCACACTTAATATGGACATATGGATAGATACAGTTTCCCAACTCCCCACAAACATAGCGACATAGTCCAATACATTTAACTTTACTTTGCTCACACCTTATCAGCCAGCTGCTCCCTCTTAATTGTTGGAATGTTCTAAACAAAGGGCAAAAACACAGACTTTAGGTTGGCCAGAGAAGGCAGGCTGCTAACACACTTGGTAACTTAGACTGAACTAAGAATTAATTGTTACTAGCATTAGAGGCTTTAGAGCTGTTGATGTGCAGTCCCGAGCGTGGTTGAGCCATTGTGCTGTTGTTGTTGTTGCGTCTGTTACACTTCTCCTTGCCCCCTGTAGGGACCCTGCTCTCAAGGATTTGGGTCTTGCCTTGCTCTTCTTTCATGAAGAGGTCCACCAATAGAATCTTCTCTTTGTAGATCTGGACACTGATGTCTTTAGGGATGTCTGGAATGAGCCAGTCCACAATGTCACTCATCAGCATCACAATATTCTGGTAAAGGTAAATGGAAAGAAATCATGTGATTTTTTTTTTAACAATTAAAAGAAATAGCCACGTTGAATGAACAAGAAGCATAATTTGGAATCAAGATCTTCCATACCTATTCATATGAATACAGGTATAAAAATTAGTTTTTAATGTTGAGACTGACACCGGCTTCTCAACCCTCTGCCCTTCAACACATGCACCTTGTCTATGTGGGGGAGGCATATAGCTATGTGTGTAATACCACAGTACAGCTGCATTCAGACCATTTAGTAGGCACAAAAGTGCACCAAATTGAGTTGTTTCATATTGTTGCTTTTAATACATTGGTAGTTGAGACCTATTGTTAACACGTAAGGAACTCTGCGATATGCGTATAATACAACAAGTAATTTTAGATTTGTTTTTCCTTATTGATGTTTTTTCAAAATTGTTCTGACCAATTCCTTAATCAGCCTTGATATGTTGGCACTGCTCCTTTAATAATATTGAACATTGAAAGATATATATTTTTTCTAGGGCTGTCAAATTAACGCATTCATTTCGATTAATTAATCACAGAAAAATTAACGCGATTAAAAAAATGAACACAGATTAATCGCACTTCTATAGTGCCCTTTGACCCGGTGCAAAAGCGGTGAGACGATAGCGCAGCTGCACCTGTAGTTTGCGGACACGGCCCGCACGGGATTAAAGAGTACAGAAAGAAGCATAGAGAGGGCTCTATGGACGTTTTATGGGAAGCTTCGGACAAATAAGCATGAAGGTAGGAAGTTATCTTGTGTTATTCTCCGCAGTGTCTGTGCATTATTGATTTAGTGGGTGCCTAATTAATAATGTAGATTCAAAACTCTCAGTACCTCTCAATCTTCCGTCTCACTTTTGTTTGCTAGCTGCCTCGTCTCCCGCATAAACGGACCCCCCTGTCACTCTTCCTAGCATATGCAGCCTGCCTTTTTTCCTCTTTTGTGTGTGTGTGTGTGTGTGTGTGTGTCTATCAATATTTTTGGCTATGAGTAGGACGATGGTGAATGAGTCGGCATAGGCTATGCGCACCTGTGGCAGTGCAGCGCTGTCTGTTGTGGGAGATAGACAGTCTTCATTTAGCCTGCTTGTTTTTTTGTGGTTTTAAGTAGAAAATTGGGCGAAGTTCCTAATTTTATTTCATGTAGAAACCTGGCTGAGGGGAGGAGACAGAAGTTACGAGAGAGAGAGAGAGAGAGAGAGAGAGAGAGAGAGAGAGAGAGAGAGAGAGAGAGAGAGAAACAAACTGTTGGCCAGTGGTTCTCAATTATTTTCTGTCATGCCCCCCCTAGGGGACAGAAATGTTTTCGTGACCCCCCCTAAATTTAAATGCTATTGAGAACCTGCTAATATTTATTTATTTATCTGTACAAAACCACTGTATGAGTTTCTGGCACGAGCATTCTGCATACAATCACCTTGTTATCAAATTAGATAACAAAAATTAGCTGAGATAACTTCTGCAGCAAAAACATTCAAAGATTTGTAACATTTAAAAAAGACTGCTCAGTCTGTGTGAATCTCAGAGCAAATGATTAACTGAGCTTTACATTTCATTAAAAAATTTTTTTTAACTGTAAACATAGTTATGGTGGTGTTTTTGTATTATTATAGGCCAATAGGCCTTCTGTGATGCGATAACCTATAATTCATTAATGTTATCATAAGTCTACTTGCTTGATTTCTTTTTAAATAGCCTACAGAGACACTTGGAGACACATGTGGACATTTATTTACTGCAAATCGCGGCCTTTCGCGCGGATATTACCATACACAAGCACACATCGCGGTTGCTAGCACCGGTTATAGCACCAGCTATACAGCTGTTTATAAACAGGCATAAAAGTGTCATATATGTATGCGATTAATTTAGATTAATTAATCACAGAGCCTGTAATTAATTTGATTAATTTTTTTAATCGCTTGACAGCCCTATTTTTTTCATTATTCAGTTTATTTTAGAAGGGGATGCATGATCATGGGTAAAAAAAATCCAGAATTAGCCAAAAGGCTACTTTTCATCTGTAGTCCCCCTGCCTCGATGTTAAAATGGCTTTTAAGAAATACAAATAAACAAGAAGATACAGAGAAAAGAACAACAACACAATCAGGATGGACCTTGACAGCACACAACAGGACACATCACAGAACAAAACAGAACAGATAACGAGGTAAAACAACAGGAAAAGACAAAACTGTTGAGAGCAATAAAAGCAGTAGTGAAATTAAAAAAATAATACATAAAGACACAATCGGTACAGGTTCTTCTATAGATGTAGGCAGCAAGTGGTGGTGGAGCTAGATTGTGCTTGACTTTAAAAACAAAGCAACAAAACAAATATTTGTTTTACCTTTTGGCAGCCTCTGTAGACATGTCATTTCAGGTGGAGCGAAAAATTCGCGACATTGAATTTGGTAGTATTGCAGGTTTTTTTCACATGTGCTTTTAAAAGGAGAGGTTTGAATCAATTAACACCCCAAGATATTTAAAGTCACTCACAACTTGAAATTTTTCTCTTGCTACAATTATGTGAGGGTTATTGATGGGTTTATTAGTTTGACTAGTTTTAGTTCACTTAGTTTTTGACACAGATCTGAAATGTTTTGTTTAGTCAGCCAGGACGAATTAAGTCTGCGAGGATATTTCTCCCGTATCCAGGGTGTTTTTGGTGTTTTGTATGAGAACCAAAATGCGTCAAGCACTGCTCAGCTGGTTTTAGGAAGTTGCCAAAAACCCATATACCTGGAGAACCACAAGAAACACCTTTACCTGCCGCCATGTTGTGACAGCTCTGATACATTTATGCTAACACTATTATGTAGTTATAATAAATTCATATGACCAGTATGAGTAATGTGTGTGCTTTTTTTCTGCATTCTCACCTTACCTGGAAAACAATGACAAAGGCCAGTCGGACAGCTAGCACTGCCCAGAATTCCTTGGAGATCTCATATGGAGTGGTTGACCAAGGAGGTTCTCTGTAGTCCTTATACCTGTACAGACAGACATTTTTTTTTTGGTTTTGTTTTGAATACCGATTATGAGTAACAATTATGAGATTGATTTCCCACCTGCACATCTCAACGGGGTAGCCAAGGTGCAATGGATCTATGGTTTCTTTGCCTTCCTGGAAGTGACTGACATTAAAATAGGACAGCGTATGGTTGACAAATCCATGCATGGAGCCATCAGGGCTGTACATGTACTGGTAGACCATCCGAGGGATGAAGTCTGAAGTGAAGGAGATGACAAATGCCTATAGGAACAGTGGTAGGGGAGGGGTTTAGAGATTAGGGACATAAATGAGAGTTAGACTATGTGAGTTGATCATTTATTTAGCATGTGTAAATAGGCAACACATTGAAATTAAAATATCCGCTAGACTGTTGTAGTTGAGTTGAATGAGTCTCATCAATCTAGCAAGAGGCCAGTCTTACTGGCTGGGATTCCAAGGCATTTGAACTTCATATTCAATTTTGTTCTCACCTTGCTGAAACAAATGGCCATTATGGAAAACATTGGAGGTACAGTATGTAGAACATGGTTTACAATTTACACATGGATGTTAATGTTAATAACATCCAATTAAATCTGAAACAGAATCTACCTATCACTGCATTGTTAAAAATCCAAAGTGATGGAGGGCAGAGCCCAACAAATAAGATGGAATACATACAGACTGTAATTATACAGTATATAGCATAAAAAGCATACAACTATCCATTCAAGTTTTACTTACATTAATGATGACGGCCACTTTTGCTACCCCTCTTAGTATGTTGTACCATATACCTGTAAACATAACAACATGCTGATTTTAGAGACGACTGATTTTTCTACATAGAAGGATCATTTACATATTCAGCAACAGCTTTCTATATTCCTGTATTCCTTATCTATTAGGTAGTTTCATGAAATGTATGCCTTTTAATTATGGAGTTACATTATGTTGAATACAACGCACCAATGTCTTTGGCTCTTGCTGCCACTGGTCTTCGCAACTCAGTCACAAATTTCTTAGCATCAAGTCGTATTTCGATGATGTTGTTGAGCAGAGCAAAGAGCGGAGCAAGGGGGAAGGATGCCACGAACAGTGTCACAAAACCAAACTGGATGACTAGACACAAAAAAAGACAGAAAACATGTGAGAAAGTCATCACTATGTATTGTCAGCCTTATATCTAAGATGAAATAGACTACTACCTAGACTACTAGACATATGAACATGAATTTGAGAATGTTTTTGAGCAAGTTGTTCAACATTAGTTTTGTAGGAAAATCTGATGTCTCCTCCTAATTAGCTAGAATGCTGTACTTTCAACTAGATTTCTATAGAGGGCAAGGATTGGAGTATGAAAATCAAATGCATTTTTTCGAATTTAGAAGCTAGCGTTAAAAAATAAAGTGGTCAAAAGCAGCTTGTTACCTGAAGAAGGCTAGGTATAGCAGATGGCATACAAAATGTTAGGGAAAGATTATTATATCCATTCTAATTCGACTTTGAACCTTGAACAATGAAATTATGTCATGTAAATCATTATAATCTGATGTATTATCATTCAGCCTCATGATTTAGACTAATGGACAATGGGTGGTCCTTGAATCAGTCTAAGGTGCTAGCCAGGTATGAGTGATGTATCAATATAGGGTTAGAAAACACATAATATCATGTTTGGTCTATTTGTCCGGTGCTGAGCAAACGAGGAAGTGAGTGTGTGTAAGGAGATTGTGTGGTACTGACTCATTTCCATATATTCAGGTGTTAAACCAGCGAATGGTTCCAGGAAATGGTCGGTTTCATATCTTTGCAGCTTCTTCTGTCTCTCCTCTTCTTGAAAAGCCCCTTGCTTTGACCGAATGTAGCGAATCAGCTTTTTCAGCTTGCTGACACGCACGCACGCACGCACACACACACACACACACACACACACACACGAATATGAAATGTGAACACACAAGTATTTGTATTTATTCCTTTGTACTCTAGTGGTATGTAGCCATCCTTACATACTAATGCAAGACAGACTCTAGAATGTTGAATTAATTTTGTTTTGTTTTTATTTAGCTGATTCCCACTTTGAGGTGTATACTTCAGTGAATAAATTCTTGGAGGGCTGTATCCTCTTCTTTGAAGATGTCCTTGCAGCTTCAAACAAGGGAAGTCTGGTTTCTATTAGGCTCTTCCAGTAATTGTCACAGTTATTACTATTATTTAATTTAATTTTTATTTTTATAATTGTATTCATAAAAAGCATTTGTTTAGTATTAGACACTTTGTTCCTAAGTTAAAAGGAAACAGTGATTCAAGAAAGTGTATGTCCATGTTGTCTACTTTCTTACTGTATGACAATTTGGTATGTCATTTTGAAAGAATGATTGTAATGTAATGCATGAATGATGCATACTTACGGTACTCCAATCTCAAAGAGGTTGTTTTGGATGAGCTGCTTTCCCAACATGGTGATACTCAGCTGAATGCACAGCTCCATCAGGCAGCCTCCATCCGCACACTGGAAGACAGTTCAAAACTACAGTCCACCATTTTACTAGAAGGCCTAAAGCAAAATGGCAGCACATACAGTATCTATAGAGTTAAAGAATGGTTGATCAGGGTAACACTTTACAATAAGGTACACAAAAAAAGAGTAGTTACCCTTTTTAAAAGGTAAATTTACCTTTTAAAAAGATAAGTTTTAAAAAGATAACCTTACCTTTTTCTTTCAAAGGTTTTTTTATTGAGTGACAGTTGCAAAACAATTGCAGCACAATGAAATACAAATTTTTTCCCCTTTTTTAACCCCGCACACACCCCACCCACCTCCCACCCTCACACCCAACCACACACAATCCGAAACAAAACAAAATACACACTTCAAAGAAACAAAAACAAACAATCAACATGAAACAAAAAACATAAAGAAATAAAATTGAATTCAATAAAAGAGGGGAGGGGGTAGCTACTCTTCTAAGGTTGTCGTTGTTTTTTTGAAATAATTTAAGAAGGGGCGCCAAATTCTGTCAAATTTATTCTCAGATCCCTGGGTAGTGTAACGTATCTTCTCTAGATTCATGCATGACATAATGTCTCTAATCCAATGTGAGTGGGAAGGAGGAGCAGGATCTTTCCACTTGAGTAAGATAACCCTACGGTAAACTTACCATTTTAAAAGGTAAATTTACCTTTTAAAAAGGTAAACTAACCTTTTTAAAAGGTAAACTTACCTTTTTTGAAAGGTAAACTTACCTTTTTAAAAGGTAAACTAACCTTTTTAAAAGGTAAACTTACCTTTTTTGAAAGGTAAACTTACCTTTTTAAAACTTATCTTTTTAAAACTTATCTTTTTAAAAGGTAAATTTACCTTTTTAAAAGGTAAATTTACCTTTTAAAAAGGGTAACTACTCTTTTTTTGTGTACCTTATTGTAAAGTGTTACCTATCTTATCCATGTTGAGTTTTGTAATGTAACTCACAGTTGTGTGAGTCACTGCCCTTGTGTGGATTGCAAACAAGTGAAATACATTATATTATGTGGGAGACATGAGAGTAGTACATGTGTTCACATTTAAGACAGAAAAAACAGGACATAAAAAAGACCAGACAGAAAGGAGCAGGAAGTCATAGTACACTGATATTAAGGGATACCATTCTGTGTGAGAGTTGACCTTTCAAGTGCTCAATCTTCAGAACAAAGTTCCTACTGCTCTTAATATCACTTCTACTATCACTAGAGACGATAGGCGTAAGCGCTGTCTCCAGTTTGTATCTGGGACATGGACTGAAACCTTAAGATGAATTCCTCCGTCTACTCCAAAAACCCTTTTATAACATAACAACATTTAAAAATGTATCATTGGAAAGAATTATTTTGTGAACAGTTTTAGGTGTATGTTTTCAGAAACACTATATAACAATACAAACTTTGTTATATTCAAAGCTTTGGATTTCAGCTGCCAAAACTCTTACAAAAGTTCAGAATGAACAATGTAAATGCAAACCTAAGTGGAGTACAGGAGTGTAAAGAACAACACACCGACTCCCTCTAAAGTGTGTGGTTACAAATGGTTTTACTTTTAAAATTTTAAACCTTACCTCTTCCATTCTGTAGGATTCAAACACATACAGGTAGCTGCCAGGCCTGCCCACCAGTCTAGAAAGATCATTGAAAGAATGGGTTCAGGGCAGATAGTGTTTTCTTGTCCTTATCATTTTTAACATGCATTGTAATTCAAGAAGATGGGTTGAATACATTAAAATGGCTGAAGAAGTGACTCAGAAACACTAACCTTCCTCTGAAAAAAGCAATGTAGATGATGGGGGTGAAAGCGTTGACAAACTTGAGAATGAAAGTCTTGAAGATGAGTCGTTCCTCAAAACTCTTGTCTGTTTTAGGAACCTCTAAAAATAAAAATAAAAAAGATTAAATTTTTTTAACAGAACAATTTTCTTAGATTTGTTTGGATAAAAAACAGGCAATACAGTTACTTATAAACACAGGACCTCCACAATCCAGCCACATGCTTTAATGATAGGATCAATTCATGTACCATTGCCTCTCTCTCAAAGCAACTTCAGCTTAGGGGAGATATCTGTAAGTTATTAGGCTTTGATAGAGCTAGTGCAGACAACAGATCTGGCTCATTTCAACATATATAGATTTAAAGTCAGGGAAAAGGAACATAAAATAAATAAAACTAATATTAAATAACATTAATAAGTCAGTTACGCTGGCTTTGTATTAGATTGCCACTTATGTAGGTCAGGCTCAAAAGGTTATCACCAAAATAAATCAAAGAATCAGTTTTTTGGCCAGAATCTCAAAGTTTCTGGATCAAAAAACAATGTTCATTTTGGCAGGAGCTTTCATTTTAACAGGAGCTTTAATTCAGCTCTATTATGATTATGCGTGTGGCATATGGTACAATGGGGTCACAATGCATTTGAAACATAGGCTTCAGACCTCGCAAAATGAGTTAGTGAGGCTTACGGCCTCTGCACACATCCTGCGTCTACCTCTGGAGCGCGTCGCCTTACCTTACTGCTGCGTCTCTCGGACTTTTCTCGGACACACATGGATCTTTTCAGCAGCTTCTGCTGCTGCAGCGCTGCTTCTAAAAGCCCTATCTTTCTACATAGAGTTTTCATAGATAATTCCCATTAAAAATTAAGTTCTTTCCTGTCATTTATGATGCATATGATTTATATTGAGTCTAATATTGAGTCTGGACAGTAATCCGTGCACCCCATTGCCTTTTTCTTTTTCTTTTTTTTTTTAAATTTTCGCTTGTTGGAAGTCTTATTTTGAAAGGGACACACCAGGAAATGGTGAAACTACAGCGAAAGCTGCCAGTATGAAGTCAATATGACTCGCAGCAGAGTATTTCTCTATCAGTTAAAGCAGAGAGACCTGAGAGAGACGCGCGGCTCTCAGAAAAAAATAGGCGAGCCTCCTGAGGTAAAGGGGAGCGTCGCTGCAGACGTGCCTCCGATGTGCATCAGCAGTGCGTCTGAGGTTGGATGTGTGCCCGCTCTAGGTTGATTACACGGTCAGTGACAAAAAGTCAGACGCAGACGCGAGGTAGACGCGCAGTAGAGGTAGGATGTGTGTGGAGGCTGTTATTCTTGACCTCCCCATGTGAACTCATCTTGAATCTTCCCAGTGGCATTCCACTAGGGGTAGCTCAACATATTTTGTAGCCCCCAGAGTTAAGACGTACATGGGAAAGGATTCTTTTTTTATGCTGGAAATACACTTTGGAATAGGTTATCCGGTACATTTAAGTTAGTCAGAAACATAGGCAGTTTTAAAAAGGCTCTGAAACAATGGCTTAGACCACAAACTTAGGCTTGTCTTAACGGTGATCATTGTTATGTGTGTGACTTTTATCTAATTGTGTACATTTTGTGAATGTTTGATGTGTGATTTGCTGCTACTTGCCCTCTTCTCCTGCCCCACAGGGACCACAATGAAATGTGTGTCATCCCTGACTATTTATGTATTTTAATGTATGACAGTGCTGTTCATATTTTATATCGAAATGGTCAAATAAAATCAATCAATCAATCAATGAGTCTCTCACTGTGGCTGCGCCAGCCAGGATGTTGTGGATACGGTGGTTGGCATTGCCCATTATGGCGTTTGTCCCCTGTATGCCCCTCCACCACAGTTCTCAGTGGGTCCACTCTCCTGCCCAGCACTGAGCCGGCCTTTTTCATTAGCTTGTCCAGGCGTTTTCTGTTTCGGTCTGTCATGCTGCCTCCCCAACAAACAGCAGCATAGAACAGGGCACTGCACTCATGTAAAACATTTAAAGCAAATCACTGCACCCATCAAACGATCTGAGGAAGAAGATGCAGCTGTTGTAAAAGACAGGGGGGGCTGTCCAGGTGTAGTGAGCTGTTCAGCTTCAGGTGACAGGTTACAGTTGCGTGGTGGAGAAGAATCAGGTGGAGTAGAAGCCCCAGGTCTGGTGGGGGCTGCAGCTGCAGGTTTGGGGACGTAGCCTTGTAGAGGAGACGAAACAGCAGCAGCCAAAGTATTGTCTGAAGCGGTTGAGGTGTGAGTGGGTGTGACTGTCCCAGTTGGGGAAGGAGAGACCCCAGCCACCTTGTCAAACCTGTGTTAAAACTGTTTTTTAAAGCCAGTGATGTTCCTCGTCCCCCTCCACACCTCTTTGATGTCATTATGCTGCAGCTTTCTTTGCACTTTGTTCTTATAGTACACCTTGGCCTTTAGTCTCCTCTTCAGCTCATGTTGTACTTTTGTACTTCATCTGTGCTTTTCCTAATCTCCATCCCTGAACGCCTGCTTTTTATTTGATGTTACTGGTGATCCAAGGTTTATTATTAGGAAAGCAGTGTACAGTCTTTACATGTATCACTGTGTCCCAACATAAGTTAATGTTTTCCGTGAAGGTGTCCAGCCTCCCATCGATGTCCGTATCCATGCTGCTTCCCTGCGACTCCATCACATCAGTAAGTCCCACTCTGTACATTTAAAACCCTCAGAGCCTTGCTGGCCTCTGGTGACCATTTCCTGAAATACAGGACTTTCTCTACAACCACTTGGCAAATTTGCCAAGTGTGGGATAGTCCACATACTGCCCAAAACCAGTCAGATGTGAGGTGAGTGTGACATGATTAAAATCCCATGTGATTTATAAATGCCTTCGGGGTTGCTTGGTTTGTAGTCTCGCGACCATTTCGCGGATTACGGGGGGCAGTGGCGAAGTGGGTAGGGTGGTCATCCACTGGATTTCAGGGTCAGAGGTTCGATCCCCGGACATTGCTCCTGATGGTTCAGAGAGCGCCTTGCATGGCAGCTACTGCCACCGGTGTATGAGTGTGTTTGTGAATGTGGTAAGACATGTTAAGTGCTTTGGGTCAGAGAAAATAGGCTAAAAAGTGCCATATAAGTCAATTCCATTTACCATTAATTCATTTATGACGTCACACGCAGCCGCAGTAGGGGAGAACGGGGTAATTTGTCACACGGGTTGGTTGTCACAATCGTTATATCTCGGAACCAGAAGGCGCTGTCTGTGAAATTTTGGTATGTAAATATCCAGAATTGGGATCAGAGGTCACCTACATAGTCTTCCTTGGAGTTAGACTGCTGAATTTGAGGTGAGACGACTGTTTGTGTTTTTCATGTCAAATTGAAAATATTTAGCTCCTCAGTATTTTTCTTCTAGGCTTTTACACAATGGGTTTCTAACAAAACACTTGTTACACATACAAAGTGTGAAGGGTAAACTATAGTTTAGATTGTGGTTAGCAAGCTAATTAGTTGTCAGATGGTTGTTGGCCTTGATGCTAGCAAGAAATTCAAGTTGGGGTTGATCGTCACATTTTTTGGGGGGTTGGTTGTCACATGTTATCTCAAGGCTGCAGCCAGAAAAGGAACCCAATAACGAAAGAAATTGTCAAGCTGTATCCTCACTGACACTCCAGAGAAGGAAAGAATAGAGCAGGAAAAGGCAGCTAGCATGCAAAAGAAAAAAGGGCAACAAAATCAAAACAACCCAGTGCATCCCAAATTAGTAAATTATGTAGGCCTATTTGTCAACTTGACAATGCAATTAAACTTTCAAATTTAGTTCTACTTTCTTGCCTTTTTTCAAGATTATCCCCAACCTTTGTTTTTGCCGCTTGCCTTAGGGTCCCTGTCAGCTCGCACAGCAGTCAACACATGATTCCGGCGTGTTGCCGTTCAGCCAGGTCACACTTATAGCCGCTTGCGTGGGTCTTCTGTACTTGTTGTGAAAGTCTACACGGACCTGGCCATCATGTTTGGGTTCATGATATCCTCCAGAGACGCACAAAGCTGGGTGAGTTTACTTATGCTACACGGTGCTAACTTGGTTTAACCAGCTAAAGCACAGCCGCACATCATATTCACGGAATTAACTAGGAAGCCCAATCTCCTCGCTCACTCTCCCCAAGCCTTCTCCTTCTTGCCCGAGCTGGTGTCATACAGCACCGGCTGCCCGCAAATATATTTTTCTCCTCCTTGTTTCTCAGTCTATGTCTGTCCTCTGCATAGATGTCAGTGACGTCGGGTAAATTTCCAAGCTGATTGGCTATCACGGCTAAGCGCCTCATGCTTCATCGCGTGAAAAGTTAGATATTTTCAACTCCACGTGACGAAGTGATAGAGCATTGGACGCATTCGAAGCGATTTCATCACGCAAATGCTTCCATCGCGTGTCGCTTCATCGCACCAATGGCTTCCTATGTAAATATGCTGATTTTCATCGCGAGCATCGCATTTGGTGTGAACGCACCTTTACATCTCTACATACATTAGAATGTGTGTGTGTGTGTGTGTGTGTGTGTGTGTGTGTAAAAAATTACAGAATGAAACAAATAATAATTTCTTCTTCTTGCACTAACTTACCTAAAACAGTGAGCCACCTTGCCACAGCTCCATACACCTCGTCCAGAATGAGGATGACCACCAGGTTAATGATGGCTGCAGTGGTTTTTACTGTCAGTTGTACATGGTTCCGTGTGGTTGGATTGGAGCTCATATGGAGAGCAGCTTTGGTGGAGATCCGGTAAAGGATCACACCAAACACAATGGCAAAGGTAACACCAATCTGACAATGAATATGTAGACATTGAGGAAAAAGAAATAATCATTCCACAACAATTCAAAATGGCTAATTAGGTCTAATGTGATCAATGTACTTGAATGTTCTTGTATACAGACTAGTATTAACTTCATGTAACTTGACATGTTTCGACTGCTAAACGACGTCTCACTAAAACAACAGGTGACGGGTCCGTGTATCATCCAATCATTTGATTATTCCATGCAATCACCAAACCAAAAATTCAAGTCAATATTTTGTTTATCTGTTTTTTGTATGCACCAAAAATGTTAAATTGGTGTTTTTTCTCTCTCATTTTCATCCCAAAATTTACTACTAGTAATGTAGACTATAATCAGAAGGAACTGCTTGTTTATGGGTTTATTGTTTATTATTTTATTCCTTATTTTTTTTAAATTACAAAAACATGAATAAAAGGTCAATTTGAGCATTATGTCAAATATTGTCCTTTTGTAAGTGCTATGTATGCAAATATGTACGTCTGAGATAACACACTAAGATGAATCAGAGTCCTTATCAACGTTCTCCTCTATGTCACTTTCACTGTCAAATAGCACTGACCAAACCTCCCTGGAAGAAAATATTTTCTTAGAAGTTTGAATTTGAACCAAGAGATATGGCCGTAAAGGCTGCTGTGCAAGCTTTTCTATGTTCCTCCCTTGAATGGTCTATGTCCTTGCGGGAACTAAATGTCCCGGCCCCCAAGCTAAGTTCCCGCAATACTACTGCTTCAGTAAGATAGGTCTATATACTATTTGAAACAACGTTACAATTGTTTTTGAGAATTGCCAACAGGTGTGGTTTCCGTGGGGGTTGCAAGGTAACTGTGTGTGTGTGTGTGTGTGTGTGGTTGGTGAACTACATATTTCAGAGACAATACTTTTGATATTATAGTGACCTTAATGTCATCCTAAACAACCAAAATGAATTTATTATTTAATTATACTTATTATGTGTTTTATACAGCTAAAAAAATATATTCATGTCAATTTTATGAGTTTCCAGTTGTCCCCAGTAAGTTAGGAAAAGTCATTAAATATGAAGCAAAAAATATATATATCAACCAATTAATTAGAGGTGTCAAACATCGAATATGGTCAAATTGACCCCAAGGATAATAGGAGGGTTAAAGCGGCTACGAGTAACATTTAAATATCTTTTAAACAGCCTCATGTTTCTTCTGATAATCATAAATTACCTTTAACAGCAAACGAGACCATCAGTGCAAAGAAAGACGTTTTTAAATAGTTTTTATTACTGCTTTTGGTCTGGTCGCACACCCAGTCCGATTTTCGGTTTGCTCGTGCAGGCTCTATGGTCACATATCCATATTGGTCGCAGATTTCAGTGTGGCGCAGCAACGTGATTTGAGAAGCCTATCCCTCCAGGTGAGGGAAGGGGAGCGGGAGCCTTGTTTGAGACAGTTATTTGTCGTCATAATGACTGATACAGGGGCTGAACCATCAAAGAAAAAAATGAAAAATTAAGAAAAGCTAAACGGGAGAGTGATATAGGCTACGGACGGGACGAGGGCGTTGCCAAGCAACGTGTATACAATTTCACGAGAGCAAAACTAGACTGCAGTGTTTACTCCTAAATGAATGAACGGTTGGTACTAACACAAAGTTTGCTTTGCTTCACCATCATCAGATAACCATTATCTGAAATAGTCATTATTTACATCAACAACACAAACACATTACCTCATCGTGATCCATACTAACTGCCGTCTCTCGTTCATTCGCTTTCTGTGAGGACCTTACTATCTATGGTGAGGACACGTCTTTCAGCTCCGTGAGAGAGAGTAGTTAGGTGACACTGCTGCATCAACTCATTGCAATCAGGTGTGTGTGGCAGTGACTGGCATTAGTTGATGCAGTGTCAAAACCACTCTCACGGAGCCGAAGAGTCCTCACACTTTCAACACACGGACATGCACTATATTGCGGCCTTCTCAGTTCACACTCGCGCGCCTGGCACGCGCTAGAAAACAGCTTTGCGACAGCGGGCGTCGAAAAAATACTACCACTTTTGTCCAAAGGGGACGCCAACGAGCCATCTTACTCGTAGTGGCTTTAAGTGAAGTTTGTCCCTTTTTGATAAAGAAAAACACCTTGAATTTCAATTAAAATGTTTGTATTTTAAAACAAAATTAATCAAATTACCGCTCAATTTTTCTTTTTTTGTAACCTTTTCTGAAAGAAAAATCGAAGACCAAAAGACACACTGACCCTGTCCCTGACACTTCTGAGGAAGACTGTAGGAAGTAAAGCAGCCGAAACAATATCAAGGTACTAAAAGTAATTACTAGTGACTACTAGTAATTACTTTTGTTCTTATACAGACTAGTCTAGTCTGTATACGAACATTCAAGTTAATCCTTCCAAAACAGTATCGTAAATCTATGACATTCAGTTCAGAAAATCAGGTTCGTCTTACCATTAAAAGCATCATGACAACGTTAGTCATGTAGGCAGGGAGCCTGTCTTGACATGTGAGCTTTTCCATCTAAAAATATAACAATAAAATACATATTTACTACAACTGATACATGCACGTTTAGTTAAAGCAGTCTATATTCAGAGTAAAATCAAATACATATACAAACAGCAGCAGAGCACATTAATCGAGTAGTTTAGATAGAGGCTGCGAGCCAGAGACAATCTAGTACTGTAGAACTTGTTCTCTTTATTGAGCCATACAAGGAGGTATTTTGCAAGCTCTTTAGGTTATGTAAAATAGCAGTCACTGTACCCGTAAGTACTGCATCATGAAGCGAAGTTTTTCTACTTTTAAGAGGGTGAAGACTTCAGGTCCACTATTACTGACGAAAGACTAAGGGTGTATTCACACATGGAAAGTCCGTTAGTTCACTTGCTTTGGTCCAGACCAAATAAAATTTAGATTTTTTTTTTTTGGTGTGGCCCACGTTCATATTGCCCCTTTTGCAAGTGAACCAGCATTACGAAGCAAAACCACACGTGATTTGAGATCATTCATTCATTGGACAGACATTCTGAGGTGGAGAGAAGCAGGAAGAACAAAGTAAAAACTGCGAATTTATCAATGATATAATATGGGGTTAAAAATAATAAAAAGGCCTACATAGCCTATAAATAAAGAAGAGAAACATCAAATTATTGTTGTTTCATATGGTTATATTATGTAGCCCTATGTCAATGCCACGTTATGTGGCTTGTAGCCTACGATGTGAAACATAATTTTTACTGTATTTTTGCTGCTGGACGTGCGGCTCGCGAGAAAAATAGGCTCAAGTTGAAACACAGCTGGTTAAGTTGTGTATCAGCTGGGTGTCAGTTTGGCGCAGTTCAGCTCCAAACTGACATAGGGACAGTATTGACGGTCCAGTTGGGAAGAAAAATAAAAACACACACTTCATGCAAAGCGCAGCGTGAACGGTGAACCTATTGGCACTGTAGGCTACGGGAGACGCTCCTCTCCATCTGATTGCTGAACATATCAGCATGTGTACGCGTCATTATCAAATGTAATATTTTCGGGGATCCCGGTCAAACCACAACAAATATTCCTAACAATGGATTTATTAAAAAAGAAAAGGCGCAGTGCTTCCTGCAATTGGGTCGGATCGAGTCCAGCCAAATTCACACCACAAACGAACTGCAGCAGAGTGTGTTTTGAAGCGCATCGAGACCACCTCTTCAGCTGGGTCTCGGAGCGCTTGTTTGGTCCGCCCCCGAATGCGAATGCTGTATTCACACATGTCTGAAAGATGCGCACCGAAGGCGGAAGTGCACCTGAGTTCGTTTCAACCGAACTAAACACGGCATGTGTGAATACACCCTAAGAGGTCCAGATATGAATCTGTTTGTTGATGATTTTGCTAAAAGCCATAAAAATAGGAGAGCAATGTTGCTGTGATCTTTGCTATTGAGATTTGTGTGTAGTATAATACCGACATTATTGCTGTTGGTGATGGAAGACTGTTAAAATGTGTGATACTGAGTTGTTTGATGTCAGTGAAGGAAACCCAAAGTGTTGTAATATTGACAGTTGCCTTAACTAATGAAACATTTAATATGTATATTGACAATTGCTGTAACTGAAAGAAACACTTAATACTATACTACTGAAATTAATACTGTAATGGGAAAAAGTCAGTTATTGTATATTGTGTTTTTGTATGCCGTTACTTAGTACTAAACTAAAGATTTTGCGTCCCGGGTTCAATGTGCCCCTCCAACAAAACAACTGGCCCCAGCCGGGACCGGGACCCCTCCATGAAAATTGGTCTGATGCAAATATGTAGAGCCCACCATGTCATTTACCTTGTGCTGTGATTTCTGATCTTTGCTCACAGACTTCTGCATGACCCTGAATTCATATTCAGCCCTGGGATGGTCCTGTGATGGTGACATGAACAGAGATAACATACATACACAATGAAACACATAGAACAGCAGTTCAAGTGGAATTAATTCAAACGTTATTTTAATTAACATTTTATAAAAAATAGGACACTTTGTTTTAACATGGCCATTTTGACAATGGCATGGTTGGTTCAGAACTATTTCTACAGTACAACCAACATACGTATTAGGTTGTTAGTCTATTTCAGATAACAGTACCTAAACAGTGAATGTGGTGTAAAATTATTCAGTGAGAATTGTTCGAGAATAGACCCCACAGCCTTTATACTGGAGGAGATCTTGGTAGTGTTTCAGCCTGCCCAAGCAAATAACTGCAACGTAAAACATTAATGTTAATCCCTGTTTGCCTTATCTACCTGGTTGCCCCAAGAAAGTGCACCTTCAGTAAAGAGTTGTTTTGAGGGCTACTTGATATATATAGTCTAGTATATATATATATATATACACACACACACACATACATTATATAGATATAGAAATATTACAGAGAAAGACAAACATATCCCCCAACACGCACGCGAACACACACACACACACACACTTTCTCTCTGTCTCTCTCTGGCAGGTTCAGGAAGGCAGAACTAGTAGACACAACATTTAATGAGCAAAAAAATAAAGATCAACAATACTCACCACCTTTAGCATTGGGAGTGTTTTAATTTAATAGACATTTTAAAAGTACTATTGTGTAAATCAATAAGGTGAACAGTCACAGCTAGAGTAAAAGTGAAGTGAATAAACAGCATTGATGTCAAAGATCAGGAAATAGTCACAGCACATAAAGAGAAGAAATATATTGGAAAGTCGATAGCAGTTAAAGTAGCTGTAGTTAATGGAACCCGGGAGGTGACATTTTTTGGTTATCAATAATGCCTTGAAACTTGTCATATTCATAACCTGAAAATGGTATTATTGCAAGTACACTGTGTGCACAATTATTAGGCAAGTTGTATTTTTGAGGATTAATTTTATTATTGAACAACTACAGTGCTCTCGATCAATCCAAAATGTCAATGAACGTAAACCTGAATGTTTACGAAAGTAAAAGTGAGGTTTTGTCTTTCTTATGAGAATATATATATGTTTTGCTATTATTAGGCAACTATTAGTATGCAGAATTATTATGCAACTAAATAAAAAAACTAAAATTTTCCCATCTCACTTGTTTATTTTCATCTGTTAAAGTGAGAATAGTAGAACAACTCAATTTACAAAAAGAAAATTCCGACATGTCAAAAAAAAAAAAACAGTGACCAATATAGCCACCCTTCTTTTCAAAAACTGTCACAAGCCTTCCATTCATGGAGCCTGTCAGTTTCTTGATCTGTTGACGATCAACTTTTTGTGCAGCAGCAACCACAGCCTCCCAGACACTGTTCCGGGAGGTGTACTGATTTCCTTCACTGTAAATATCCCGTTTAAGCAGGGTCCACAGGTTCTCAATAGGGTTTAAGTCAGGTGAGGAAGGGGGCCATGTCATTATTTTTTCATCCTTAAGGCCTTTACTGGCTAGCCATGCAATTGAGTACTTCAATGCATGTGATAGAGCCTTGTCCTGCATAAAAATCATGGTCTTCTTGAAAGATGCAGACTTTTTCCTGTACCACAGCTTGAAGAAAGTATCTTCTAGAAACTGGCAGTAGGTTTGGGAGTTGATTTTGAGGCCATCTTCAACCCGAAAAGGTCCAACTAGCTCATCTTTAAAGGCAACTATTAGTATCTTTAAAGATGAGCTAGTTGGACCTTTTCAAATAATGACATGGCCCCCTTCCTCACCTGACTTAAACCCTATTGAGAACCTGTGGACCCTGCTTAAACGGGATATTTACAGTGAAGGAAATCAGTACACCTCTCGGAACAGTGTCTGGGAGGCTGTGGTTGCTGCTGCACAAAAAGTTGATCGTCAACAGATCAAGAAACTGACAGACTCCATGAATGGAAGGCTTGTGACAGTTATTGAAAAGAAGGGTGGCTATATTGGTCACTGATTTTTTTTTGACATGTCGTAAATTTTTATGTGTAAATTTTGAGTTGTTTTATTATTCTCACTTTAACAGATGAAAATAAACAAGTGAGATGGGAAAATTTTAGTTTTTTTATTTAGTTGCATAATAATTCTGCATACTAATAGTTGCCTAATAATAGCAAAACATATATATATTCTCGTAAGAAAGACAAAACCTCACTTTTACTTTCGTAAACATTCAGGTTTAGGTTCCTTAACATTTTGGATTGATCGAGAGCACTGTAGTTGTTCAATAATAAAATTAATCCTCAAAAATACAACTTGCCTAATAATTGTGCACACAGTGTAAATTATTCTTAATATCAGTCATGTTATATTGGGTCAATATAAATGTGTTAAGACCATTGCTGATTGATCATTTTATCTTCATTTGAGTGTGCTGATTCCACCCTATTCAAACCTGGAGGCTGTAGTTTGTGTGCTGTTGTATTGGACCAAAATAAAATTGAGATGACTCTCTTTGCCTTGTTATGTCCATCTTTGTACAAGTATATTGTTTTCTTGCATCCATCCCAGGCTCCATTCAGTGTGACTGTCAGAGAGAAAAGCAACAGTGATAAAACTAGCAAAGTAATATTGATATAAAGCAAACATTAAAACTCTACTTCCCAAGTATCATCTCTCTCACCTGCAGTATGGTGTTCAAAAAATAATAACTTACAAGGTTTTTTTATGTTTTCGCATCATTTATACATGTTGCTTCTGAGCTGTTTTACATTGAGATATTGTAAGTGAAAAACAAAAGCAAACAAAAATAAAAAATAATATAAATTATATATATATATATATATATATATGTCAATTTTCCTTTATTTTCTTTCGTTATCTTTGATTATGAAGCAACACAAAGTGCTGATATGGCAAGTAATATTTAAAATAGGGCTGTCAAACGATTAACATTTTTAATCAGATTAATCACAGGATTCTGTGGATTAATCACGATTAATTTTACCATTTTTTCGAAATATGCCCGAAAAATTCGAATTTTCTCTGTATATTGTTGTATGAACGGAAAGATAAAGGACAGAAGGTGGATATGTAGGCCTACAATTAGAAATCCAAATGATAGTTTTAATACTGAAAATAAATTTAAATCAAATGAAAATATATACCTACCACACCATAATTCAATTGGTCTGTCTCTTTACTATGTCTTTGGGCAAATATAGGCTATATAATGGCATTTACTTTGTGAATCTATAGGTTGTGCATTCTTGAATACAACTTGATTACAGTCCGCGGTGTGTGTGTGTGTGTGTGTGTGTGTGTGTGTGTGTGTGTGTGTGTGTGTGTGCCACGTTGTAGGGACTGTTCATTTGTACCAGGAAGCCGACGTTATGTTGATGTCTACTCACACACACCTCTGAAAACTGCAGACGTCTCAGAATGTTTCTCCTCCTGTTGCACCCGACATCAACTGTCACCCACGCCAGTTGATTTTATATACTATCTATGCCCCCGACACAGACGTGACCGTTAGCAGTTTAAAACACGACATGGGCTAGCGTGCTGTTATGTTTGGCTGTGCGCAGCTACTGATCCTGGGTCAGCCACAACTTAGAGTGACTGTAGTACAGAGCCGGTGGGATGCACGGGGCGGATCATTCTGTACATGCGTTAATTGCGATAAAAAAAAAATGAACGCGTTAATTCAAGAAATTAATCACCCTGCGTTAACGCGATAATTTTGACAGCCCTAATTTAAAACCATTTTAAAGTCCATTTATGGCTAACTGTGTGATTAGACATTTTGGTCCATACTGTAGATGTGTGAGCATTTTACAGTAAAGTAGATATTTAAAACAGAAGCGAACAGAAGCATAGCGTCATAATTATGACAAAGACAATTTGTGTGCTTATTTCTGTCTTATGCAGAGAGTTGAATTTGAACTGCATGCGTGTGCGCCACAAGTCTTGCATGATGCGTTAGAATCAGAGGTGGGCAGCAGCAGAAAGGCTGCAAAGAGTAAAGAGGGATTTTATTGAGTAATGGGAATTTATCCAAACCTTGAGAGCTTCCTGTGAAAAATAATCCAGAGATAGATAGATATAGGGAGGGATGGGGGAGGACAGGGGTGGAGGGTTGGGTGTGTGTGTGTTGGGGTTGGGGGGCAGGAGGGGGATAGCAAAAACAGTCAATTAAGCTGAAGTCACACACTGCTGCGTTTCTCTTACTGTTTTCGGCCACACATGTAACATCTCAGCAGCTGCTGCTGCAGTGCTGCTTCTATAAGCCCTGTCTTTTTGCATAGAGTTCTCATAGATAATTCCCATTAATATGAAGTTGTTTCATGTGATTTTATGATGTATATGATTAATATTGGGTTTAGACAGTAATTTGTGTGCCTCATTGCCTTTTTTTATTTAATTTTATTTTCACCACATTATCGCTTGTGGGAAGTTTTATTTTGAAAAGGACACACCAGAAAATGGTGAAGCTATAGCGAAAGCTGCTGGTATGTAGTCAATATGACTGTCAACACAGTATTTCTCTATCAGTTAAAACAGAGATACCGAGAGAGACGCGTGTCTCTCAGAAAAAATTGGCTCCGCCTTCTGAGGCGAAGTGGAGCGTCGCTGCAGAAGCACCTCTGACGGGCGTCGGCAGCACATCCGAGGTTGGATGTGTGGTCGCTGTAGTGTGTGAACACGGTCGGCGAAAAAAAAGTCAGACTCAGACGCGCAGTAGAGGTAGGATGTGTGTTCCAGTGGTTAGTCTAATATAGTCTGGGAACCACTCACCTCCTCGTCTTCAAAGCCAGTTAGGTCCCATTCATAGTTCAGTCTCATCTGCCTCCTCTTCCAATGCTCCATGAACATGGCAGCTGTAACCCAGGGAGATTAGACAATTAGACAAATACAAAGACACATAATAAAACACGGAAGTATATTGTTGACTTCATGCTTCAACTATAAATCTAACGGTGCACAACACCATTTAGCAGCAGTTTGAAGCAATGTTTGTTTTCCCCATGATGGCAGTGAGGCTTTCCTCAGTGTATATGGATCAATCATAAAACGCTGCCTTAGTTCCTCTATTTATTTATCTATCCATACATTTAAAGTCTTATGTTCAGGTTTGCTTACCATTTATACAAGGGAATAAGGTATATTGTGGTGTGAGTTGAAAGAAGGATGCAAAGATGGTTAGCCTAGATGGTTTGTAAATCCACCACAGTTAGAACATGCACTAATAGAATGCTAACGCTTTATATTAAGGTCCTTCTAATAAGCATTAGTTAATAGGTAATAAGACCCTTAATTAATAGATGCTTATTTACATTAATTTGTGTTAAAGACTATATAAGTGTTAATAATAACATAATAAACATTTTAATTGTGAGATTATAAGACTTGTATATACCCTTCTAAAGCGGGAACAATACTTATTAAGGTTAATAAATCCTTTTAATATACACTTAACAGTTAATGACATGTCGTCAAGGTTGATAAAATGTGAATGAGAAAACTACATTTACTGTAAATACAATGTTTTAGCGTTAAGGCGGAAAAACACTTAAGGGCCTGTTTCCAAAGGACATGCTTTTTGCACTGCCAGCGCCTGTCTGCAATGCATTATCTATGGCAAGAAGCACTCCAGCGCTTCAAGATAAAAACTGTTGAACTTTTGAAGAAAAGTGCTGCTCGTCAACGTCTTTTTTTGTAACGACCAGCGGTTGGTGTGCCGCAGATTGCAGCACAGAGCGCTCCGCCTTGAAAAAAGCGCCCAGTTTGTAACGGTTAATTGTGGTTTAATTTAACCTTTGCCCTAACCCTACTTGCAAAGCACCACCAACAACAGCCTCCAAAATGACCACAAAATATAGCTAGGTAGACCTCATAAAGTGGACAGTGACATATGTGGGCGGAGCAGATTTATGTTCACTCACCCCACAGAGCCATGAATATAGAGAAGAATACGGTGGCAGGATTGTCAAAGAGGTGACTGGCCCGGGCAGTTCCACAGGCAGTACTTAGTCTCCAGTAGCTGCACACTCTGTCACACAGAGGACACATGGTGATGTTGTTCTTAGGGTGGCAGATCTCCATGCTGCAACACAACACAGACACACAGCTGGTGACATAGTCCGAGCCAGGGCCCTAAAGCATTAGCTCATCTTTAGCAGGTGACAGAGCCACCTTAGGCCTTCTACTTCTCAACCAATGATTAAGTACCAAGTACCACATCAAGTCTGCTCTCTACAATCAGGTCAGTTGTTGGCAATGCAAAATTAAAATGGGGAAGAAAATGTGTGTGAATGCTGGAGGCTGAAGCTGGATAGCTGAAGGAGTATGCATTTTTGAAAAAGTTTGAAAATGTGAATTGAAAAATGCCCCCCACACCAAAACAGTGATATAAAGTTGAAACTGAAAAACACTGCCATTGAAGAAAAAAAAAGTCAACTTAAAAAAAAATTCTCTCTGAAAAAACTGACATGAAATACGAAAATAAGTATGATTGCTACAAAAGCAAATCAGCAAAACTTTAATTGGGGTTTTCCAGTTCAGTAAATATTGGAATATATAAACAGTATATGTATAACACAATCATTCTGAAAAAAGACAAACAGATGGACCGAGGTGTCTTTCTAGGTGGTTATGTGAGACATTAACATTTCTAGTGTATTTGGTGTGTTTCTGTATTGAGGGCGAACGTGTGCCGGCATGTGTCATAATATCCTGTGGATGATGAGAAGCAGATAGAGGCCCTAGTTCCTCAACACATTCATCAACCCTTTTCCTTTTTCTCCCTCTCTGTATTTGATCTACTTCTTTTTCTTTTAATAACATTCTTTATCTACTTTGATTTTCTCCGCTCTTACACCGTTAAACAGTGTACACTAGCGACGCATTTTTCCATTATTGAGTCCTTATAAAGATACAATTTATATTACAAATGTTGATCCGCAATGCTTTGGCCGTGGTTAGTATAAACATTTAAACAAACTTTGCTGGAGGTCGCTTATGCCTCGTTTCCAGTCTCATCTGCCTCCTCTTCCAGACTTTGCTGTGTGTGTGTGTGTGTGTGTGTGTGTGTGTGTGTGTGTGTGTGTGTGTGCGCGCGAGTGCGAGCGCCAGTGTTGAGAGAGAGAGAGTGTGAGAGAGTGGGTTTACCTCGGTATGTTGTCATCCACTGTTGCACATCCATACAGAAAGACAATGACCCCCACTAAAGAGGCAGGAATCAGCATCTGTGTGTAAAGTCCTAGCCAGGCAAAGTACAAACCAATCTTCTCACCAAAGTACTTCCTAAAATAAAACAAAATATATACAAATAATTTGCATTATTTCGGGGAAAACCTGTTTTTTATCAGGAACCTAAAATGTATTGATTACCCCGAGCCCGAGGTTGTGAATTTCCAAAGTAAAAAGGAAGGGATTCAGACCAAAGACAGCTCTGCTTGGTTGTGTGTTGGTCATATTGGAAATGGTTTTTCTAATGAATTTTTGCAACTCTCAGGGTATCTGCACACCTTTTTGAAATCAGATGGAATACTTTTTGAGACCTTTTTAATACCTCAACAAGGGAAATTGAATACCTTTTCAACAGCAGATCAAATCCACATCCACACACAAGAAGCTATCATAACATTAATATTGATTGATTTTTATTTTTTCAATGTTGAGATATATCTGTATCAAACAAAGAAACAAAACAGGTTTAATGCAATTGCACTATAAAACAACATCTTACATTACGAATACAGACAGGGCTGACAAAACCTCCCAAGGCTTAAACTGAACCCAAACAAGTCATATCAAGAGTCCAAATTAGCCTAAGACCTTGTGAAGAACAAGGCCAAAAAAACAGTTATGACAACAGTGACAACAATAACCATAATCTTAAACCAAAACAATACTTCCTGTTATTTCAGAGTTAAATATGATGCTGCCGGGGAAGTCACAGTCAGCTTTAAAACCATATGCAAGTGTAAGAGAAATGTTTGCATCAGGCAAGAGATAAGCCATTACAAACACAGTGATATTGGATAAAAAGCAACAGTGACCATAATCAAGTTGAGTATTGCACACAGCTGTTGCGGTTAATTAATGACATGCTGATTTGACCCTGAGTGGTGTTTTGGTTTAACATGGCTATCTGACATTGTAACATCATTTATAGATCAGAAAAGATGCATAATAGGTCCTCTTTAATGTGCTTTTAGACTCCAGTAGAGCCCTTATCTTTTGTTGCAAAAACGCAGGATTCGAGATGAGAGGCCTCACGTTCCCACGCAGTCAGTTAAGGCATCATGTATGTTCACTGTTGTTTTAATCCATTATTGCCGTTTACTTTTTTTAAAGTTTTTTTCACTGAGATCCTGAAAAGTAAAATGTACTGTACTCTAGAGAACCGTGTTACTGTTGATTACGAGGCATTGCCCCATGGGCATTAAAGGAGTGAGGACAGCGTATGCACATTGGGGTCAGGAGACATTTCAAGAAGCAAAAGAAAGAACTTGTCCCTCTGGATGAATCCATCCACAATCACTCTTGCCCAAATGGACTTATCAGTCTTATTCACCAAGAAACACAAGCCTATGACTCTTTTATATCAGTATTTTAGCTTTGGATTCTACATGTGTGAACAGCTCTTTGGCATTAACTTGAAGTTCACAAATGCACCAACACTCCAGCAAATAAATAACGGCATATAATTATGGCTTTATACAAATTAAGTCACTGGCTGAAGAATGGTGATATCAGGGTTGTTACCATACCAAGGACATAAGCAGTAAATGATATACGTACCTAAAGAAAAATATCCTTACCGCACAAGTCCAATGGGTTGGTACTTGTAGAAGACACTGTAGTTTGCCCACTCTTCATACAAAAGCTGAGGAAGACAATCAACAGTATTTTTGTTGGATTATTTGTTCAGTTTCATCAGTTTCCTAGCTGTGGAGGTTGTGTATTTGCTAGACTACGCTAATTGGGTTAACCCTTTGGTGTAAAACCTTGGCAATCACAACAGCCTTACGCTGTCTGTTAGAGCTCTCACATGACCATCAACATAGGTTGATTGTGTTTTCAAAAACTGACTTTATCTAATAACTGCATTAATTTTCAAATGCATTTATCTTGTCATGCCATCACAGAAAGAGATGTAGAAATCATTGGAATCTAAGTGGTGACTGTGTTTATGATTCTAATTGTGTCAATGTGGGCTTTACAAGCAAGTATGTCAAACTATGAAACATTCAAAACGTGAACACCAGTCTGTAGATATTTTTATACTAGCTTCCATATATTTAGAAATAACTTTCTCACCTTTCTGTCATTGGGCTCTGCACCCTCCTCATTAATATCTCCCTGAACAAAGAAAAATAGCAACACTTACGTTAGTTACACACAGCTTGGAGACTGTAAACCAAGTGTTCTCGAACTTTTGATAGCTGAGGGCCAATTTAGGAACCCAACATTGGACCGAGGGCCGCCGAAGGATTTTATTTACTTTTTTTAAACTTAAATCATTTCAATGGCCAGCGTCTTTGTGTCTTTACACTTTACATGTATTGGTCTGCATCCAATAATGTGTAATGCATCCAATAATGTGTAATGTCCCCAGAAAAATTTGAGGTTCAAACACTTCATTTTGTGCATTCTGATTACTTTTTATGCAGTACTTTGTGTCTTCTGTAATTATTTATGGTGGACATGTTAAGGAAAAGACAACTAGCTCCCATTGACACAAATCTAATGGAATATAAATCAGTAAGGCACTGAGGCATTCTGTATTGCATTCAAATATTTATTCTACTTTATTGTTCAAAACTTTCTGCACATTGAAAACGTATCACCTTTTGGAGTGTTTTTTTGTAGGACTCACTACTCATGATGCAGCAGCAGTGTTAACTATTATGACACTATACATTGGAAATAAACAGGGTGGGCTATCAGCAGTCAACTAGGCAGATAGTTCCATGGCTATCAGCGGCTAGCTAACGTTAGCTGTTAGCTAAACTTTAGGCACAAGAGTTAGAAACCAGATAATGCTATCATCCATCCTTAAGACATTTGACCTAATCTAATTCACCTTGAAGGTGCGAAAGTGCATCGTACTGGGCTTGACAAGCTCACTATCTAACAACTTACATTGGGACCACTACACTGCCTGCTGCACTGCAGGAGGCTGACCAACTGTCTGCAACGAGAGGCAGAGGCCAGCCGAACTTCGCAAGTTTAAGATGGTATGGTCCACTGTAGGGGTGTTATTATTAATAATTGGGGAATGAATATAAACAATTAGGAGGGATATTTAAGTGTTTCGACCCCTGTACTGTTTTTACTGTTACAGGGACGCATCCCCTCCGTGCGTTTCAATTAAAATTGAAAAAAAAAAAAATAATAATTATAATATTTGTATTTTATTTTCTTTATAATTCATAATTCAATGCGGGCAGCCCGCGGGCCGCACTTTGAGAACCACTGCTGTAAACCAATGTCATCATTTGAGAAGACTTATTTGAAGAAAACGTTGGAGCTACAATATTTTTCTAATACTGGCAGCTTTTCGCCTAATTGTTTAGTGGTTACAATATATTACAACAGCTATAACACATGAACAAATATGAACATGAGGAATTAATACCAACTACACTAATATAATCCTATAAAAAGCGCTTTGAGTGTGAGAAAAGCGCTATATGAATTGAATATATTATTATTATTATCATTATTATTATTAATAATAATCTAGGGTCAGTACTACTCACGTCATGAAGAGGGTAAGCTGCTGTATAGACACCACTACCAAGGAGACTGGTGATACCTGCAGAGGAAACAAACATACTGAGGTAATACATTTCCGATTTCTTTTGCGCAGCACATTCTTGGTTGTTTTGGGAAGGTTTCTGTGCACACCTTTTATAAATGAGGCCCAAAGAGTTAAAGACATGAATGTGATGCATGCCGGTAAACCACATCACCGACAGACATGAAAACTGCCTCAATAATAATTTTCCTACAGAATGAAGGGAAGTTGGTTTTTAAATAATTATTAATAATTAAATCATTTAAAGCCAAAGATAAGTATTTCATCACTAATGCATAATTTGTCCACTAGAGTGCACTCAAATTACAGTGGTAAATAAAGTAGGCTAATCCCCATGAGTTGCATGAAAGCATCACAAGAGAGAGAGAGAAGTCAGAATCAGTCGGCGTGTTTCAGAACGACACAGCACTTTTTTAATGGCCAGTGCATTGTGTGATGGTTACTCTGCCTGACTTGTTCGACCGCTTGAAACATGGAAATCTCCCTGGACAAAGATGCATGCGTTTTTTTTAGAGCTAGACGCCTCTATTTCTCTCCAACTGCAGAAGCAAAATAGTGGGCGACTGTGGCTCAGTTGGTAGAGCGGGTCGGCCGATTATCAAAGGGTTGGAGGTAGGGCTGTGCGATTAATTGAATTTTGATTTCGGTTATAATTTTGGCTTCCCTCGATCATGAAAACAAGATAATCGTAATAAAACGGTTATTGTGCGGCACGCCGGGTCATGTGTAGTAAATGCAGCGCACCCTTCTGTCTCCACCTGCGCTCCGCCCCGCCCCCGCCCAAACACTGTCGCTTTCAGCGATTCCAGTGCAATTGTTTATTCAGCATAAAGTTAAAACGCTGGTCCAGGATGTTACACCGAAACACAAAAGCCTTGCGCGATTGAAGCAGCGTTTCACTGGGGGCCTATCCGAAAAGTATTTTTTGCATAGGAAATTTCCTTTCCTATCGAGATGAACCGGAAGTACTCGGCGGATAGGTGATCCGAATTCTCAAAATACTTAGGAAAGGCATAGGAAAGGAGCCTCGATTCATCCTTTAACCCTCCTTTAGCATAGGTTACTCCGGACCAACCTATGCTAAAGGAAAGGAGATAGTGGTATCCCATAATCCTTTACGGCGGCAAGATTTAAAGCAACAGGCCACCGCCGGGGCCTATCCGAAAAGTCCAATCTCCTAACCTATAAGCCTCCTTTCCTATGCCTTAACCCCTAAACGTCATCGGGGTTAAGGAGAGATGAAAGGTGCTTCCTATCGAACATAGGAAAGGACAGCGCTGTTTCAAATGAATTCGACTCCACCTTTCCTAACCGACGTCATTGCGCGACGGCGAGTATTGCTGACGTGAGTCGCGTGAAACTACACTATTCTCCGAAAATTGACTACAACAAGCGCTTGTTTGATCCATGCGTTCTTTTCATATTGATTTTAATCAGGTTGTCGCCAACAGAGTGAGAATCACTCCCATATATCCCAATTCACATGTAGAATAAAAAGAGGCTACACTTAGCCTATGTTGATGTTGAAATGAACTGCCCCCAGTAACTTCATTAAATGTGAAGTTGGTATTTTATTTTCTTATGGTGTAAATTATGTGCTATGAAAATAACTAAATTATGATGTTGGTCTTTTATGAGTTCTTTATTATCTTAATGGGGGGGGGGGGGGGGTATTTTGTTTTAGCTGAGTTAAATCTTCCTCTCTTCTCTTCTCTTCTCCTCTCCTCTCTTCTGTTTTGCCTCTCGTTCGTATTCGTGTAGAGTCGGTAAACTCCGGCGGTGGCTTGTTGCTTTAAATCTTGCCGCTGTAAAGGATTATGGGATACCACTATCTCCTTTCCTTTAGCATAGGTTGGTCAGGAGTAACCTATGCTAAAGGAGGGTTAAAGGATGAATCGAGGCTCCTTTCCTATGCCTTTCCTAAGCATTTTGGGAATTCGGATCACCTATCCGCCGAGTACTTCCGGTTCATCTCGATAGGAAAGGAAATTTCCTATGCAAAAAAAAGTTTTTGGATAGGCCCCCGGAGTTTACCGACTCTACACGAATACGAACGAGAGGTAAAACAGAAGAGAGGAGAGGAGAAGAGAAGAGAGGAAGATTTAACTCAGCTAAAACAAAATACCCCCCTCCCCTCCCCCATTAAGATAATAAAGAACTCATAAAAGACCAACATCATAATAGTTATTTTCGTAGCACATAATTTACACCATAAGAAAATAAAATACCAACTTCACATTTAATGAAGTTACTGGGGGCAGTTCATTTCAACATCAACAGAAGTGTAGCCTCTTTTTATTCCACATGTGAATTGGGATATATGGGAGTGATTCTCACTCTGTTGGCGACAACCTGATTAAAATCAATATGAAAAGAACGCATGGATCAAATGAGCGCTTGTTATAGTCAATTTTCGGAGAATAGGCTATAGTGTAGTTTCACGCTAGTGACTCACGTCAGCAATACTCGCCGTCGCGCAATGACGTCGGTTAGGAAAAGTCGAATTCATTTGAAACAGCGCTGTCCTTTCCTATGTTCGAAAGGAAGCACCTTTCATCTCTCCTTAACCCCGATGACGTTTAGGGGTTAAGGTATAGGAAAGGAGGCTTATAGGTTAGGAGATTGGACTTTTCGGATAGGCCCTCGGTGAAACATGGTGTGAGTGAGACACTGTGATGGCGGTGGGTAACGGTGTCATTCACTGTGAGAACTTGCCGGTGTGAGCCGCCGAAAAGCTCAGAAAAGCTCTGTGGCTTTACGGGTAAAATGATAGTCGGGGATTCCTGCACATTAACGTTGTTGAGAGGAAAGGCTTCCGCTTTCTGATTGCATTTCTCGAGCCTGAATATATTGTGCCATGTCGGCAACCTATCTGCGCGACAAGAGCAAATATACAGTGAGACGCACCCCCTCCGTTAGTTTCAGTCTACAGACGAAAAGTTACAACCAGCACCTAAGCATGGACTTCGTTTAAATAAAGCATCTAATTTTTATGATCAGCGCTCTGATGCAAATTCTGAAGTCTGAACATTACGGTGTCAGCTGTGGTGTAGTTTTTTTTACAGCAACTCAACGTGCACTGCAAAAAAAAGAAGGCAATAAGTCGATCTTTTTGTAGATTCATAGCCTACCTCCTCTTATAAGTCGAAGTACAAATCAATGAATGGTTCACAATCACATCCCTAGTAAAATATTAATTTTACTCTTAGATTCGAAGGTTTTACTGATTATTTATTTTGTGTGGCTTTTTAGTTGTAGGCTATGTTTGAGGAGCACAATTGGGAGTTTTGTCTATGTAATGTTGAAAGAATTTTCATTTTGGTGCATCCCTACAATGAATAATCGTCTTTAATAACCGTGATTGCAATATCAATCAAAATAATCGTGATTATAATTTTTGCCATAATCGAGCAGCCCTAGTTGGAGGTTTGATCCCCGCCCTGCCACCTGTGTCATAGTTGTTGTGTCTTTGGGCAAGACACTTCTCCCACCTTGCCTCGTGTGAATGTCGATAGTTAGCCTGCTATCGGTGTATGAATGTGTGTGTGAATGGTAACGTGGGAAAGGAAAACAGGTCTCCCTTGCAAAAGAGTCTTCGGACTCAATGGGATATACCTGTCTAAATAAAGGTTAAAAAAAATAGGTGTTTCTGACGCTCATTGAGTGTTTTTTTAAATCTGATTTATTGATGAAACTCTCCAATTGATTCACAAAGGTTTTACTTTACGACTCACAATTTCCCATAATCATTTCTTTATTATACCACAATTCGAGTAATCGTGGGCTTACACTAAAGGACTTTTAAAATACTTTGAAAAGACTGAAGACTGACACCCTCTCACATCTAAATACAATCAACTCACACCTGAAGACAATTAGTCATCAGTTCTCTGAGTTTTCAGTCACAGACTGAGATTTTGAAAAGACTGGGGGTCTCATATTGCAAGACTACAACTAGATTTCTTTTGAAATTAATGGGCCACTTTCACAGACAAGGCCTAGATTAAGCCAGGAGTAGGCCTTAATGTGGACTAGTTCAACTGGGATGTTTAAGTCACTTTCATGGATATGGTTTAAATTGGGTTTAGTTAGTCTGAGACTATGAAGTCCTGGAGTAAGGTAAGTAAGCCTGATTGTTAACACCTGCCCATGAGCACATGCTGCTGGTCCAACTGTGATCATAAAAACCCGGAGTGGACCAGAAACACCATTGCTTGTGAGAAAAAAAACAATGGCAGAGGCTAAAAAATCCCGTCAATAAACTTTCATGAATTTGAAAAAAAATCTCTTAAAAAAAATTGTTTGAAACCATCCGGTTATTGAATCTAAAAGCCATACTGCTTGGACTGAGCAAATAAATAGTTGGGCAGCAATTTGAAATAAATTCAATACTAATGAAAATGTTATACTAAGACAACACACCAACTTCAGGTTATCTTCATTATTATTGGTATTTCACATCTTTCTCATTTATAATTTTGACATTATATTTAATGATATCTGCACTGATAGACTCTGTAGAAAAACCCGAATCTTTAAAGAAGAGCTTGCCACAACCTTTCAACAAAGGACAAAAAAGATGACGTTGCATGAAAGTTAGCCTGAAAATTCCATGAACAGAAAATGCAATATCTGAAGGAAGTATGACATGAAAATTCTACAGGTGGAATTGGACATGAAGTTGGAAGAGAGAGCTATGATTCAAACAAGATACAGTACTGAGACAATAGTGATTACTAATCACAGTGAAGATATAAGTAGAAAATAAAAGGTGTTCATGTTGTGTTGTCATTTTGTTATTCATGTGTGTCAGTATTTTAAATCAAAACAACCACATTTGAAAACAGAATTGTTTTAGACACTAATTTTATTATGCTGAATACATCTTCAATTTAAAATGCATCCATCTAATAAGCTCAAGCAAAGTTGTTATATCCAGTGCATTTTCCATATTGAAAGCGGTCTCGAAATGTAAGTTCATCAAATAAATGTTTTGGATAAGACCTATCCACAAGTACTCTTCTGGCTGGCTTCTGCATTGGGAGCTGGTCTTCATTTAGATATTCCAAATGGTCCATACCAGAGCCGGCCCGAGTCATAAGCGAACTAAGCGGTCGCTTAGGGCCCATGACCGCCAGGGGGGCCCCCTCAAAAAAGTTTGTGTGTTTGATATTAACATCATATTATGCAAATGTGAGTTATCATACAAAAAAGGAATAAAATGTTTTGGTCTAGATAATTAATAGCCTAAAAATTTAATCAGTTCATCTGGGAGGTAATCCGAAATTATCTGATCATGTCACGTTCACATCCATGCACAGTGTGTATTGAGTTTATTTAAAAACAATTGGAAATGGGGCTGCCCTCAGTTGCCCATGCACTGTGTTTAGTCTATAGCCTATTTCAGCCTCGTCTGTGGAAAAAAAGATACAGTAGCTGGACAACAGAGTTCTTCTGCTTCGTTCCTCTCACTGCATTTAAATGCATTCATTATATTACAGAGAAATGTCCCGTAAAAGAAAAAGAGCTCCAAGCACAACCCAGAGGACCCTCCATAATATTTTATTTTATATTAATATTTTTATGGAAAATCCATGTGTCCTTCTTCAATAGCTTCTGACCCAGAGTCTCCAAATTATTTGTTCACACACAATTTCTCAGATTTAGCCTCTTAATTTTCCTCTCAAAGTGCACCAGATTCATGCATTTCACTTTAAAAAGGTTAAAAAAATCTCCCGGGGGGGGCATACCCCCGGACCCTCCTAGGAGGGTCTGAATCGAGGCTGTCTAATATTTTCGCACAACTGCACAGTGGAGGCACTAGCGGAAAACACTGGGTGTGTGAATGATATTTAACAAAGATCTATAGTTTCAGCAGCTCTAACATTGGAGAGGGGCCCCCTAATCATATATCGCTTAGGGCCCCCTGAAGGCTTGGGCCGGCTCTGGTCTATGCTCTCTCACAAACACCACTAAACTGAAGTTAAACCTGCCTCTTTGGAGGATAAATTTAAGATAAAATTTAGACCTAGAGTAGCTCTAGTCGTCCGTCTTGCAATTGGCTTTGTTTAATCCAGAATAGCTTTAATCTAGGACTATTTTAAACTGAGTCTGTGCAAGTAGCTTTGAATTAATCCAGCTCAAACAGGCATTTTAGTCTCAGACTAGCCTTAAACCTTGTCTGTGAAACCGGCCCAATATAATTTCCAATCCTGCTACGGGGGATTAAAAGTGATTTCAGTTAAATAAAACGTTTTTTTTTTCACAGGTAAAATGGACTGGGTGTATAAACAACTATATGTCCTTATCACGTAGGCTTTGTGTCATGGATGATCACATTTAAAACTGCAAACGCAAGTGTGATTATATTTAATTTAAAAAAAGTTAATTCAATATTCCGAGCGGGGGACATCCTGTAGTTATTTGACCAAATGTATATGCTGATATCGTCCCCAAATAACTCACTCCTAACCCTGTATTTGACGGTAAAGTGTTAAGGTTGCGCGTGACAACCTGGTTCCCTCGCCGAGGCTTTTACGTGAAAGTGTCCGGAAAAAGTGCCTCACTGCTGGACACAGGTCGCGACTAATGCCGCTCCTCCTGCGTCGTGTTTGGTGCTGGAGAGAGTGTGACAGTGTTCACGTCATTTCGCTTGAGCCAACCCCTTAAAGGCCAGGACACACCGGCCCGATAATCGGCCATCGGACATGGTCGGAGAGTCTGGAGGGGGCGGGGACACGAATCTGTTTGGTGTGTTCAGTAACGTCGGCCATCGTAGATGTCATCGGGCTTCTTTTCTTCAATCGGTGTCGGGCAGTCTTTCAGTCGGAGCAATTTGATTGGTGGAGGGCTAGCGAATCTGTGAAGTCCGATGAGGCGGGTAGCACAAACAGCTAACAACAGCTAGCCATTGTTTTAATGTGTTTGTTTGTTTCGTTCAGCGAGTACTCACATGCATCAACCCTTGTTGACTGCTCGACACCATGCTCGACACTCTGCTAAAAATGGTGCTCTTTATGGTCCATAAATATAAATACGTATTTCTATCTATGTTTATGGTCTAGAGAGCTGTCCCATCATTTCCGGCTTCTGTATTTTTTTGGGCCACAATACAGATTAGCGCCGCCTGCTGTTATGGAGACATTACGTCCCGCGCAAGCGCAGAGCATACGGAAAGTAGTCGGCTCGGTGTGTTCTTGGCACATTTTTGGCCGCGACGGGCAGACTGGAGCTGCCTGAATCAGCAGACTCCATTTTCGGGCGAGGGTCGGTAGTCGGACCGGTGTGTCCTGGCCTTAAGACTAATGATAATATCAAACCTGTTTGATAATGTCGGAACGTCAAGACGGGGAGAAGACTGGCTGAAATCGGGACGGAAGACCACCATACACATCTAACTCAGTTTCTGAATTGAAATAAGTTATACATTCTGTTGTCATGAAAAGTTTTTTTTTAAATTTTCAAAAAACTATTCAAACGCAACGAAAACTGTTGTGGCATGTTTGTCTAATTTTTTTTTTTAACATTTTGTGGCAATCAAAACCTTTCCTTTTTAACTGCTACTGTGCACAAGCAAATGTATTGCATTTAAGGGTGATACAACTGAAGTGTTAAACACATGAGAACAGAGAAAAAAGATACACAGAAGTACACTAACATTCCTACTAATTCAAAACACATGAAGCTCCTATACTGCGTCATGTAACTCAGCCCCCCTCCCCAAAACACACACACACACACACAGATAGTCCGTCATATACTGTACAGTCGGCACCTCTTAAAGAGAGAGAAAAAAATACATATTTAATATCTCTTGAAAAATGAAACAAAGTGTGAGGGCACTCAATCTTTCGGAGTCTTTCGACTCTGTGAGACTGGTGAGTGAATCAACTCACTGCAATCAGGTGTGTGTGGCACTGATTGGCATTGATTGAGGCCAGGTGTGGGGAGTCTTCTTATGCCCTGAGTCCCCAGTGCTCTGTGCTGCGCATTATCTCACCTTCAGAGGTAGTGGTTTTCCCCGTGATAAAACCCAACTCAGAACTTTGTGTGTATTTGATGTCTATTGCCCTTCGTTTCTGGGTCTCCTGGACAATTTTGGTTTTGAGTCAGCTGCTTGGCAGCAGTGGTTTAGTGCTTTATTTAATTAAGGAAGCCTGCAGTGGCTCTATACAGTTTTGTTGTTGTTTTTTCTTCTCCCCTTTCCATCTATCGCTATTGCGATTGCGATCCCAGAGGGATAACCACTAAATCGGGAAAAACAGCATACATTATCACAGACTGCATTAGCCTATAGTTCTTTAATCCATGGTGTTTTTCCATCTGCTTTTAAGCATGCTGTGGTCCAACCTCTTCTCCAACCTCAAGAAACCCAACCTAGACCCCTCTGATCTTAATAATTTTAGACCTATTTCCAAACTTCCATTTTTATCAAAAGTTTTAGAAAAAGTTGTGTCCCAACTTTTATCATTTATGTCGCAAAATAAATTTTAAAAATTTCAGTCTGGTTTTAGAGCATTGCACAGCACAGAAACTGCCCTCCTCACGGTAACCAATGACCTGCTTTTAACTACTGACAAAGTAGAGTGAAATTTTAATTATTTTAGATCTAAGTGCCGCTTTCGACACTATAGATCACACAATTTTAATAAATCGTCTTAAATCTTTTATTGGTATCAGGGACACTGCACTTAGTTGGTTCAATTCTTATCTTTTTAATAGAACCTGTGCGGTCACCATCGGCAACCAAAGTACTACTACTTTAAGCCAAAGTACTACTCATCAGGGACCTGGATGAACTGGATACATACCAATAAGATACACCAAACCACTCTTCCTCTACAACCCAAGTAGCCTATGGTGTACCGCAGGGTTCGATTTTAGGTCCTATTTTATTTTCAATATACTGTATATGCTCCCACTCGGCCAAATCATCCAGCGGCACAATGTTTCCTTTAATTGCTATGCTGACGACACACAGATATACCTACCGCTGAGACCCAACGATCCGAGAAGCCTGGCTGCTGTTTTAGACTGCCTCAAAGATGTGAACCGCTGGATGGCCCATAACTTCCTCCAACTTAACAACTCCAAATCTGAAATAATACTGTTCAACCCGCCAAGCACCATCACCAGCCCCATCAGCCTCGGTCCATTATCCGATAATATTAAGCCCACTGCCAGAAACTTGTGTCATTTTAGATTCAGACTTCACTTTCATCCCACACATTAACAAAGTTGTACAGTCATGTTTTCTCCACATCAGAACCATCTCCAAAATTAAACATTTTCTATCACAACCCGACCTTGAAAAAGTCATCCATGCACTTCTCCCGTCTAGATTACTGCAACTCTCTGTTAACCGGCATCAACCACACATCACTCTCCCGCCTCCAGTTGGTTCAGACCTCAGCAGCTAGGCTTCTCACTGGTTTCAACAGACATCATCACATCACTACTGTTTTAGATTCTTTGCACTGGCTCCCTGTCCGTTTTAGAATCGATTTTAAGATTTTATTGATAACTTTTAAGGCTCGTCGGGGTCTTGCCCCCGAGTACGTCACAGACATGCTGACCCCGTACGAGCCTGCACGCAGCCTTAGATCCGCGGGCGAGGCCCTCCTTACAGTTCCAAGGTCGAGGCTCAAGACTAGAGGTGATCGGGCCTTCTCCACAAGGGCGCCTCGGCTTTGGAACGACCTGCCCGCGGAGATAAGGCTGGCTGAATCAGTAACCTCTTTTAAATCACTTCTTAAAACACATTTTTATAGACTTGCTTTTATGTGATGCCGTCTATTTATTCTTTTTATTCTCTTCCTCAATGTCTTTTTATCCTATTAATCTTGTTTGGATTGTTGTGTTGTGTTTGTATATATGAGTATGTGTATTTATCTTTTTGTATGTGTGTTTTTTGATATGTATTCATTTGAATGTACTTGCTCGTATGTATTTTGTTAAAGCACTTTGTAAACCAATGTTTTTAAAGGTGCTATATAAATAAAGATATTATTATTATAGCCTATCTTACCCCTGTTACGACCACACGTGTCTCAGGTGCTTTTTTAATCATACTAACAGAAAACGCTATCATTTTAATCTCTTTAAATTTTAAATTGTAAGTTTATTTGTGCAGAGGCAATTAAATGTGCTTAAAGGAAGATTAATAAGCATTGTAATAAGTAAATGACTGTAACAAGGAGCGCAGAGTCACCAATAGGAACAACTTTTAAGCTGCGAACACACCGCACTGGCCGCGCGGCGAGATTACATACAAAGTCAATGTACTAGCGCGTGGCCGCTCGTCCACAGGCATGCAAACTCATAAGCAACAAAAAAGGTGAGAAGCCGAAAACAAACCCCGGAAGGGGGATTTGGGGGCATCCGCGCCCAGATGATTTTTTTTTTGTGATTTGAACATTTAAGAGAAGCAATTTGGTGTATTCTGGTGAAGAGAATTAAGGACAAAGAAAACTTTAGCAGACGAATAGTAAAATGAGCAAAACAAGTTAGTCAGCCAACCTTCTCGACTTTTCCAATACAAAGTGTGTAGGTAGCCTATTTACAAATATTTTTTTTTAAAACAGCTTTGAAAAACGGTAAAAAAAAATTCTGGCAAAACTAACTTTAAATATGACTGAAAATAACATGGAGCCTCAAATCAATCACACCAAATTCCCTTACAATAAACTAACTATTTATATTGTGGCAAACAGGATTTGCCTTATCTTTGCTACACAACCATCAACTAAACACGTAAGAATACATTCTGTCACCATAGTTAATCTCGTGTTCATGCACTCACACACACACCTCAGTCGTGCGTAGGAACATAATGGTGCAAAATGGGACGATAGTGGAGGAAACAGGTGAGTGTGTTGTTTCGGCGCTGTTCTGCTATAATCACTACATTCACCTCAGGTGTGTACGCCAGAACACCATACACCATTCAAAAACCGTGAAAACAGCAATAGCCAAAAGCACATTATTAACTTGAGGAGGTGACACATTAATCTGCAGTGACAATCCGCAAACTGCGGCCGTTAATCAGCGCACGCATAAATCAATGCAAATGGCTGTATAACAACGGTTGGCAAACTGTGAATTTATTTCAAAAGTGATTCACATAAACCAAGAAGGCACATTAACACGGTTAAATAATAGTAGGCCTGCTGCGGCTACTTGAACGCTCCGATGACTCGGAGAGAAAAAAATGTAAATTTCCCTGCACCTGCAGACGCTCTGACAGATTGATGTCACCGCCCCTCAATCACAAATACTTTCTGATTGGCCAAATGACCGTCAAAGCTCATGTGATAGGAGTTAACATCCGTCAATCATAGTTAGTCATAGGGCTGGGCGATATGGACCAAATCTTATATCACGATATAGGTAATTTGATATCACGATATGGATATATATCACGATATAGTATTTTTCCTTAAAATTCAATGGATTACAATAACCATACTGAACTTTAATCACAGTAGATTATTTTCATTTTTGCTTGGAATTTAAATTTCCATACAAAAGAAAAACTGGTGCAAAATACCACACCAGTCTGGCTTTAGTCAGTCAGTGCAAAATAAAAATGACAGCATCAACCAAAGAGCCTACATTTTCCAATTGATAGTAGCCTATATCAACATAATGAAAGACTTGAATTTTCCTGTAGTATTTGCTCATCTTCATTTAAAAAAGCTGTCAAAATTAACTAATGAGCAAATGTCTGGTAATACTTTAACTCCAGCTTCAACACAAATAATATTTTCAAGTTTGACATGTTTTAAAGTTACATAAAACCAGCCTTGCTGGCTGTCTCCAACAATAACAGCACGGGGGTGAAGCCCCGAGTAGGCTAAAGATGTCATTATTAAGCCAGCTAGCTCACGAGAGCCAACCCATGTAGTTTGCGGCTTAAAACAAGCCAACTCTGCGTCACGGCAACAGCACGCTGAAGCAGCAAGCAAGTTTCCTTTGCCCGATGACATTTTTGACCGTTAAAACCAGCTGCTCTGCCACCATGACACGGGGTTGGTTTGTTAACTTTAGTGACGGTGTGAGTACCAGATATGCTCGGCTGCCAGATAAGCTCGGGTTGCACAATGATGACGCACTTCCAGTAAATTATATTCAAATAAACTAAAAAAAAAAACAGTTTTCTCTACCTTTTCCTGAAGCGAAAATGTATTTACTGTATTAAAACCAACATTAAGCTTACAAGTTTGGCATTTGCCTTTTATTAAATAAAACAGAGAAAAAAGTTTCATGTTCGGGCTGTATTGAACGCTCTCGCGAGATCTCTTGTAACGCCGCGTGATCTTGGGGACAATAATTACATATTCCACAATCCCTTGCTATTCCGAACGATAGCTTATCAATTTTTTCCGAAAACTACACGTACTTTCTTTCTACGTGTATCTTTATTGTAATGTTTACATTGTGAATGATAATATTATAATAGATTGCAGTTTGCAATAGATTCGTAAGAAAGAAGTGGATCTCGCGTAGTACAGGAAGTGCGTCATCATTATGCAACCCGAACATATCTGGCAGCCGAACATATCTGGTACTCACAACGGCACACCGAAGTTAGACCATGAGCTAGACAGCTAGAGCAACAGATGAGGCTTCTTCTGTTGCGGGTAGAGAAGCTGTATTGCAGCCCAGAACTCTGCTGCAGAGCCCCCGTGTGGCGCGGCGGTGTAACTACAGTGTAACTATAGGGACTCGGAGGGACAGCTGGGAGGCTCCATATATGCTCCCGCCACATGAACTTTTTTTCTCCGCGATATAAACGGTATGGCCAAATCTCTCCCGGTAGACACTTTCATATCGTCCACGATATGATATCGTCATATCGCCCAGCCCTAGTTAGTCACTATGGTCACTCCACTTTCTTAATAGGTCCATGCTCCACACCACACACAGTGCTGGCCATCAGACCACCCCCCCCCCCAAAATGTTTTCTCAACGGATCTCCACGACGACATAGATGGCCAATTTAGTTTCCAAAACGGCCAATTTCACCGAAAGGTGACTAGTTTGCATGCCTGGCGTCCACCCGAGAACCGGCGTCCAGCGGCGGGCGTTTCCGCGGCGCGTGGCAGCGCCTCATCGAAGCGCGTGAATCGAAGGCGTGACCATTTGCGGCGCGGCTAACATGCGGCGAACGCAGAAGATGAAAATATTTATCTTTTGGCGTCGCCGCGATAGCCAATCAGCGTTGAGATTGCCCGGTCGTCTGCAAGAAGAGGTGGGCGTGTGGAGTGAGGACATTGTGCTTCCAATGCATTCAGCAAATATGTGTATTTTGCATCTGTTTAAGCTGTTGGTTGTTCTTTAGCCAAGGTAGCACCGGTTAGCATTGTGAAACTCACCCAGCTGTGTGCTGTTACGGAGGATAATATGAACCCAAACTTGACGGCAGTGTCCGTGTGGAATTCCAATATAGTACAGCAAAGCACTGGTGTTGTCCTCCGCCAAACCCGGCACACTTTCACTTTCAGGTCGGCTGATGTCTGCCTTTATTTTTGCCGCTGAGCACACACTGCTGTTGTTAATGTGTTTAGTATGTTGCTGAATTGCTGTTAATGTGTGTGTATTTGCAATCGGGGTGCGTCTTCATGCTGTTTTAGTGCTATTTGTGACATGACTGTCGCTGGTTACACAGTGTAGGCATACCTACACCTGTATTTTTTGGCACAGCTGGACCATGTTGTTGTTGTTGTTGTTGCACCGTAAGTGTGACGGGTCTGATCTCAGAAACGGCGTCGGCGTCAGGAATATATGGCTCAATATGATCAAGCGGCGAGCAACTTGTGTTCACGCGGCCAACCGTCGCAGGGGGCCAGTGCGGTGTGTTCGCAGCTTAACTCTTTTTTAAAGCGCACATGCGCACAAACGGTTAGCGGATCATGAGGAGATATTCACTGATTTTGACAACATCACTGACCTCACCTTTAACACAAAATACAAGCAGATAACTGAGATCTGAATTAAGACTAGCAAACCCTGTATTGGCTATCTTATAATACGTACTTGAAAACCTTTTCTTTAAGTCAGGTATTCACACCAGGGAGGTCCGCTAGTTAACTTGCCTTTTAAATACAATCTAGATTTATTTAGTTTGATGCCAGTGCAAGTGTTAAAACATTAATGGAGATATTCCAATCTGCAATAAAAACTACTGCCCAGATCTTGCATGCGGTTGAAAATAATAAATATATAACATCAAAAATCAAATAAAAACATTTGTCTTTGCATAGGATTTCACTGTATTTTTGCTGCTGGTCACATGGCTATGCTCAAGATGATGCCGAACAGGAGTATTAACGGTCTAACCAGTTAACATGGGATTGGGGGGCCAAATAAAATCACTAATGTCACATTAAGCATATAGTGTGAAGCTGTCTGCACTGTGCGGGACCCCCTCTCCTTCTGATGGCTGAACTCATCAGCATATTCACGCAGTCTCTTTATCAGCTGTAATACAGGTCCTTCTCATATAATTAGCATATTGTGATTGAACTTTCATATATTTTAGATTCATTGCAAACCAACTGAAATATTTCAGGTCTTTTGTTGTTTTAATACTGATGATTTTGGCATACAGCTCATGAAAACCCCAAATTCCTATCTCAAAAAATTAGCATATCATGAAAAGGTACTCTAAACGAGCTCTTAACCTAATCATCTGAATCAACTAATTAACTCTAAACACCTGCAAAAGATTCCTGAGGCTTTTAAAAACTCCCAGCCTGGTTCATTACTCAAAACCGCAATCATGGGTAAGACTGCCGACCTGACTGCTGTCCAGAAGACCATCATTGACACCCTCAAGCAAGAGGGTAAGACAGAGAAAGAAATTTCTGAGCGAATAGGCTGTTCCCAGAGTGCTGTATCAAGGCACCTCAGTGGGAAGTCTGTGGGAAGGAAAAAGTGTGGCAGAAAACGCTGCACAACCAGAAGAGGTGACCGGACCCTGAGGAGGATTGTGGAGAAGGGCCGATTCCAGACCTTGGGGGACCTGCGGAAGCAGTGGACTGAGTCTGGAGTAGAAACATCCAGAGCCACCGTGCACAGGCGTGTGCAGGAAATGGGCTACAGGTGCCGCATTCCCCAGGTCAAGCCACTTTTGAACCAGAAACAGCGGCAGAAGCGCCTGACCTGGGCTACAAAGAAGCAGCACTGGACTGTTGCTCAGTGGTCCAAAGTACTTTTTTCGGATGAAAGCAAATTTTGCATGTCATTCGGAAATCAAGGTGCCAGAGTCTGGAGGAAGACTGGGGAGAAGGAAATGCCAAAATGCCTGAAGTCCAGTGTCAAGTACCCACAGTCAGTGATGGTCTGGGGTGCCATGTCAGCTGCTGGTATTGGTCCACTGTTTTTTATCAAAGGCAGGGTCAATGCAGCTAGCTATCAGGAGATTTTGGAGCACTTCATGCTTCCATCTGCTGAAAAGCTTTATGGAGATGAAGATTTCATTTTTCAACAAGACCTGGCACCTGCTCACAGTGCCAAAACCACTGGTAAATGGTTTACTGACCATGGTATTACTGTGCTCAATTGGCCTGCCAACTCTCCTGACTTGAACCCCATAGAGAATCTGTGGGATATTGTGAAGAGGAAGTTGAGAGACACCAGACCCAACACTGTGAATGAGCTTAAGGCCGCTATCGAAGCATCCTGGGCCTCCATAACACCTCAGCAGTGCCACAGGCTGATTGCCTCCATGCCACGCCGCATTGAAGCAGTCATTTCTGCGAAAGGATTCCCGACCAAGTATTGAGTGCATAACTGAACATAATTATTTGAAGGTTGACTTTTTTGTATTAAAAACACTTTTCTTTTATTGGTCGGATGAAATATGCTAATTTTTTGAGATAGGGATTTTTGATTTTTCTTTACTTTTTTGCCAAAATCATCAATATTAAAACAATAAAAGGCTTGAACTACTTCAGTTGTGTGTAATGAATCTAAAATATATGAAAGTCTAATGTTTATCAGTACATTACAGAAAATATTGAACTTTATCACAATATGCTAATTATATGAGAAGGACTTGTATATCGTCTCCAGGTTAAACTACGACTCAGATCACAGATCGAAGTTTCGGGGAACGGCCCGGCCACTCGCTATGAGCATCAAATATTGCCGTGGTTAGTATAAACATAAACAAAGGTTATCTGGATTCTGGACATGGTATAGTCCACCTTTAATCTCGTTGTGTTTTGTATAGCATGGGGGAAAGAAAGCGTTCCAAACTTACCCATGCTGTACTTGGCCTTGCATTTTGTTCTTTTTAGTATTTCAAAAACCTAAAAGGGAATGAAAAACAGAAGGACTGAATTTAGTTATTAAGTGATCTACACTATAATAAAACAATGGCAATGCACTAATCTTCATTTGCAATAATAACCATCACCAAATCCCTCAATGTTTCTGTTCAAACTGAGCCAAAATGGCTCTGAAAGTTGAAAGTGCATGACCAATGGACAGGGACTAAAGGCTTATAAGCCCCCTGTACCATTGTGCAAGATGGTGACTCTGCTATGAAATGGACAGAAACATTTTGCTTCAACATGGACAACAAACACCTGCTTCCTTCTTAGCTTTTGGTGATATTAAAAACATTTTACAAAACCTCTTAGTAGTTGTTTGCATATCTTTGGTCTTTCTAACAAACAACTGGTATGGTTTACTTAATGACATATCAGTCAGAAAAATATGTTAGCTAAAGACCACAGTCATGTATGAATTGGTATTTTTTGCTGGTGGATACATCATAGACAAATTGTATTGGACTTACTATTGAACTCCTGGTTTTGCTGTCAAAGAAGTAATCTTTGTCTGAGAGGTCAAACCTGTTATTAACACACAAACACACACACACACACACACACAGACACACACACACGTAACGGTCTGTAAACCACAGTCAACAGTAAGGCCCCTTGTCCACCTAACACCTTTTTCCGGCGTTACTTGTGTTGTTGTTCTTTTCCCTCTATCTTCTTGTTGATTTGTATTTCTTAAAAGCTTTTTTATCATCCAGGACGCGGGAATACAGATGAAAAGTAGCCTTTTGATTAATTCTGGAATTTTCAACTCATGTATGATCATGCGTTTTATTAATTTACACAGTCCCTTTCTTAAATAAACTGAATTGAATTGTTCACATGGGAACCTGAGTAAAAAGAGGACCGCCTCGCTCCACCAGGCTCATGCCACGCCTATAGTGTGAACATGGCAACAGATAACAGCTTTATAACAGGTATCATCTCTTCTGTTGTGTGGCCTGCAATGTTAGGAAACAGGGGTCCAACTTCTTTTCATTTTCTTTCCCATCAAATTAAAGGTGGTGTACTTACAGGTGTTGTTTTTCCCTGGAGAAAGTGTGTGACAGGGGTTTAAAGTTCCTGGGCTGATGTTCGTCAACATGAGGGTGGAGAGGATCTAGAACTTTACTGACAAGAGAGCTGATCTTCTCTGCGACACAGCCTGACTGCTTGACTTCATACACCTAGAAAATCCCCACAGAGCACACACACACAATTCATTCAAGGTTACTATATATGACTTTATATATGCTGCACTTTTATAACACAAAAACACATTGTTAGGAATATTTCAAGTAAGTTCATTTTCGGTAACACTTTATTTGAAGGCATATACATAACGCTGTCATAAGACTGTCATTACACTGTCATGAACATTATGAATGGTTATGACTGTTGTCATAAAGTGTCATTCGGTAAATTATGTCACGTTTAATGCCACATTGATATTGTATGAGATGTCTTTTTTATGACTACCTGACATAAGCTAAGACAAAATAACTTGTCGATGTCTTTGTAATGACAACCTGACATAAGCTAAGACAAAATAACTTGTCGATGTCTTTGTAATGACAACCTGACATAAGCTGAGACAAAATAACTTTTCCGTGTCTTTGTAATGACAACCTGACATTAATGAAGACAAAATATCTTGGTCAAATGTAAAGAAACTATTTTAATTTATGTTGTAAGATTACATTAAACTGTCATATGTGGAAGGTTTTGATATTGACTGTCATGAGACCTTTATTATACTGTCATGAATGTTTCTGTTGGCCTGAAGTAAAGTGAAACAATTTGGACAATTCGTTAACATGTCATGAAGCGTTATTAACCTGTCTAATGCCTTTATAACATGCTCATGAATTATTCTGTTGGCCTAACGTAAAGTGAAACAATTTGGACAGTTCATTAACATGTCATGAAGCGTTATTACACTGTCTAATGCCTTTATAACATGCTCATGAATGATTCTTTTGGCCTCAGGTAAAGTGAAACAATTTGTACATTTCATTAACATGTCATTAAGTGTTATTACACTGTCTAATTTTGACATAGACTGTCATGAAACCTTTATTATACTGTCATGAAGTATTGACATTACCTCAAAGTGAAACCATTTGGACTTTTCAGTAAAGATTATTACACTTAATTATACACACAACAGTCAGTGCGTTTACATGCAGACTCATAATCGGATAACTAAACGAATAAGACCTCAACAGGACTTTTAAACTGCATGTAAACACCATTATCCGATCTACTTCGGACACAAATCGGCACAATAACGGACAAGAGAAGTCGGATAAGAACACCTAGATAATTCGTTCATTGTCGGCTTTCTCTCTGCATGTATACAGGGATCGGATATCGCATATCGGACTTCTCGTTCTGTGCTTGTGTGCCTGCGCGTGATAGGCTACACCATGGGTTATTGACGGAAGGGAACCGGACGTGGCTCTAAAACCACTTGTTGAAAGCATGGTTGAAAGGGCTACAGCGCCACCTAGCATAGTGGAGACAGCCATGCATCGGACATTTATCCGATTTCTGAAAGGCCATGTATACTCAGACAAGTGACACGGTCCGTTCGAGTGTCTTGTTCGATATATGTGATAATCCAATCTAGTTGTGCCATGGAAACGCACGAGTGTTAACTGCAGTAGTATCCCCTTTATAGATGTAACATGAAGCATATCAGTATTACATGTGGAAAATACCTTAACAAAAGCAATATAAGTCAAGACAGTCTGTTTTATTTGCATTGAGACACTAAACAAAAAATATATACATACACTTAAAACAGAAATAAGAACTACTAAAATCAAATGCACTTTCCAGTCCTTAAATTAACAATCCAGAGATTGTATGTTATATAATATATGTTATAATGGCTGCTAAAAATCACCAGGAAGAGATCAGCTTAAACACAAAAGGAGGGCAAATGGCACTCAGCTTTTAAACTTTGTAGGCATGTTAGCTTCAGCATATAACTAGTGCAAACCTGTAAGTGAATACGGTGCTTAAACAGGCAGATCAGCAAATCATAGAGCTATTAGCATGCACACTAATAACAGAAATATACATTAGATCAGGTTGAAGTAAATAAAAGATACATAAAATAAAAGAGACTGTGTAGACCTACTGCCCTGGCAGTGCGTAGTATGGAGCATGACAGCCAGCTAACATTTAAAAGCCCAATAAAGAATAAAAGACACAATGCTTGACTTCTCTTGTTTCTTCGTGAATCTTGTATTGGTAGGTTTTTCTTTGTAAAACTGTAACAGACATGAAAAAATAAATCAATATACCAGGGCTGCCAAGTTTCACCAAAAGTTTGGAGTGAGATTGTTTGGCCGAGGGACCCAAAACCGTGTCCTCTTTCCCACCCAATAATTTTTGCTAGTGTCCTGCAAGTTTACATATTGTTCATAATAAATCAGAAATAAAAGACAATTGGAAAATGTGATAAAACATCAAAAATCTTATTAAAATAAACAAATTCATGAATTGCAAAGTCGTAGGACAGGTTTTAATTAAACATTGGGTGTGGACATATTGTACGTGTGAGTCTGGGGTTCCCCCCCAGAAAATTTTGAGCATTAAACACTTAATTTCCTGCATTCTGGTGAATTTTTATGAAGCAATGTGTGCCTTTTCTGCATTAATTTTTATGTAAAGTAAAAGAGAACATTCACGGTTTCGCTGACACAAATTTAATTGAATAGCCTACAATGCATGTGTAGTGCTTTCAAATATCTCCTGTAGCCTATTGTTAAAACATTTGGTTAAACTGTAATAAAGGTAATTATTCTATATGTATTCAACATTGTATGGGTTATCCAATTATCCAATTTCAATTCACCATTATTATATTAAATCTATGACACTTGATGTCTTCTCAGAACATATTTTTCCCCACAGTAACCTCTAAGCTTAGTTACTCAATACATTCATTCAATTAATGTTGACAACATTTTAGAACAAAAATGTGTTGGTGTGTCAACCAGCCCAATAACATGATGCAAAACAAGCTTGAATATATCAAGTGAAGTGACTGATTTGAATTAAGGTGTTCTTACCTCTTTGTTCATTTAATACCGGCGTCCTTGTTGTCATTAATTTTCCATATAATTTGAACAAAGGGCGGGACTGGGAGGCGGCGGGCTTTTATTAGTTTTGTAGTGTAACGCAGGGGGGCGTGGCCGTGGTGGTTTGCCAAGTGGCTGCTGCGGCTACGGGCTGCACACAGCCATGGATATTTCTTTATAGGTCCATGCCATGGACCTATAAAAAAACTGCGCGTGCAGAAAGAGGATGTCACGGAACTCAGTCCGTTTAGCTTTTCAAAATAAGACTTTCAAAGTAAAAGTACCAAAAAAAATATATATATTACGGGGTTTCTTTACTCTGCGTGAGAAATTGGAGGTGTGGCGTGTGAGCGTGTGAACTGGTTGATATGCGTGTGTCTCACAGCCAAAGCGTGAGACTTGGCCGCTCTGAATATACACACAGTACTAGACCTATACAGACAGTAGACAATACACACTAAGTAGTATATGGTAAGTATACACAGCTATGATATTCCTATTTAAGTATTAAACAACACATAAAAAAAACACAGCTTAGCATCTATGACAAAGTATAGTGAGCTAGCAAACAATTAGCTTCTGTAGTAGTGTACCTGCAACTAACAGGGCCACATGTGCAATCAAATTAACATAAAAGTAGCTTACTTTACATTCTTACACCTGAAAGTTAATGTTAACATTACACACTATCAACACTTACAGACAAATAGTCTCCAAAGCAAAGGCGTTATAAAGAAATACCATGCAGCATTTATCTGTAGGCTATGCTGTTCCTGTAGTCTGCATGAAACACCGGAGATTTAGCGCTAGTTCCTGTATGAAACACATGAGGGCTCACTCTGACACTTTTTCCAAAAACCAAGATAAAATTAAAATATTAACACTTCATATTCACCTAGAAAAACTGCTATATAACAATAATTGCAATTGCAATATGTCAAGACAGTCTGTGCTGCCTTAACTATAAGTCAGTAATTATAGTTGTATAGCAGTTTTTCTAAGTAAATATGAAGTTTTAATATTTTCATTTTATCTTGGTTTTTGGAAAAAGCGTCAGAGTGAGCCCTCAAGTGTTGCATACAGGATCTAGCGCCAAATCTCCGGTAGTAGCCTAGTTTACAATTTTTTTCACAGTTTTATGCAGTCTACCTGGACATCATAGCCTATACATGCTGCTGAGTATTTCTTTATTACGCCTTTGCCTTGGAGACTATTTGTCTGCGAGTGTTGATAGTTTGTAATGTTAACATTAGCTTTCAGGTGTAAGAATGTAAAGTAAGCTACTTGTACAGTATCTCACAAAAGTGAGTACACCCCTAACATTTCTTCAAATATTTCATTATATCTTTCCATGCGACAACACTGAATAAATGACACTTTGATACAATGTCAAGTAGTCAGTGTACAGCTTGTATAACAGTGTAAATTTACTGTCCCCTCAAAATAACTCGACACACAGCCATTAATGTCTAAACTGCTGGCAACAAAAGTGAGTACACCCCTAAGAAAAAATGTCCAAATTGGGCCCAAAGTGTCAATATTTTGTTTTGCCATCATTATTTTCTAGCACTGCCTTAACCCTCTTGGGCATGTAGTTCACTAGAGCTTCACAGGTTGCAACTGGAACCCTCTTCTACCCATTCATGACGACATCAAGGAGCTGGTGGATATTAGAGTCCTTGCGCTCCTCCATCTCCCGTTTTAGGATGCCCCAAAGATGCTCAATAGGGTTTAAGACTGGAGACATGCTTGGCCAGTCCATAACCTTTACCCTCAGCTTCTTTAACAAGCCAGTGGTCGTTCGGAGGGGTGTTTGGGGTCGTTATCATGTTGCAGTACTGCCCTGCGGCCCAGTTTATGAAGGGAGGGGATCATGCTCTGCTTCAGTATGTCACAGTACATGTTAGAATTCAATGAACTGTAGATCCCCAGTGCTGGCAGCACTCATGCAGCCCCAGACCATGACACTCCAACCACCATGCTTGACTCTAGGCAAGACACACTTGTCTTTGTACTCCTCACCTGGTTGCCGCTCCACACTCTTAACACCATCTGAACCAAATAAATGTATTTTGGTCTCATCAGACCACAGGACATGGTTGCAGTAATCCATGTCCGTAGTCTGTTTGTCTTCAGCAAACTTTTTGTGGGGTTTCTTGTGCATCATCTTTAGAATAGGCTTCCTTCTGGGATGACAACCATGCAGACCAGTATGATGCAGAGTGCGGCGTATGGTCTGAGCACTGACAGGTTGACCCCCCACCCCTTCAAGCCCTTCAGCAATGCTGGCAGCACTCATACGTCTATTTTCCAAAGCCAACCTCTGTGTACGACGCTGACCATGTGCACTCAACCTTCGTAAACTGGGCCGCAGGGTGGTATTGCAACATGATAACGACCCCAAACACACCTCCAAGACGACCAGTGGCTTGCTAAAAAAGCTGAGGGTAAAGGTTATGGCCTGGCCAAGCATGTCTCCAGACCTAAACCCTATTGAGCATCTTTGGGGCATCCTCAAATGGAAGGTGGAGGAACGCAAGGTCTTTAATATCCACCAGCTCTGTGATGCTGTCATAAATGGGTGGAAGAGGGTTCCAGTTGCAACCTGTGAAGCTCTAGTGAACTACATGCCCAAGAAGGTTAAGGCAGTGCTGGAAAATAATGGTGGCCACACAAAATATTTACACTTTGGGCCCAATTTGTAAATTTTTTCTAAGGGGTGTACTCACTTTTGTTGCCAGCAGTTTAGACATTAATGGTTGTGTGTCGAGTTATTTTGAGGGGACAGTAAATTTTCACTGTTATACAAGCTGTACACTGACTACTTTACATTGTATTAAAGTGTCATTTATTCAGTGTTGTCCCATGGAAAGATATAAAGAAAAATGTGAAGAAATGTGAGGGGTGTACTCACTTTTGTGAGATACTGTATATTTATTTGATTGCACATGTGGCCCTGTTAGTTGCAGGTACACTACTACAGAAGCTAATTGTTTGCTAGCTCACTATACTTTGTCATACATGCTAAGCTGTGTTTTTACAGTCATGTGTTGTTTAATACTTAAATAGGAATAGCATAGCTGTGTATACTTACCATATACTACTTAGTGTGTATTGTCTACTGTCTGTATAGGTCTGGTACTGTGTGTATATTGATTTATTTTTTCATGTCTGTTACAGTTTTACAAAGAAAAACCTACCAATACAAGATTCACGAAGAAACAAGAGAAGTCAAGCATTGTGTCTTTTATTCTTTATTGGGCTTTTAAATGTTAGCTGGCTGTCATGCTCCATACTACGCACTGCCAGGGCAGTAGGCCTACACAGTCTCTTTTATTTTATGTATCTTTTATTTACTTCAACCTGATCTAATGTATATTTCTGTTATTAGTGTATGTGCTAATAGCTATATGATTTGCTGATCTGCAATCTGCCTGTTTAAGCACTGTATTCACTTACAAGTTTGCACTAGTTATATGCTGAAGCTAACATGCCTACAAAATTTAAAAGCTGAGTGCCATTTGCCCTCCTTTTGTGTTTAAGCTGATCTCTTCCTGGTGATTTTTAGCAGCCATTATAACATATTATATAACATACAATCTCTGGATTGTTAATTTAAGGACTGGAAAGTGCATTTGATTTTAGTAGTTCTTATTTCTGTTTTAAGTGTATGTATATATTTTGTTTAGTGTCTCAATGCAAATAAAACAGACTGTCTTGACTTATATTGCTTTTGTTAAGGTATTTTCCACATGTAATACTGATATGTTTCATGTTACATCTATAAAGGGGATACTATTGCAGTTAACACTGTTGTGTGTATAATTAAGTGTAATAATATTTAATGAAAAGTCCAAATGACAGTCAATGTCAAAATTAGACAGTGTAATAACACTTAATGACATGTTAATGAAATGTACAAATTGTTTCACTTTACCTGAGGCCAAAAGAATCATTCATGAGCATGTTATAAAGGCATTAGACAGTGTAATAACGCTTCATGACATGTTAATGAACTGTCCAAATTGTTTCAATTTACTTTAGGCCAACAGAATCATTCATGGGCCTGTTATAAAGGCATTAGACAGGTTAACACTTCATGACATGTTAACGAATTGTCCAAATTGTTTCACTTTACTTCAGGCTAACAGAAACATTAATGACAGTATAATAAAGGTCTCATGACAGTCAATATCAAAACCTTCCACATATGACAGTTTAATGTAATCTTACAACATAAATCAAAATAGTTTCTTTACATTTGATTATTAAGCCTACTATTACATGTTTATGACAGGTCATGTTATTGGTTAATGTCAAGTCGACATAACCAATATATTTTGTCTTCAGTAATGTCAGGTTGTCATTACAAAGACACGGACAAGTTATTTTGTCTCAGCTTATGTCAGGTTGTCATTACAAAGACATCGACAAGTTATTTTGTCTTAGCTTATGTCAGGTTGTCATTACAAAGACATCGACAAGTTATTTTGTCTTAGCTTATGTCAGGTTGTCATTAAAAAGACATCTCATACAATATCAATGTGGCATTAAACGTGACATAATTTACCGAATGACACTTTATGACAACAGTCATAACCATTCATAATGTTCATGACAGGTGTCATGACAGTGTAATGACATTCTTATGACAGCGTTATGTATATGCCTTCAAATAAAGTGTTACCAAATCTAAATACCCGGGGGAAATTGCGAAGTATTTGCAAAGTAGAAATCAAGAAAAAATTAATTAAACTGAATTTCAACTCTATAATAGGCTGTCCATCAAAAGACCATAGCCTTAAAAACTCAAAATCAGCGCCAAAATGTGGCTTTCATGTCAATTTCTGTCAGACATTCACACTGTCATGACCTCCTGATGGTGAAGGCAAAAAGTCTTTGAACATGGCATGATTGTTGAGCTGCACAAGCAAGGCCTCTCGCAACACACTATCGCTGCAGAGGTTGGACGCAGTAAGACAGTCATTTTACATTTCTTAAAATGGTTATGGGACAAAAAATTAAGGTGGTAGAACCAAAAAAATGTCACCTGCGCTGAGCCGGAGGATCCGATGTGCAGTCCATGAAGACACAGGCCGATCCTCGACCCAAATGAAAGCCCTAACTGATGCTGAGTGCAGCCCCATAACCATAAGACGGCATCTGCGAGAGGCTTTAATAACAAAAAACTTCTTTAAAGATCACGTCTCCTCCCATGCCAAAACTTGCACAATTGGACTTTGCAAGGGAGCACCAAACATGGGAGTGGAAGAAAGTGTTATTCTCTGTTGAGAAAAAATTTAACCTGGACGGTCCTGATGGCTTCCAACGCTACTGGCATGACAAGGAGCTCCTACTGGAGAGGTTTTCTACGCAGCACAGTGGAGGAGGCTCCATCATGATCTGGGGTGCTTTTTCCTTCAATGGAACAATGGTGCTTCAGGTTGTGCAGGGGCGTCAAACGGCTGCTGGCTATGTGGAAATGTTGCGGCGGGCATCCCTCTTGACTGAGGGCCCTTGTCTGTACGGTGGTGGCTGGGTCTTTCAACAGGACAACGCTGCAGTTCACAACGCTCGCTTGACCAAGGCCTACTTCCAGGAGAATAATGTTGCTCTTTTGGACCATCCTGTGTGTTCTCCTGATCTAAACTCCATTGAGAACACTTGGGGATGGATGGCAAGGAAAGTCTATAACGGACGCCAGTTCGAGAAGATGGATGACCTACATGAAGCCATCTTCACCACTTGGAGCAACGTTCCCACCAGCCTCCTGGAAAAACTTGCATCAAGCCTAAAACAATCTTTGAGGTGATCAACAAGAATGGTGGGCCTACCCACTACTGAATCCTTTTTTTGAAACTTTTTGTTTGTTTTGAGTTTTTAAGGCTATGGTCTTAAACTTTTGATCAGCTGATGAACAGCCTTTTTGAGTTTAAATTCAGTTTTCAATAGATTTCTCAATTTGTTTTTTGTCTCTTCCTCTTGATGTCATTTTGAAGCTCTACTTACAACTTGGTTACTACCAACCATGCGAAATGCAAATACTTTGCAATCTTGTCCCAGTCTTAAGATTTTGTTCAGGATTGTATGTTATTAGTAATGGCTTACACCATTGGTTGATTTTAATAGTTTTATTCAATGAAGTATGGTTCTCTTTTTTTGACTTGCATAATGTGTGAACTTTTTCACCTCTAATTGCACTTCTATCTAATTTTTGGGGAGAACTGCTGGTGCTCCAGCCAATCTACTTTTGGGTTATTATTATGGTCACCATGGCACTAAGTAAACAAGTGATTTCCCGAATGGACCTGCTTGAAAAAAAAAGGTTCCACCCACAATCGTCATGGGAAGAAGAACAAGATAGATGCGCCCAGATCGCCCTCACTGACCCGAGCCGCACTGCTCAGTGGAAACGAGGCATTACATCTGGCTTAGTCTGGCGGAAGGGGTTTCGCCAGCGTCTATGAGCGCTGGCGTCGGCTACCTACGCAACCCCTCCCCTTCCTGTTGCTGGCTTTCCCGTATTGAGCTCCCCCTCAAACTAGGAAACAATTCGCTCACAGTCAACATGTGTGCGTCTGTGCTCCGCTCTCCCTCTCTCTCACACACACAGGGTGTGAGAAGTCACATTACTGTAGACAGAAATAAAGTGTGGCGATACTTCGGGATAATAATAGCGGCGGCGGGCAGCGGTCCGGGACGCAGACTACCTTAGCCTAGCTGTCCGACTTCATTGTACAACTTCCCCCGGGCAGAAATACCCTCATTAACTCTGGAAAATGAAGCGTGGGGGTTTGGATTGAGCAGCGGACTTTATAACCAGCTAGATTAAGATCCGCCGTTCCTTTTTCTTTGGTGATTTACAGGACAACGGGCCGCTGTTGATAATGTTACCAGAGATAACACTGCGTGACTCGTTAATTCCTGTTAAATTATCCCGTGAGCTCCTCGGGGAATTCCAGTTTCGTGCAATAACCCCCAGTTCTCTAAAAGTCAGCTTGTGAAATTGTGTTGGCAGACAAACAGTCTGAGATAGAAATACACAGCAAGTCTTACCTTCTTGGTGGGCATCTTTAGCTTCATTAACTCCGCCTCTCGACAGAGAACATTCCATGGAGCATGAATCTTCACAAAGCCCACCCCTTGAATCTTGGCCTAAGGGACATGCAACCTGTACTTTCAATTCAGATGTATATGACTCATATGATTTTACACACATTAAAGGCATACTATGCAACATTTTCATTACAAAATTAATTATTAGTCCCACAAAAATAATCCCACTCACTTCTGGCCCACTAGACTACGTGGTGATGTGTTTATCTGCACAGTCCCCCTCTCTCTGGCTGTATTTTACATAATAGCATTTGTTGGTATTGTTTTGTAAACAGAAGACTCAGGTCCACTTCGCCGGGCCCCGCAACACCCGATCCATGTAACTTCAAGAGAGGGGAGCGAGTCCTGCAGGGAGGACTCTTTCCAGTTAAGACATCCAGTACATATGCCCTTTCAGTATTTTAGCCACTGAGCTAACCAAAGCTAACCCCAGTCAATGAAGTTGACAGCTGCTCTGTGCTCTGCTCTGGGAGAGCGTCTAACGATTGGCCTACAGCGCCGGGAGAAGCCTTGTGCTGTTATTGGTTGAAGGTTTAACGCGCTCCATGTGCACTGCTCAATTGATTGAGGCCTAGAAACATCCCGACGGAGCAAAGGAAACCAAAACAAAGCAGCTACCACACATTCTAATGAGGCAGAAGTGATAATTGAGTTGGATTACTTTTGTGTGACTTAACTGCATTGACAAGTGCTGACTGTATTATCTTTACAAACATATTCTTAAGAGGAAAACAGACACAATATATATATATATTTCATGTTCATAGTGTTTCTGGAAATAATAAATTGATATAGATGTAAACTCACATCCTCATCTTTCTCCAGCTCCAAGCCCATGTCTCTGAGTCTCTCCTCAAACTCGTCTCTCCTGAAGGTCTTGTGGTCCTCCTGGCTGCTGAAGGTCTCTGGAGAACAGCCTGTCTCCACATCGCTCACTGGTGAAGATGGCAGGAATGATGGTTCTCTTTGCCTCTGTGCTCTGTAATGTCTGAGATGTTCTTCACAGCTCTGTTGGCCCCGGCGCAGGCTGCGGCCCACAGACGTTTCATTGAGCAGGGTCACTGGTTGTCGACTGGAGCGGCCGCCTGTGGGCTTCTTCACAGGGAAGGTGAGGACGTAGTCAACGCGCCGCTGACCATCCTGGAAGTACAGGCCGTGCTGGCACTGAGTGTTCTCCTCTGGGGTTAGAGCCTTCAGCAGCTGAAATGGGAACAGACAAGGAGGAGTGAGTATTTAGGACACAGGAAAGCCTTCAGGGAAACACAACTTGGACTAAGGATTAAACCATGACAGTCCTGATTTTACATGTATACACAGTGACATCTGGTGTTTAGCATGAAGTATGACAGCAATTAAAAAGCAGGGAACCAAGGCCGCCAGGGGCCTATTGCACAAAACCAAGATAAAGGTGCAAACACACTGCACACGCCGCATGTCAAGATTACATACATAGTCAATGTACTAGCGTGTGGACCCGCGAATCGGCATCAAGTGGCGGCGGCGAAGGCGCGGCGAACATATGCGGCGAACACTGAAGATGAAAATATTGAATTTTTCGGCGTCCACGCGCCGCGATAGTCAATCAGCGTTGAGATTGCCCGGTGGTCTGCAAGACGAGGGAGGCGTGGGGAGAGTGAGGACATTGGGTTTCCAATACATTCTGCAAATATGTGTATGTTGCATCTGTTTAGCTGTTGGTTGTACTTAAGCCAAGGTAGGGCCGGTTAGCATAGTGAAACTCACCCAGCTGTGTGCTGTTACTGAGGGTAATATGAACCCAAACTTGACGGCAGTCTCCGTGTGGAATTCCAATATAGTACAGCCAAGCACCGGTGTTGTGGTCCTCCGCTAGACACTTTCACTTTCAGGTAGGCTGCCTTTATTTTTGCCGCTGAGCACACAATGTTGTTGTTAATGTGTTTAGTATGTTGCTGAATTGCTGTTCAAGTGTGTGTATTTGCGAGCGGGGTGCGTCTTCATTCTGTTCTAATGCTATTTGTGCCATGACTGCCGCTGGTTACACAGTGTAGGCCTACCTACATCTGTATTTTGGCACAGCTGGACCATGTTGTTGTTGTTGCACCGCAAGTGTGACGGGTTTGATCTCAGAAACGGCGTCAGCGTCAGGAATATATGACCAAATATGATCAAGCGGCGAGCCACTGGCGTTTACGCGGCCAACTAACGCCGGCGGCGAGTGCAGTGTGTTCGCACCTTAACGGATTAAGCCGGGATATTTCGGTTCTCCTTTAGCCATGATTCGGTTGCACAAAAGTAGAGGCACATAAGTTACCATTTAGACTTATCCTGTTGCCTTTGTGCAATCAGCTGTCAAATCAAGATGTTTAACGGTTATTCCATGATCTGTGTATTGCTTAGTTTTTATTTGCTTGTTTTAAGTTACACATAAAGGACTGCATTGTCATTAAGTTAAGTAGTCCTGCTTTTCTTATTTTTTATTTCACCAGAACCATTTATAATTAAATTATTATAATTAGATTAAGATATTATAATATAAAGTATAATTATTTATGTGATATTCTGTTCCTATTGAAGTCAGAGGTTTAGTGGAGCGGCTAAGTGCTTATTTTTGGTCAGAATCTTTCAGTTGATGAGCGTGAAAATTGGCATTCTCCATGGGTCACTTGACAAGAAAATTGTCCGAGACATTTGAAATTGTGAATTTGAACATTTCTCACAGAAATGTACAGGGTATTTTAATTAAATAATTTTTTTTAATTTTTTGTCTCGGACCATTTTCTTTTAAAGTGACCCATGGAGACTACACATGCCAATGTTCATGCTTACCGTCAACATTTATGAAAATGGACTTAAATATGCCATTCTCACATTTAACGAGCATACTAAGAACCACAATGATCTCCAGGGTAAGAATAGAGAGAGCACAAGAGGGTTTGTCTACCAACTGCCAGGCGACCATCTCTGCCTGGTCTTGGCTCTCATCAAAGACATCTCTGACCTACCTCCAGAGGCAGAGGCCTTTTAACTCCCCCAGAGGAAAAAAAGGGGTTGTCTGCGTTGCTGATGAAATAGAATAAATGATGAGCATATTTGTTAGGCTATTATGAAAGCTATTAATAACGCATTTGCTGTGTTACAGGTACACTCGAGAGCCAATGGGTGTAAATCACCTCGCTACAATGTTGCCAAGAATAAGCAAGCAGGCCAAGACACACAGCACGTTTACATGGAGAATCATAATCGGTTAAATAAACCAACAGGACTTGTAAAATGGATGTAAACACCGTTTCTTTTTTACACAAGTTTTCATATTATAAGTTTTGTACCTGTTAAAAATAAATATGTGTTAATAAGAGTTTAACTATTTTTTTTTTACTTTATGTATAATAAATGATAAACCCACAACTAAAAATTATAATTATGTTCAAATGTTTTTTGAGGTGACTTTGACTGTACTATGTGCACTGAAAATACTTTGATATGGAAAATATAATTTTATATGGTCATATTCAGGAACATTTTAAGAAGAAAATATTTATATGACAAGTTTAAAACTTAGTGCCTTTTCAAGCACTAGTATTAGTCAAAACGTGAGTATACCCACAGACTTGATCATAGGGCCCAACTGAGTGTTTCCAAGTGAATTCTATACGAGACATAAATAGTAAGTGAATTATGAGCTGTGTCATGACCTAAGCTTAGTAGGTATTTCTTCTTATGAAGTCTATTCATAAATTCTGGCTGCAGATGTAAGGGAAGGCATCTGAGGATCAAATTACACACAGAGAATGCGTTGATATTTAAAGGGGTACTACACCTTTTTTACCCTCAAAGATCAGTTCACGTGCATTGGATAGGGTTATGTCCCGCTTGTTCCACGTTAGATCTGCTCTTACACATCTCTTAATGAGCCTTTCAGATTATAAAATAAAGTCAAACATTCATGTAGCATATTCTCATTTGAAGTTGGTGTTAACAGCTGCTATCACCAGGTAAAATAAAAAAAACATTATGCATGGTTGTTTATGTTAATAAAGGCTGGATAATTTGGCACTATTTATCCAGAAACTAGGACATGCACAATTGGCCTTGTAAGAGCCGATAATGTAAAGACATCATTTAATTCTGTTTAAAAAAAAAAGTATGTTATAACTGCTCGATAATTTAAATAAATAAATTTAAAAAAAATGCAAAGTGTGTGTCAACGTGTGAGCTGAAACAACCCAACATTTTGTGAAATACTACAACAAAATGCAACCCCAATTCCGAAAAAGTTGGGACGTTGTGTAAAATGTGACTAAAACAGAATGTTATCATTTCCTAATCCTTTTCGACGTATATTTAATATAAAACAGTACAAACATCATATGCTCAAACTGATGAACTTTATGGTTTTTTGTTAACATACACACATTTTAAACGTTGTGCCTGCAACACGTTTCAAGAAAGTTGGGACAGGGGCCTGTTTACCGCTGTGTGACATCACTGTTTCTTTTAACAACATTGAGTAAGTGTTTGGGAACTATGGACATTAATTGTTGACATTTTGAAAGCAAAATGATTTAATATTCTTGCTTGAAATAAAACTTCAGATGCTCAACATTCCAGGGGTCTCCCAATGTGATATTTTGGGCTTCATAATGCACTACATTGTTTCAATAGGAGACAGGTATGGACAGCACACAGTCTAGTACTTGCACTCTGTTCCTACGAAACCAAGCCAGGGCCACTGGAACATATTTTTAACAGGGGGTGCTGAGGGTAGGGCAGATGGTGGTCATTACTCTCTCAAAAACACTCTTTCAAGGACAACATTAATGTCAATGCTAAGCATCAAGCCTGGGCCACACATCCTCTGCAGTGGGTCAGTGTGGCTAAACTCATGGACTTTGGGACATGGGTGCTGAGTGCAGACCGATGTTGGGAGGGTCCAAGGGATTCTCCCCAGGAAGTAACAACCTCTAAATTAATGCAATCCTGTGCATTCTGGCACCTTATCCACATACTGAAAAGACTAAACCCTGTCTGTTGATTATTTTTAACTTTTGTTTGTATGAACCATAGCATCCAGTTTGAAGGAATCATGTTGCATTTTTGTTGTTAGTGGCATTGTGGTCTGAGCTCAAAGGTTGTATTGGGGTCCAGAGGGATCTTCACCCGGAAGACATTTTAAGAAATAACCTCTATTTTGATGCCTTCTTTTGCATTCTGGCACCTTCACCATATTTTAAGAGTATGTCTTAACTGTTTTGTCTTATCTGGCTTTATCGTGGAAAAAGTGCAACTTTGAAGCCTACCTCAAAAATATATTTTTAAAGATCTCCTATTATACTACTTTCCTGGTCTTAATTTCTCATTAATGACTCCTATAGAGCAATCTGACACGAATCACAGCACAAAAAACTATGTAGATTTTCGGGAAACTCTTCCTCTCACCTGGGTGCTCTCAGCATTCTCTGTCAACACCAGGCTTCGTCCTTCTCAGCCCCCTCCTGCCAACCCCACTCCGTTGTGATTGGTTACCTTACGGAAGACTTTCAGCTGCTCGCAGGCAGATTTGAGCAGGCAGGTGGGGGCATGGCAGGAACGTGTCTGAGCATGTTGCAGCATTACCATACATGGAAAATCCTGATTGATCTACGTAGATAAATCCCGGAAATTTGAACAAGTGAATCGCGACTGGCGCTCCTAGTGTTTAGCGCTCTGCACAGCACAGCCACCCCAGACGGTCAGCAGGGAATATGTCTTAATGCATGTAAGTCATTATTTGACACTTTAGTATGGTTAAACATGACTATAAATCATTATAACAACATTTATAGGTCATAAAAGTTGAAAAAGCATAATAGGTGTAATTTAATTTAATGTATTATCAATGATATTATCACCTGTTACCAGTTAACATGTTTATGTTCCAAAATGTGTTGCTGGCATCTAATTCAGAATAGGCATATATTTACAAAAAACAATGAAATAGATCAAATATATTGCCTTTGTATTGTTTTCAACTTGATGGTATGTGAAAATGGATTAACAAATTATCAAATTCTGTTTTATATACGTTTTACACAACCCAACTTTTATCAGAATTGGGGTTGCATCATTCACACATTAATATAACATAAAATGTTTCATGACAACAATTCTTAACTATTCAACAACAACAATGGAAAGGACACTGGTTATATGTTATCAATTATTAAACACTGTAAAATATACTGTAACTTAAATGCCTGATTTGAAAAAAATGGAAAGGTATACTTAAAATAGTATCTATTCAAAATAGTCTCCTTGCTACCTTAAATATAATGGATTCATTAAAAGAGGGCACAGACACTGTCTCACCTTTCCCCAAAGCATTTTTCTCACTTTACCCCGCTGCCACAATATGAGAAAAAACTACCTCTCTTAGCAATTCAGTATAATCTTCAGTTAGCATCATCACATGGTTTCATGTTGGTAGTTCATCAACATGTATGATAGAAGTGTTTCTATCTGAATCAATTTGCTTTGGCACAACAGTTGATTAAGTTGACAGCAAGAAAATGTACTTTTACATGCAAAAAAAATAATTTGTGAAAAAAAACATGCTTACAACAGCACATGAGGTCCTATCCTTCATTGCCAAGGGGAAATAGGGGCTTGAAAACATAATGCTCACATGACCAAAAATGTGTTCCCTTGCCTATATACAGGGGGTGTCTCACATTATACCTCATTCTCCAATATTGTGAAAATGTGAATATCACCCTGATTATAGGTGTTGGTTAACTTATTATTGCCAAATGATCTAATAATTGGCTTTTGAAAAAACGCTGGTATCACAATCCACAATACTCCCCACTTTTCCCTTTCTGAGTGTTGGACATGCAGTAATAGATCATCAGTTCTAGTCGTTCTGATGCAAACCATACGTCTCCACACTCAAACCACGACTTGTACTCTCTAACTTTCATCGGCATCAAGTAGAGTCAAGCTTAATTTTGGTCGTCTCATTTGTAGCAACTGCTTTGAATCGTAGTAAAAAATATTGAAAGAGTGCTTTTATTCCATAATACATTCTACATTGAAGCAGTTAATCACATTTAATCCATAATTATTGACACACCCATAATTTTATAAAATGATTACACTATTCAAGACAAAAATTATCCTCGTTTTCATATTGTAATGACTGGTGCAGTAATGTAATAAGTTGTAACATTATGGGGAACGTTATTACGTCTTAGGATTTTGTTACATCATCTACCACCTATTAGGATTTGTTTTATAACATTGTGTATTGTTGTTACATTATGGGCTCTTTTTACAGGCCTATCATCTGCTACAGTAAATCCAATCGATGTGTATATTACAGGGTTGGAAGTAGGCCAATATCGCAACATGAATACACAGCTGTCAGTACTGAGGTCATAAGAACAGGATACTGATCATGCAGGCACTCGCAAGAGACATTCACACAGCTTCAGCATGAGAGAGCATTCCCCTGCAAATACTAGGCACCACAGTCAGGTATTTCACAACTGAAATGATATCTGTGTATTTAAGTATGCCAAAAATAGTGACTTATTTCATGCCAACATCTAGTGTCAAATAAGTCAACAGATAATTTTTTGTATTACGGAAAAACAATCTATTTTTGAAACATAATGACAATCAATCTCACCACAAGCTTCATTTTCTGAACGATTAGAGGGATTCTCATCAAGCTACAGTAAAGGTTTTAATGGGACATCGCAGTGAGACGTGTCATTTTTTGAAATTTTTTCAAGGCAATTTACAAGTGGTCTTAACCGCGCAGAAGTTAATATTTGTGAAACATTTACGAGAGGTTTTAGTTTGTCCAACCACTCAAGTTATGATCAAACTGTGTGTAACAATGTGTCATGAATGAGGCCCCATGTCCCGGTCTTTCTATCTTACTACGCTTTTATGAGCTCTCTGCTGCCCAAACTACCACAAAAGAGTCGCACATTAGCTGCAGAAGGTCTTCTGTCAATAAGCAGAATTAACTTTTTGTGATAGAGTAGGGTGACATGTAATCAAAACCGTCCAAGGAATATAGTTCCAGTTATATGACTTCATGTTTACAACTCTTTGTTTTTGAGTAAAAAGGAAGAGGGGATCCTAAATGTACAAGGTATAAAAAGCTACAATCAATCAATTATTGTGTCATATTATTTTTACCTTAAAAACAGATATTGTTGATAATGTTAACGCTTTGGTCATGTTAAACAAGAACAACTGGTCTAACAAAACTAAATAGAATCTGTATTTGCCACACAACCTGGGTTGGTGGTATTTGTATTCTGTGCAAGATGGTAAAGGACTCTTCAGGTCACAATAATACATTTAACAACACATAAACACAGTAATAAATTGTTTATTTACCACATCACATATCTCACCAACAGAACAGAAAGAAAACTAAACAAACAAAGACCATAGACAAGACACTATATATAGTAGGATTAAACCCGGTAGTCACATAAAATAGTACTTATTGTTATTTGTTAACCGATAGTTAGGTGTTGCTGAGGGGATTGAGGCAAGTGACCACAGCAGTTGAAGTCTTGACAATAAATTAATAATTGTTCACGTTGCTTTGTATTCCTGCTGGTTGTTTTTGTTGTATTGCAGGGCTTGCAATCTCAATCTGACATGTTGTTTATAGTTTTTGGGCCAATATACAGTAGCTCAAGTATCATGCATCATGATAAACCTACAGAATTTCCCCCAAATGTGGCCCAAATCTTTTATATCTTTTTTAAATCTTTTTGGCCCAAGTTTTTTTATAGACTGACAAAAGGTCAGCGAGGTTTGGAAGGTCACATTGATATGTGATCATTTTCTCTCTCCTGGAGAAACTCACCTTAAACTTGCCATGGAAGATGACATCTTGTAGAAAACGTGGAACCTGTCGCTCAGACCAGGAGTTTGGAGAGAGGTCTGCTCCCACTTCTGCTTCGTCCGTCATTTCCCAGTCCCAGCAAGTCAAAAGCAGAGATAGATGGTGAAGAGTTGTCAGAATAGTCCAATTTTTCCTCTCCCTCTCACTACTTTTGTGTCTCCTGTTAGATACTTTTCATTATATTAGAGTGCCTCTCCAGCCTTCCCTCCTCTTTGCTTTTGCGCACCCCCCTTTAAAGCTCTTTGTGGAGATCTCTTCCTGTGTCAGTGTGGAGTGGCTGAAGTGAGCCTGCAGATTTTGTCACTTGAGAAGATGTCTCCGAGCCAAGATCTAAACTTAGACGATCAAACTGTGATGAAGACAAAGTGCCCTCCCTCACACTCTGTCACTACTCAACTGTAATCACTACAGGATAATCTTTTCCCAAGGTCAAATGTGACACAAATGTGAAAAGAAATGACGCTCAGGGCTCAAACTAAATACATTCCCATTCAACATTTTCAGTAGAGGTTTGGATGTATGCACACTTACTTGTTTGTGTGCTTCATTATATCATGATAAATCATACACATGCCTATATTATTAACTACTTAGTACTTGAGTACTACAGAACTGGCGACATTTTCCTCAATTATTGTTTTAGGAGTATCCAATTATTGCTGACAATGAAGTGAATTGCTTAAGCTGGGAACACACCGCACTGGCCCCTTGCGGCGGTTGGCCGCGTGAATGCAGGAGGCTCGCCGCTTGGTCATATTGGGCCATATTCACCGCAGCTGCCGCCCGCCACATCGAAGGCGGCGGTTGACCGCGTGAACGCAAGAGGTTCGCCGCTTGATCATATTGGGCCATATATTCCTGACGCCGAGATCAGACCCGTCACACTTACGGTGCAACAACAACACTAACATGGTACAGCTGTGCCAAAAAATACAGATGTAGGTTCACTGTGTAACCAGCGGCAGTCATGTCACAAATAACATTAAAACAGCATGAAGACGCACCCTGATCGCAAATACACACACATTAACAGCAATTCAGCAACATACTAAACACATTAACACCAGCAGTGTGTGCTCAGCGGCAAAAATAAAGGCAGACATCAGCCGACCTGAAAGTGAAAGTGTGCCGGGTCTGGCGGACGACAACACTGGTGCTTCTCTGTACTATATTGGAATTCCACACGGACACTGCCGTCAAGTTTTGGGTTCATATTATCCTCCGGAACAGCACACAGCTGGGTGAGTTTCACTATGCTAACCGGGCTAAAGTACAACCAACAGCTAAACAGATGCAAAATACACATATTTGCAGAATGTATTGGAAGCCCAATGTCCACACTCCACACGTCCACCTCGTCTTGCAGACCACCGGGCAATCTCAACGCTGATTGGCTATCGCGGCGACGCCAAAAAGATAAATATTTTCATCTTCTGCGTTAGCCGCATATGTTGGCCACACGCCGCGGAAGCGCCCGCCGCCAATTCTTGGGTGGCCATGCGCTAGTACATTGACTTTGTATGTAATCTCGCCGCGTGGCCAGTGCGGTGTGTTCGCAGATTAACAATTCACAAAGAGGAACTGTTACCTTTATTTATTTATTGATAACTTAATTGCAAGAACACAACACCACTGCTCCAAGAACCACAGCTATCAAAGTGCTTTGAGAAACTGTTTGATTGGATTTCCTATTAAATAGCAATGCCACAGGGTGAGAACATGAGCTGTCCAAATGCTTCCCGCACAAAAAAGGCAAAGGAGACTAGGAGAATAGGCTGTCAGAATTACATCCACAGCTCACTTTGCTTGAAAAACAGTATAGAGAGGCTCCATCTTCACCTGTACTTTAGGATATTGTTAAACTGAATATGAATATAACAAGCCTGGAAATCCAGACCCACATCTAGAACGATGTAGGGTCTGGCCATGAGCAATAGACCTTCCCAACTCAAGGGGCGGCACCAATGCATGCATTTCAAATCCTGCGATGACTGCGACTCACTCGGGAAGCATGGCGTATGGACGTGATCACAGCGCTGCAACAGGTGGTGGACTCAAAGAAAGTTTTGCGAAAAATCGACTGTTAACTCGATCATACAGTTGGACTTTGCGAGTTACTTTTTGGATATGCCTGTGCATGTTAGTTGCGCGACAAGGACGCACAGAAATGGGAAACGATGACAACGTTACACCAGTAAGTGAGAGACAGTATCTCTTGTACTCAACAATTCTGAACAATGGACGAGTCAAACTAACTACCATAAACCGTGAGCAAAATAACTCAATCAACTTGACCCGGAATATTCTCCACCTAACAATGTTGACACTTTTGGCTGGCGACGTAGAAATGAACCCGGGCCCCAAACAACAAGACACTGCTAGCCCCGCTACTCAACCATCTATGCTTCCCCGACAACAACATCCGCTTGTAGACCTACCCCACCTAGGCTTACCCATTCAAACGAATACCATACCACTGGCTGTGTTACCGTGGCTAGTGCTTTCACATCTCGCCACCGCAGCAACTCACCTGGGGGGTTCGTGCCTGGCGCAGCCGACGTGGGACAGCGGTGCGCTCTGTCCAGGCGCCATTGGCACGGCATTGTCTGGTGTGATGGACCCGGGCACTATCGCCACAACACCGGTAGATTCGGCGGAGTCGTGCGCAGGACAAGCCTCGCAGCGGCATATTACAAACGGAGATATGCTGCAACAGCAAGGTGCAACAACCCAGCGGCCGGGGATCAGAGACACTGCAATGACTACAGTTCGAAACAGAGCTTTTATGAAGCATCGCAAGTATAAACTCTTCCAGACACTAAATCACTCTCGTGTACTCTGGGATCCAAAAGCAAAACCGAAGGGTCTGCTTGGTGGACATATAAATATTCGAAGCATTATGCCTAAATGCGACCAAATTCAACATTTACTGAATGACTCAAACCTAGACTTTCTTTGCATAACAGAATCATGGTTGCATGCAAATAGTGCTATGGCAGGTTTAACTGTACCAGGATACAACATTTTCAGAAAAGATAGGCTTGTGGGTAGGGGAGGGGGTGTGATGTTTTACGTCAAAGAATGTCTCACATGTAAACAAATAGAATGGTCATCCGCCAATAATCTGGAATGTATTGGTCTCAATGTAATACTATCACCACACATGGAAATTACGCTGATTGGAATCTATAGGCCCCCATCTGCCTCTAACAATTTTTATGATGAACTACAAGCTGTTCTCAAAGAGTGTAATTGGAAGAAGGAGATCATTCTATTTGGGGATTTTAATGTAAATTGGTTGGACAAGTCAAATTGTAAAAAGCTGAAATCATTAACAAGTCGTCATGACCTTACTCAGCTAATCAAAGGGCCTACTAGAATAAGCAACACTACAGAGACATGCATTGACCTGATTTTTAGCAACAAATGTGAACGGATTGGGAAAACATATAATATGATCACAGGGCTGTCCGACCATAATTGTATTCTTTTTTCAAGAAAATTGACAAAAAAAAGGTTTGGTCTCCCCTCTAGTAAAGCCCCGGAACAATTAAAGGTACCAAAGAGTGAGATGAGTAATTTGGAAGCAGTCATAGCTAAAATAAATTGGTCAAATTATTTGTGTCATGAAAAAGTAACTGAAAACTCCCAAACCTTCATGACAACCATTCAAGAAATAATAGGTCAATTCCAAAAAAAGGTACATGTAAAATCACAGAAAAAACACTTGCCCTGGCTGAATAGCACCATCTGGACACTAATGAAACAGCGTGATTTTGCACTTAAGACTGCATACAAAACTAAAACAACACATCATCGGCAGATCTTTACATCACTTAGAAATAGAGTAACAAAATAAATTAGAAACGCAAAAGCAGGCTTCTTCATTAACATAATAAGTAACGCAAAGGGTAATACCAAAGAAATCTGGACTAGTATAAAGAAACTGATGGGAAACACAGTATCACATAGTCATCAGAGAGTTAAAACATAATGATGAGGTAATCAGTGATCCACAGCAAATGGCTGAAGCTTTTAATACTTATTTTATAAATTCTGTAACAAATTTAACAAAGGACGGAAAAGGACAAGCTTTTACCACATCTCCAGTAAACACATGTGCTCCTGTTTTTGAAATACATGCATCATCACAGGGGGATGTTGATAAGATCATTTGTAGACTGAAAAACTCTAGAGCCAAAGATGCATTTGGTATGGATACGGTCTTTTACAAGGAACATAAACAGTCACTCATTGAACCAATCACCAACATTATAAATCAATCCATAACAGAAGGTGTCTTTCCAAATTCTTGGAAATGCTCTGTAATCACACCGATCTATAAAGCTGGGGAACCCACAGAAACAAGTAACTATAGGCCAATTAGTATTCTTCCAGTTGTCTCCAAAATAATAGAGAAACATATAATAGAGCAACTTGTGGCACATCTTGACAATAGCCCATTTTATCTCCACCCAATGCAGTTTGGCTTTAGAAAACACCACTCAACTGAAACCGCCATTTGTTATTTTGTGGAGAACATAAAATTAAGCATAGATAAAGGGGGGGTCATTGGAGCAGTGTTTCTTGACTTGAGAAAAGCGTTTGACACTGTCAACCATGAGATACTAATGGCAAAATTGTCTGCTTTTAATATTTCTTCACGTACTGCACAATGGATGAGATCATATCTTGAGGAGCGAAAGCAGTGTGTCAGATTGCAAAATACAATATCTGATACCTGTGAGAACAACTTAGGTGTGCCTCAAGGGTCAATATTAGGGCCACTGTTATTTAGTATTTATATAAATGATATGCCAAACATCTGTCCATCTAATGTGCAATGCCAACTGTATGCTGATGACGCAGTTATCTATGTTCATGCAAAAAATACAGAGCAAGCCGCTCACAAACTGACAGTTGCAATGGACAGTGTTTCAGAATATCTAGAGCGCTCCCAACTGGTTCTTAACCCAACTAAAACAGTCTGCATGTTTTTCTCAAAGAAGGCCTGTGACAAAAATACAGATTCCATGGTATCAATACAGGGCCAAAAACTTACAGTGGTCCAGGAATTCAAGTATTTAGGTGTTGTTATCGATTCACAATTAAATTTTAAGCAACAAGTAAAAAAAAACAGTAAACAGAATGAAATTTAATTTATCCAACTTCAGATACATTAGAGAAAATATGCCATTTGATTCAGCAAAACTATATTTTAATTCAATGATTATACCTCATATGACATACTGCATGACAAGCTGGGCATTGGCAGGCAAGACCACGTTAACATCTGTGGAAACAGTATACAAACAAGCCATTAAGATTTTAGATAAAAAACCGAAAACCTATCACCACTGTAATATCTTAAAGAAGCACGATTTACTGAGTTGGCAAAACATGATCAAGTATGCAGACTGCACCCTGGTTTTTAAAATTCTCAACAGACTCGCCCCAGCGCCATTGCAAATGTTTATACAAAAAAATGAAAGTAGATCCACCAGGGCAACTTCTCGAGGTGACTGTATTGTTCCTTTTAGAAAAAGTGCCTATGGACAGGCTGTATTTTCATACCGTGCAACTCATACCTGGAACACACTACCCGCTGCTCTACATGAGCTTCCCACTCTTGGCTCTTTTAAAAAACGTCTTAAAGTATGGCTGCTGGAATCTCAAAACTGTTCACACAATCTATCATAGATTATTTTATTTATTTTTTATTATTATTCTTTTTTATATATATATATTTTTTTTAAATTTTTTAACATTATTCGAATAATTGTTTTTACTCACTTGTTCTGTCGGTTGCATGTTTTTTTTTTATTTTTTTTATTTCCATTTAGATTGTCTGTTTTTATTTATGAGTACACGTGTATGTTTGTTTTATGTGATTGGTGTCGACCAATCAAGGGACAAAGGATGCAAATTAGCACTTGCTACAATCCTGTATATTTACATGTAAATGTCTATTAATATGCAATGTCCCTTTTAAATAAATAAACTTAAATAACACTGTGCGCAATTGGATAGCACTACGATCAATCAGAGCAATGAACAAGGTGACATATTAAGCCCCGTTCGTTAAGCGAACAGCGGGTACATTTATCTCTTGCCGTGGTCGGTTGGCAAAACAGAATATTTTTCTTGCTAATGAAAGATGAGTGTCGTCTTCCGAATCGTTAAGTTTCGAGGCCAAAGCTGTTTCAAACTTGAACAACGTAGCCGCATGCACAGCACTGTCTTCATCCGGTTACATCCGACCTAAAGCCTCATAAATAGGGCTCTGGCCCGCCCATATCAGATAAAACGATTGAGCTCCAATGGATCGTGTCAAGACCAACAGACTGAACAAATTAAAATTTGCCTGCAGCAGTTTTTTTAGATGCACCTGTAGACTGCTGTTCACTGTAAACTATTTTATCATTAAACAATGCAGGGGCATCAAGATAAGTTGGCAGAGAAGCTGCTCTATGAAATGGAACATCCCCCTCTAGTCTAAACTAGCAAGGCATTGTGAGAAAATGGGCCGTCTTTTCCATTTCTGCATCAGTAAATCTGTGTACGATTTCGGGGTCTACTAGTTGGCTCGACTTGCATGTGCCGTCGGAAGTAGCGTGTCTATTGCGGACGCAGTTTGTTTTCTAGTATTATTTTGAAGGCCTATTAGAAACACTTCAAAAGCGAGGGGCATTTTCCCAACAACAAGAAACGAGATATATCCCCATTCCCCAAACATCTTTATCTTTCTTGTTATTTTACTAGAAAAGCCCATCATTTACAATCCAAATAAATGAGGTTAAGTATTTCTACCTTTGCATAACGATAGGCCTAATGAAAGTTAAAGTAGGTTAAATATCAAAACATATGAGTGATTTCAGTAATAAGAATGCAACGTTGATGAAGTGGATGTAGGCCTAATAAAAGGTCCTTTATTATTATTGTACAGATGGACATGACATGGACATTATGCCTATGTGTAACATTCCCAGACAATTTTTTTTTTAAAGATCAATGGCAATTCGGCTATGATCTTATCTTAATTGTATAAAAGATATCACTTCACTACAAATGAATGGGACTCCAGTTACTACTTTCCAAATGATTTCTGTCAAGGGTTCAGACCAGTGGAAGTTTAACTCTGATTACATATGTTACTGCTTACATGCATTTACACTGTGATGTCAGACTTTTGCGGAACCAATTGGGGAAATGCATCAAAGGCACGGGGTTCAATCTCCCAATTAGCGCTGTGGTGTGAGGGCACGGAATCTCTCTGTGAGAGTGGTTAGTGTCACTGCATCCACTCAATGCCAGTCAGTGTCACACACACACCTGATTGCAATGAGTTGATGCAGTGTCACTTACACTGAGGTTCCCTTGTGAACAGGTGAAACCATTCACACATCTCGCCTGGCAGCACGTCCCTGAAATCAGCACTGTGTGTCTCAGCCTCGAGAGGGACGCCTATTTTTGCCGTGCATAGATACATTAAACTATATGAAAACCCAATAATCTGATGCATTTACTCTTTCTTTATGTAAGTTTCTAGATGTATTTATCATTATTATTATTTTAAACCCCATTAAATCAGGGCTGTAGTTTTCCTCCTCTCTCTCACACACACACACACACACACATTCTTGCTAAAAAAAGAAACGTGACAGCTTTGCCATCAACAGTTCCTTTCTCGTTTTCATGTTGTTTTAGTTCGCCACAGCCAATGCAAAATCAATTGAGATATGGCTGGCAAACGTGGCAGGTCCAGCACCGTGGCGCACATGAGGCGTGCAATGTAAACACATGAGCGTGGGAAAGACAGCAGTTTGTCGCCCATGGTGTGAACCAGGTGTTATAAACAGGTATAAACAAATAAATCAAATCTGTCACACACATGTCAGTAAAGCATCTTGACATAGAGGCCTGCACGTGTTGTGCAGTAATTTGAGGGTCAGTTTTTCGGATGGTAGCGGGAGCAGCAGGGGCAGAGAAGGGGGTGGCACCCAGGACCTGCAGCAACCAGCAAGGGCACCTGAGAGGGGAGAACAACCTCTCACAGGGCACTGTGGTTGCAGGGGTTGACAGGTACTTGCGTGCAATGGGTGCCAGCCTGTGCTCCTTCTCTCTGTGACCACCATTGTATTGGACACCCCTCCATGTCCATTTTGGGCTCTGCTTTGTGTGAGGGCAAATGTACTTGTAACTATCTTATTGATCTGTTTTCCATATGTATATCACATCAGTTTAACATATGTGCTTTTCCTCTGATAATGCGCTTACTAAACAGTTGTTTAAACTATTCTAAGGTTTATGGTGGCTGACCACAATAAAACCTTGAGACCTGTTTACTCTTTAACAATCTGTTGGTTGAAAACCCTGTAGAAGGGGGCCCTTAAATACCCTGGCTGTGTTCGGAAAGCCATACTAACGTCCTACTCATACTCATTTTGACTTCAATTTGAGTATGTGACGGTTGGGTATGCGAGAAATTCCCGGAAGTTACTTCCGGGAAGATTTTGGGTATGAATCGATTGTATACTTTTCCTACTCAACCGCCCCACAATGCACTGGGTCAATTCTACCCGCCCAGGAAAATTAAATATTTTCGAGCAAGTTGCTAGGCAACGGCATTGTTTGTGGTCCACGACTGACAACTGTACGTGCAGTCATTCATAAACTCTTAAAATAGATAAGAGATGAAGATAAATACCTAACAACATTATAGTTACTAAGTGAAATGATTGATGTGAGTCTGATAGTGGAGATAGATCAGAACAGATGGCTGTTCCACACACCGCGGCTCGTCCAGCTCAACTCAGACAGCTGTGTGCTGTCTGATGAGCCGGACAGAGAGCGTCGGAGGGATCCTCCGCCTCAAAACATAATTATAAAACAAGAGGTCTAAATCACAGATGATGAACACAAGACTGTAAAAATCTAGTTGCATGTCTAGTTCATATCTAACCTGTTGAGGGCGGTTATACACTTAACAGCGTCTAATCTGCCTGAATCGGTAACACTTTATAATAACTATCCGTTGTAACTCGTTAATAGATCATTAGTAAACTCTTAATTAATGATTATTAATGATTTGTTAAGTGTTTGTTAGCAGTTTGTTAAGGATTTATAACAATGGTAGATAGTTAATAGCTTAATAATTGAATCAGTTCATCTGGGAGGTAATCTGAGATTAACTGATCACGTCACGTTCAAGTCCATGGCATGCACAGTGTGTATTGAGTTTATTTAAAAATATTTGAAAATGGGGCTGCCCTCAGTTGCCCATGCACTGTGTATAGTCTATAGCCTATTTCAGCCTCGTCGGTATCTCGGATTACCTCCCAGATGAACTGATTCAATTATTAAGCTATTAACTATCTACCATTGTTATAAATCCTTAACAAACTGCTAACAAACACTTAACAAATCATTAATGATCATTAATTAAGAGTTTACTAATGATCTATTAACGAGTTACAACGGATAGTTATTATAAAGTGTTACCCCTGAATCTTATAAGAAGAAGAAGAAATTCTTCATTGCTTGAGTATACTTCAACTGAAAACGTTTCGACGCACCTCGCATACACAATCGATCTTTGAGTAGACAGTATGCAGTATATAGATGGTGAGTATGTAGGATGTAGGACGCTAGTATGGCTTTCCGAACACAGCCCCTGTCTGACCAACTCATGATTGTCAGTCCCATCGGGGGCTGACCATGCTGGTTGAAACTTTACTCTGTAACTCTGTTGTTTTGTCTTATTGTATAATGTAATTAAATTCTTAAATTATCTGTGAGTTTAGGCTTATATTACAGAATGTCGGAAATATGAAATTTCCCCGACACTTTGTAGCGGTCCAGACAATGCTCTATGGACTCTTATTCTTCATCTTCATCCGACGTATCAGACGAACCAAGCAAGAACATGGACATATTCCTCTTGTTAGGTGATGGTTCCTCTGTTGTCACAGCAGGTGGTTGTCGTGTCACCAGGCAACGTACTGAAGCCCACACCTCACTCCTTTCATATTTGGGGAGACACATCAATTCTTTAAACCTGGGGTCAAAGGAAATAGTAGTTGAATCTTCAGCCAGGTGAGGTTGGTGCTGTTCTGCCGCTGAGTTAGGTCTGGTAAAGACCTTTTTGAAAGGCACAACATAGATTGGATTATCCTCTGAAGGCTCCAAAACTTTGAACAAGTGACAGTAGGCTGGAAAATTCCTGAAACAAAAAGTCTTAAAATGTTTTCAATAGTTTCTCTTACCTTTCATAGAGTTTCCTACCGTCTCCTTTCAAGCAAGAAATGCACTTACTAATGATACCTTGTTATTAACTCTGTTGAATAGGACATGTGTAAGAAAGGGTGAAAATGACATCCAGAATACATTTTGAGGATGAGAGGACATTATTTTTTTTACTTTGCGAATCCCACTGCTAACAATGTGGAATACAGAATAAATACAGTGTGAGCAATGGACTTCATTGTAGTCAGGTTTTACAGTAAAGCCCAGGAAACCTGTGACTTTTCCTCTAGTATATTAAAAAGCGACCAAAACATCCAGCTTCAAGTTAATTCTGTGACGATTTTCTCTGTGAAGCTGTTCCAGGAAATTGTCCCCTCTTCCATGATTGTTTACTTTGTGAGAACTAAGATCCAGAAACGTTCTGTCCAACCTCTTATTCCTGACACTTCAATCCCACAAGTTTATGTAACACAGCAGCAACATCCGTACTTCAGTGTATTTTTAGACTTTAAGAGTTAAAAAATATACAGAGAATCAAGTTAAGGAAAGCAGGGACCTTGTAGAGGACATGCTTTCCAGCTCCCGGGAGACGCCATGTGTCTGACTAGATGCTGGGAGCAAGATGCAGGGGTCAAAGGGCAGTTCTCACAGGAAATAGAAGGAAGTGGTGTTTGTGTTCACATACTATAAATCAACTTTTTCAACGATAACGGCCATCCGAAGTTATCAGTGCCATTTTCCTTGCAGAAAGTTTTTTGGTCACTCATTTAACAAGTGGTTAATATGTGTACGTTAAGTAAGAAGGTATTTCTCTCTGAGGGTCAGAACACATTTCCGAAAAGATGACATCTCAGAAAACACAATATTTCAAGTTACTCAAAGGGTAATTTGCTAAAAAAAAAAAAGTAATTTGATAATGGCTAGATAAAGGACCTTATTTATCCCAAAATAGAAATTTCAGAGTTTCAGGGAGACTGCAACAGTTTCATGAGAATATAATGAATAGTGTAATAAAAACTAAAAAAATGGTCTCAATGACCACTTCTGCCCTAGAATGTGTGGTGGCGTGATCACCTGTGTCCCCAATGCATTGGTTGTGCTATTTATTTTCTAAGCAATCCTCCACAAGGTGGCGCTGTTATTAACCCTTTAAGGGCTGGGTTTTATTTTTAAAAATACTAGATTTTGACACCTAAATTTCAGAAGGCTCTGGATTGAAAGTGGTTTGAGATTAAGACAAAATGTAAATGAGACAAATATTGAGAATGACCTTAAGTTTATCTAGGCTGATATTTTGAAAGAGAGTTGAATTTATTTAATCAGATTCACCCCCCTCCATCCATTTGTAATGTTGTCCACATTGTAGTATGCCAACAGTCATGAACTAGAACTATTACTACACCACAAAACTCTGTAAACAGTAGGTGTTTTTTACGATTCCTTTGTTTTTTACCCACCACCACCTTTTATTCTTCTATTCTTCATTATTATTAGGGGGCCAAGCCCGAGCAGGAGCTGGGACCCAAGCCCTGCTGGGGCCTCATTTATAAAGCTTTGCGTGGGATTCAAGTGAAAGCTGGCGTACGGAAGAAATGTAGGATGTACGTGCGAACAAAAATATTCGGATTTATAAAACAGTGCGCACTCACGTCCTACGCCTGTTTCCCTTTATAAATCACAATCAACTCTAAATGTGGCGTAGCCTTTGCGGGCTTCACATAACGCCCATATTTACCCATACATAGTCATTGACACGCCCGAATTAATATCATTTACTGAGTGCATGAAGGCGGTAGTGGCAATCGCCGACTGAAAGGGAAATGGAAAAATAGACTATACGGTGTGGATCACTGCGGTCACGCCGAAGTACCCGTTGGAGAAGTGGCGACCAGGGAAAATATAGTTTGGTGGCACAGTGTGAGCGTAAAGGCGTCAGAGTGCAGCCTGTCGCGATTTCTGTGAATGCTGTGGCCGAAATAAAAAGAAGCGATCCAACATAAAAGTGGACGCAAAAAAGTGCATATCCTCACACAGCAGTGTTTGTGCCACGAGCGGGGGACATTGAGACCCCTCATGAGATACAGATTCGGAGAATATCTCCCAGGGCAGTGACAGGCGGCGGAAGGTTAATAATACACTTCACAGTCCCTTTCAAAACCTTTTAATATACTATCTATGTTCAAAACACAGTTACGACGTGCTTAACCACAAAGAAAAACACATTGATAAAATGGACTAAAAGCCTGAAAAATTTGCACAGTAGGCCTATGTGATGTACAGTAGGCTTATGATTAGTGTATGAAACTGTGAACTCCTGTCTGCCTGACTGAGGCATCGAGAACAGCGTCAGTATAAAAGTATAGGTTGTATTCCACCTCAATATTATCAGAATTAATTCAATAACATGCAGATAGGTTATTTTTTAATAATTGCATAGCTTATTCGAACATTGCTGTTGTTTTTTTATTTGCACTCATATATCTCTGTTTGTAGGCTATATTTAAGATCCTAATTTGTTTTGTTTTTGTTGGTATCACTCCATGGAAAAATCTGTGGAGGCATTTTTGTATTAGTTGTAAGAATGGCTTCATCCGTTTTGCAAAGGAACTCCCAATATATGATAGACCTACATGGCTTATAATAGGCCTATCTGGATTCATTTTACACAAACACATTCGTTCTCGCACTTCATCCATGTGCCGATGGAGTCGCCGTTTCTCCTTTCTCCACTTTCTGTGCGTACGCATGGGTCAGAGTTTGCGTGGAGGACCGCACATCTTCCCGTTTGGTTTTTAGAAATCCCAATGTTTGCATAGAAATTGGCCTGTGCCCTCTTCTGGGCGTACGCCACGTTTATAAATCAGGCCCCTGGGCAGGGAGCCCTGTTGTTTTTGTAAGATTTTTTTTTTATTTTTGTTTTTCTCTGAGTAAAAGTGTGTCCACAGCCCAAACTGTAAGTCTGCGCGACAAACCAACTAGCAGGGCTAGTTTATACCCCAACCCTCTCAGCATACGAAGAAATTCAGTGTATTTACATTGCACGCCTCGTTTTAAGCCGCGGTGCTGAACGTGCCAGCCCTATCTCTCCATTGATTTTGCATTTGCCGTGTATATTTAAAACATGAAAACAAGAGAGGAACTGTTGATGGCAAAGCTGTCGCGTTTCTTTTTTTTGGAGCAAGACAGTGTGTGTGTGTGAGAGGGAGAGAGGAGGAGGATAAATAAATACAGCCCTCATTTAAAGGGGTTAAAAACAATACATCTAGAGCCTATAAAGAAAGAAAGAGTATTGGGGTTTCATATGGTTACATTTATGTCTCTACCAAGCGTTGCGTTCAAGCAAGCGTTATCATTCTCATGGTCAGACGCAAAATAGGTGTCCCTCCTGACTCAAAATAGGTGTCCCTCCTGAGCTCGAGCAGACACGCTCCCTGAGCCAAGTGAGTTGTGTGAACGGTTTCACCTGTTAACATGAGAACCTGAGTAAATAGAGGTTTAGGCTTAAACTATTTTGATTTTCAATATAGCGGAACGGGTCCTTAATAGAACTGGCTTTCATAACGTATACAGCGAAGCTGCACACACGCAGGCTGCTGTACGAGAGAGAGAGAGAGAGAGAGAGAGAGAGAGAGAGAGAGAGAGAGAGAGAGAGAGAGAGAGCTATTTTTGTGTGAAAAAAGGTTGTTCTGCAGTTTCTAAAACACTTGAATAAAAAGCTTATAACGCCTATTGACATCCCCTCAAAAATCCACTTGCCCGCTCGGGCAATCAGAAAGCAATCTCAACTTTCCCAAATATAATTATAAATTGCCCCGGAAAGCGGGCAACCGGGGCTGTGCAGGTTACCACACCACCAAATATTCTAGGGAGGCAGAAGTGATAATTGAGTCGGATAATTTTTCTGTGACTATAATTTCATTTTGAATGAAAATGGTGCACAGTCAACCTTTAACCCATTGATGACTATGGTACATGTGAAAAACACCTCTTAAACCTTATGGCAATCTAGGATACATAATGCTTATCTCCTGAGGGTTTTCTGAAAACCAAAACCTTAATATCTAATCTCTGTAGCACATAGAAACATGAAATAAAATACTTTTAAAAAGATTCACAGGTTTTTATTTAAACAGAAGGAAAACATTAAAAAAAAATGAATAAATAATATAAAATATAATACATTGTTTTTTTTTTAACAGGCCACTCCTGTTCTCGATCCAAAGGATCATCCGGTACTACACCCCAAACCTCTTCCACCCTCTCAAACTCCTCTCCCAACTCTGTCGCTGCACTCGCTGTCAAACTCTTCCGCTGACTCAGCCATCTCGCCTTTTTTCAAAAAATGTCAACAAGAAACGCACGTGTATGTCGGTTTGATTAATGTGATTTTCGGCCAACCAGACAGCATTTGGATGGTCACGTGGTTTTAAAAATTCAACAAGACCCGCCTCATGTGTATTTGAACCAATGACAGATCATTCTATGCTGCACGCACCATGAATATGACAACAAAACAAAAATGCTGCGCCATGCTGCAGCCGGCAGGTACATTGCTCCGCCATGCAGCAGCCGGCAGGAGAGTTAGAGTTGCGCTACGCCGTAACCGGCGGGAGATACGATGTTACGTCGCGAAGCATTTGCCGGCAGGAGAGTCAGAGTTGCACAATGCAGTAACCGGCGGGAGATACAATGTGGCGTCGCGCAGCAGCCGTCATCAATGGGTTAAATGATCTTGCTTAAACTTTATACACGTTATTATATTGGTCCCCTAAGGCTGTGTACACAATTTGGTGACGATTGGTCTGAAGTCCATAAAGTAAATGTCACGTGACTGTATTTAAGTTTATACAAATTAGGTTAGATCTATCATGGCTGACCTCTATGGTCCAAGAGGCTTTATTGTGGAGCACTGTGACCTGTAGGCCCAATCCCAATGTCCTCCCTAAAGCCTCAAGCCATTAACCCTTCAGGCATACAAACTAGTCACCTTTCGGCGAAATTCGCCGTTTTGGAAACAAAATCGGCCACCTATGTGATTCGTGAAGATCCACTGAGAAAATATTTTTTGGACCTATTAAGAAAGTGGAGTGACCATATTGACGGATTGTAACTCCTATCATAAGACGGTCATTTGGCCAATCAGATCCAGTATTTGTCATTGAGGGGCGGTGACCTCAGTCTGCAGGGAAGTTGACTTTTTTTCCTCCCCAAGTAGCAGCAGTATTATTATTTTACTGTGTTAATGTGCCTATAGTTTATGTGAATCACTTTTATAAATAAATTCACAGTTTGCCAACCGTTGTTTTACGGCCATTTGCATTGATTTATGCGCGTTGATTAACGGCCGCAATTTGCGGGTTGTCACTGCAGATTAATGTGTCACCTCATGTTAATAATGTGCTTTTGGCTATTGCTGTTTTCAAGGTTTTTGAATGGTGCATGGTGTTCTGGCCGACACGCACCTCCACTATCGTCATATTTTGCACCGTTATGTTCCAGCACACGACTGAGAGGTGTGTGTGAGCGTGAACACAAGAGAAACTATGGGTGACTACAGAGTGTTTGATTAATGGTTGTGTAGTAAAGATAATGCAAATCCTGTTTGCCACAATATAAGTAGTTTATTGTAAGGGAATTCGGTGTGATTGATTTGAGGCGCCATGTTATTTTCTGTCTTATTTAATGCTGATTTTTGCCAGCATTTTTAACCCGTTTTTCTAAGCTGTTAACGTTTTTGTTGATAAATACCTACACACTTTGTATGGGAAAAGTCAAGAAGGTTGGCTGACTAACTTGTTTTGCTCATTTTACTATTCATCCGATAAAAATAAAAGTTTTCTTTGTCCTTAAAACCAGAATACACCAAATTGTCCTTAAAACCAGAATACACCAAATTGCTTCTCTTACACGTTCAAATCACCAAAAAAAATCTTCTGGGGGGAGGGTTCGGACATGTCATCTTTTTCATCGCTTATGAGTTTGCATGCCTTACCCTTATGCCTCGTTTCCACCGAGTAGAGCGGGTTGGGTCGGAGCAGCTCAGAGCGGGACAGCTCACTTTTAAGAATCTCGGTGGCGTTTCCCAACGCCGACCCTACCCTCACTGGTAGGGCGGGGTTTAGGCTGGACTGCGATAGCCGCCGCCAGAACATGGGTCAAACTATCGGGCTGTGGAACAATTGTGGTCAAGCCAGCGGTCTCTCGTTTTTGCTTCGTCAAACCAGCCGCTTCTTTATTTATTCCCCCCGTGTTGTTGTGAGCATAAACACACAGAGACGGCTCGGTGCAACTGATAGACAGTGAGCGAACAGCGCTGGCTGCGGCAGCTACGTGACATCGTAGCAGTGGAACACAGCGTAGCGAACTGATTCATCTAATGACGAGGAAAAACACCACAATAAACAGTGCTGCGCTCACATTTTTGCCAAAACACAAGACTCCCTTTCAGGCGGCTGGTACCCCAACGGAGGAGTACTGAAATTAGGAGCTGCCCTACACAACTTTTTGCAAATTAAAAGCCAAAATACCCGGACCGAACCGCTCCACTCGGTGGAAACAAGGCATTACTGACTTAAAGGAATACTTCCCCCATTTGGAACCTGCGTTCTATCATTATAAAATGGCTATTATAATATAAGGAAAGAGGTTTGTCTTGACTCACTCTTCACTTGGCCCAGCTGTCCTGATAATCCACACCCCACATTTTACATAGCGTCATGGGCAATGACGCGTTTCGCGTCTTTGCCCATGTCGCTATGTTGGGCCCGAGGACTACAGACTGCTATTTCCGCACATTTTTATTCCAACCAATAAGGAATGAGGGAGGCGGGACCTCCCTCACGAGATGTAAACAGAATGTCCGCCATGTTTCTTCCCCGCTAAGCGAGAAGCCGAAACACCGATCATGGCAGAAGGAAATTTTCCATTAGAAAAGCCTGAAGGGGATTTTTAATGTTTACTGCAGTGAACGGACATTCGTGTCTACCTGTATAAACCGGATTAGAGCGAGGAAGAGAGGTGATAGTCGTCAGGAGGAAGAGGAGAAGCTAGCTACACTAGCAGCTCCTCCATGCTGTGGAAGAGGAGCCAGCCGCTATGCCTGGTGTGTTCGCGGCGTTCACTGTTAGAAACTTCACTGTAGCTTTGCTCCACATATTGAAAGACGGACCCCGGAGACATATTTCAGTATTGAGAAGTTGAACTGGAGGCGCCAGTTCGAGCAAGTTGCTAGGCAACAACATTGTTTGGGGTCCGCGATCTGACAACTGTAGGCCTACATGCAGTCATTCATAAACTCTTACAATAGATAAGAGATGAAGATAAATACCTAACAACATTAGAGTTACTAAGTGAAATGAGTGATGCCAGTCTGATAGTGACGATAGATCAGAACCATAGATAGTATATAAAATCAGATCAGAACTGAATGCTGTGTTCCACACAACGCGGCTCGTCCAACTCAACTGACAGACAGCTGATTGCTGTCTGATGAGCCGGACAGAGAGCGTCCTCCGCCTCAAAACATAAACATGTGAAAAAACCCAAAAATAAGTGTTCCATGTTACTGTTTATTGTATTTAGGATTTTAGCTCATTTGGACGCTGTTTTGACCGTCTGTTTTCATTTAGGCTATTAGCGATATTAGGCTATATCTACTTTCAGTTTTATTACTGAGTCGCCACGAAATGTGATTAGTGTTCTTAAAGATAGGCCTACTTAGATTATAAAACAAGCAGTCTAAAACACAGATGATGAACACAGGACTTCTAGTTCAATATCTAACCTGTGGAGGGCGATTATACGCTAAACAGCGTCTAAACGGCCTGAATCTTGTAAGAAGAAGAAATTCTTTATTGCTTGAGTATACTTCAACTGAAAACGTTTCGACGCACCTCGCATACACAATCGATCTTTGAGTAGACAGTATGTAGTATATAGATGGTGAGTATGTAGGATGTAGGACGCTAGTATGGCTTTCCGAACAAAGCCTGTGTCTTTCTCAGTTTGCCACTGATTGAGTGAGCTCAGGTGTGCTGAGCCACTCAATCAAACACAGGTGTGGTCAATTAGCTCTGCTTCTGGGGGCAGTATATAAGCAGGAGAACTTGAGACCTCAGACTTCAAATGACCGAAAACACAAAGCTAAAGTGGTGAAGAAAAGGGTTGCGGTCCGAATCGCATACTCTTTCTTTTTTCTATTCTACATACTACATCTGACGATAAATAGAATCTAGTTAGGATGCAGTAGGCATACTATTGGGACATACTTTTCTCTCTTATTTCATCATAACATTGCGCCTTGATCTTGCCTCTTGCTTTTATATCCGTCGCATCCCCGTTTGTTTTCATATGGAGGCTTCGTCGATGTTACGTCACTTCACGTGCGCACTGGATTGTGGGTCAGAATCGCCCAAATAGGATGCACTTTTCAACACTAACAATCTTGGCCGCATGAAGTAGGACATCCGGGTACTTCTAACCATCCTAAATCTGGCCACAAGAATCGGGACATCCTAAATCTTTTTTCTACATACTATATAGTAGAAAGTATGCGATTCGGAACGCAACCATGGTTAGCGGACAAACACATTAATGGTTTACAGTGGCCCAAACCAGAGTCCTGACTTGAATTCAATTCAGAATCTGTGGAGGGAGCTAAAGATCAGGGTGATGGCAGTGAGACCCTCCAAACTGAAAGAGCTCATTGCTAAAGATGAAAGGGCAAAAATACTAATGGAGACATACAAAAAGCTGGTCTAAAAACAAAATTAAGATGAACCCCGCACAAATGATGATGGAAAAAAAAATAGAGTTTTTAAAAAGCCACTTACTCTTCTTGAATGGTTCATTGTCCCCTGCCAGAGACAGGTCATGGCATAGGAATCAATAATATATGTTCCCATTTCCCTTCCAATATTGGAAAGGCACGCGTTCATCACCTATAAAGTAAAGAGTAACTTATGATCCACCATTTTTCCTTTCCTGGGGCCAAGTCCAAGAAATGTTCAGCATACACCTTATAGGGCCCAATTTTGGCCCACAACCTCTCCTTGCCACCCCAAGCCTCTATGCTTCGTATTACTGTAAAGGAAACACTGTTATTTGTCATTATTTTTTCATGATGCATCATTTGGGGTGTACTACTGTCAATTAACTTACAAGTCTCTTCTTTTGCCAGTGGCCCATCCAGAGGAGAATGATCCTGCATTATTTTGCAGGGATCCTCTCCTCTGGCTGGAAATACTGAGTAAGTTGGTCAATGTTGACTTTGTATTTTTTCTCGGACACGAGGTCAGCACTCTTCCTTCCAGGTTGGTGATCATGTAGGGCCCCATGTCCGCTTCCATTTTGACCCCTTTCCTCGCTTCCTGTCTTTTTATTTTGCCGCAGCACCATATCACCAAGGTGGAAATTGTCCTCCTGGCCCCTCTCCCTCACCCTTTTTTGGCGCTTTTCCACCGCATGGTATCAGCTCGACTCGACTCGACTCAACTCGCATTTTTGGCGTTTCCACCGCAATTTCATGGTACCTGGTACCTGGTAGCGGCTGCTTTTTTGGTATCGCCTCGCTCTAGGTTCCAAGCGAGCTGAGCCGATGCTAAAAGGTGACGTCGGCAGACGGCCGGCCACTAATTGGCCAGAGACTATTGTCTGGCCAATCAGTGGTCTGCCGACGCTTCTGATTGGCCAGAGACTACCGGCTTCATTCTGTTGTTTATTCTGCCCAACTCTCCGGGACTTTTGAGAGTATTTACGCCGCGTTCAGCCTACTCTGGCTTTCTTTCATTTGATTTGCATCACAGATCCGAATTTTTCTCAATATATTCGCTAAGCTCACCCAGTGTTGGTTGTTGGGGAAGTTACTTTTAACATACGAGAGGAGACATGTAGGGCAGCTAGCAGCTAGGCTAAATAGTAGCCAGCTGGGACAGACATGATAGTGAGCGATTACATTACAAGCCTCGGACTGAACTGATTACCTCAATAAAATATTCAGGCTGAGACACGGCTTGCATTTGAAAACACGTATCCTGAAACAAGCACTAAACAGTCAACTTTATCATGCCCGTGTTTACGTGCATAGGGATGTAGGTGACACATTTTGGCGGTTGGTTCAGTTAATAGTGCAACAACTGCTCGTAATTTCTGCTTTGCTACTTTGCTCCGGAGTAGGCTTTCAGCCCCACGACAACCCCGCCCACGTTCAGGAGGTACTATTCGCGGTGGAAAACGACCCGTGCTGCTACCAAACCAAGTTGAGTCGAGTCGAGTTGAGTTGAGTCGAGCTACATGTGCGGTGGAAAGGCGGCATTAGCCTTGACTCAGTGTATGTTTTTTCCTGCAGTCTTAATGCTTCTGGTATTTCCTCATTGAGGACCAGGTTAGAGACCTTGGATTCGCTGACCTGTCATAAATCACATTAAGATAGAACATAGAAGAGGTACCATATGAGCCAAATAAAAACAGTTGAGGAAAAAATGGATGAGAACATTAGATAATGCTACCTCGTACTCCTGTGGCACCCAAACATCAAAAAGTACGGACTATATTTGGTTGTAAGCTTCTTTTTTGTACGCAGGCCGAACATGGTGGCCTGGAGGCAGGCCCAGTTCTACAAGGGTGCATAAGCATGCATTGCACCCTCAATTGAAATGTGTGCACCCTCAATTGGAGAAAGAGGACGGACTGAAAAATATTATAAATATACTTTAAAAAAAAATATATATATATAATTGCTGTACGAAAGCCTACCAGTTCTTGCTGTAGTTATTGCTAAGGTGACGTTACTGTTTCTCTCTCGCTCACCCGCTCGCTCACTGGCTCCGTGTGTCAGCGGGTGAGCGAGTTAACGAGAGAACAGCTGAGCTTTTTCCCCTTTAGTAAGACCGGTGAAAACTGGTCAAGTAACAATCATATGGACTGTCTATTCCCCTGATGTAGGCCTATGTGTGAATGACAGACATGTAAGATTGACATTCATCACCATCCAATCGCCAGCAATACTGGATCTACTGCCCACAACAGCAACTGGAGAAAAAATATATATACAGTATATATTAGTGCTGTTGCGTTATTAAAGGCGTTAACGCAAACCCATTTTTTAATCGCGCGATTAATGCTCGTCATGGCCTAGCAAACGTTGTGGTTTTTTCACAAGCTGTTGAATCAACTAGTAATGTTTGAACAACTATCATATGGCTCACAGTTAAGTTACTGTTAATTCAGACGGAACATGTCTTACAGCGTAATTTCACATTAAAATTATTTAACTGGCAAAACGGCTAAACATCAATTCTGACTTTTATTTTGAAGCAGAAACCGGAACCTAGCACTTCCTAGCTCAACTACGCGACCTTTACTAGTAGCTTCTTCCGTGTGTGAGTCTGGGGGCCTATCCGAAAAGTCCAATCTCCTTACCTATAAGCCTCCTTTCCTATGCCTTAACCCCTAAACGTCATCGGGGTTAAGGAGAGATGAAAGGTGCTTCCTATCGAACATAGGAAAGGACAGCGCTGTTTCAAATGAATTCGACTCCACCTTTCCTAACCGACGGCGAGTATTGCTGACGTGAGTCGCGTGAAACTACACTATTCTCCGAAAATTGACTACAACAAGCTCTCCTTTGATCCATGCGTTCTTTTCATATTGACTTTAATCAGGTTGTCGCCAACAGAGTGAGAATCACTCCCATATATCCCAATTCACATGTGGAATAAAAAGAGGCTACACTTAGCCTATGTTGATGTTGAAATGAACTGCCCCCAGTATCTTCATTAAATGAAGTTGGTATTTTATTTTCTAATGGTGTAAATGATGTGCTACGAAAATAACTAAATTATGATGTTGGTCTTTTATGAGTTCTTTATTATCTTAATGGGGGGGGGGGGTATTTTGTTTTAGCTGAGTTAAATCTTCCTCTCTTCTCTTCTCCTCTCCTCTCTTCTGTTTTGCCTCTCGTTCGTATTCGTGTAGAGTCAGTAAACTCCGGCGGTGGCTTGTTGCTTTAAATCTTGCCGCCGCAAAGGATTATGGGATACCACTATCTCCTTTCCTTTAGCATAGGTTGGTCAGGAGTAACCTATGCTAAAGGAGGCTTAAAGGATGAATCGAGGCTCCTTTCCTATGCCTTTCCTAAGCATTTTGGGAATTCGGATCACCTATCCGCCGAGTACTTCCGGTTCATCTCGATAGGAAAGGAAATTTCCTATGCAAAAAAAAGTTTTCGGATAGGCCCTGGGAGTTCGTGGAAAAAGAACAGAAAAGAAAGCTTGTAATTTGCAGAAGTCTTACTTATAACCTAGCCTGGTCCAACCAGACCATCGCACATCATTTCATTTGTACAGAAGGTCTGGAAGTGCTGGGGCCTATCCGAAAAGTCTTTTTTGCATAGGAAATTTCCTTTCCTATCGAGATGAACCGGAAGTACTCGGCGGATAGGTGATCCGAATTCTCAAAATGCTTTGGAAAGGCATAGGAAAGGAGCCTCGATTCATCCTTTAACCCTCCTTTAGCATAGGTTACTCAGGACCAACCTATGCTAAAGGAAAGGAGATAGTGGTATCCTATAATCCTTTACGGCGGCAAGATTTAAAGCAACAGGCCACCGCCGGAGTTTACCGACTCTACACTAATACGAACGAGAGGTAAAACAGAAGAGAGGAGAGGAGAAGAGAGGAAGATTTAACTCGGCTAAAACAAAATACCCCCCCCCCCCACACACACACACACTAGGCTAAAGATAATAAAGAACTCATAAAAGACCAACATCATAATAGTTATTTTCGTAGCACATAATTTACACCATAAGAAAATAAAATACCAACTTCACATTTAATGAAGTTACTGGGGGCAAGTTCATTTCAACATCAACACAAGTGTAGCCTCTTTTTATTCCACATGTGAATTGGGATATATGGGAGTGATTCTCACTCTGTTGGCGACAACCTGATTAAAATCAATATGAAAAGAACGCATGGATCAAACGAGCGCTTGTTGTAGTCAATTTTCGGAGAATAGGCTATAGTGTAGTTTCACGCTAGTGACTCACGTCAGCAATACTCGCCGTCGCGCAATGACGTCGGTTAGGAAAAGTGGAGTCGAATTCATTTGAAACAGCGCTGTCCTTTCCTATGTTCGATAGGAAGCACCTTTCATCTCTCCTTAACCCCGATGACGTTTAGGGGTTAAGGTATAGGAAAGGAGGCTTATAGGTTAGGAGATTGGACTTTTCGTATAGGCCCCTGTAATTGGCAAACGTTCACTCACTTGGAGGCGGGTGTCTGTCAAAGTTTAAAACTATTGGATCTGCACAGTGCCACTCTGGATTAGCCAACCAATCGCATCACGTTTGGTCGTCACGTGTGTCATGAGCCGGCTTTTGACCGTGCGTTCCAGTTGGACAGGGAACTCGGAAATTTCCGACTTCACTACATATTGTAGTCTATGAATCTACCGGTACCTGGCAACAGTAACTTGTTAGAGCCTAACGTTTAGTTATTTGGACGAGAAAGGTTTTAGGCGTCCATACTTTCGCGAGCAGATGCACTGGAACACAGACAGGTCGGAACTCGGAACTACCAAGTCGGAAATCTCCTTCTTCCGAGTATAAAGGAACGCAGCATTCAACTGAAACTGGAGCGCGATTTCGACGTCATCGTTCTCAGTCACTCGCTCTGTTCGCTGATTGGACGACTGTAGATTCTCCGGAGAATCTGGGAAATGCGCTGTACACCCAGATTGACTACTGAAGGGAAAATTAAATTTAGCCGGAAGTAGGCGGGCGGGCGGAGCCAGGCTACTTATAACCCTGCATGCGCACCAAAACCTCCATGAATGTTAGTGGCAGCCGGCAGTCATTCATTTTCACTTTAATTTTCGCTACGAAGGGCGACTCGAGCCTCGGCCGAAGCAGCACCATAGCAACCACCCCACATACACAAGCGTGTCCACTCCACACAGTCTGAAATAATCTGTGGATGAAAGACTCCCAAAACATTTAGGCCTACAACAACCAGTTTAATTTAGCCTGAATACTAATTTGTTTTATATAGCCTATGTTGTTTTATGGTTTGGTTTTTAAATACAATTATTTCCAATTATGTTTGTCTATGCTGTTTTTGGGGGGGGATCTAAATTGTGGGCTATTTGCACTGAATTGCAAATTATGATATTTTAGAAGAAATACACTGAATTACAAGGGTGTAGAGAGCATAAGAGCGTACAATTAGAAACAATAATGGGACAAATATATATATATATATTTATTTATATATATTATATATATATAAAGGGTGCATCAAATTTCAATGTTAAATTTTAATTACAAAATATAAATTTGGCTGGCATTGCATGTTGTTCCAATTAACATAAAAATGACCTTTGCAAAGTTTTGAGTAATTCCATTGAGCTTTAGGGGTGCCACCTCACACATGAACTTTGATGAAATTTCGAAAAATTTGCAATTTTTAGTCTAATTGCCAAAAGGTTGACCTGCAAATGTTGAGTACAGTGAACTTTTATACAGTAACACGTTCTATAGGGTTATCAAAGTAAAAGTTGTTTGTTTGCCCTTTGGGCAACTTGGGCATTTCTCAGAAATCAACTTTCAAGATTTTCCATTAATTTGTCCTGTAGACAACATGAATGGAGGTCAATGGGACATGTTCACGTGGCCTTACCCTGAATTTTGTGCAGCAGTGATGGATTTCGGACACACGTACTGTTTAATTGACTTTATTGTTAGACACAAGGGGCGATACTGACACACTTAAAATAACAAACCTTCTCTAGTGGCTATCTCACTGGCAACTAACAGGGCCTAATGGTAAATCAAATCAAATCAGTTTTATTTGTATAGCCCAATATCACAAATAGACATTTGCCTCAGTGGGCTTTATATTCCATACAGTATGACACCCTGCCCTTAGACCCTTAGCTCGGCTGAGAAAAAACTCCCAGTAAAAATCCCTTTAACGGGATTAAAAAATTGAGAAACCTCAGGAAGAGTTGACAGAGTAAGGGATCCATCTCCCAGGACGGACATGCTGCAATAGATGTCGTAAGTAGAGAAAATCATAAAGGAATCAATCATTGACCAGATGTTTACATGGTAGTACTAAATTAAAATATACATAGTGAATAGTCAGATGCTGCCAGAGGGGGGACCTGATCCACACCGTCTCGTCTCCACCAGGGAACCATCCAACCACCACTGTAAGACGCTCCTCCAACATTGCTGAGCATCTTGCGGGGGGTGGGGGGGGGGCCTTTAGATCAGTTGGTTAGCGTCCCCCTCCCGGGCCGGGCCCAGCAGCAGACCCGGGTTCGATTCCCACCCGCGGTCGTTTTCTGCATGTCACTCCCCTCTCTGCACTATCAAATAAAGCATAAAAATGCCCAAAAAATATCTTTAAAAAAAACATTGCTGAGCATCGGTGCTAACTTGCTGTACCAGTGTAGGGTGCACAATGGAGGTGGTGTCCACTGCTTGTGCTGTTCCTCACTGATAGTCTCTAGCACTTGGCGTCTTGCTCGGCCAGCTGTTGCGTAAGATGCAGAGAGATGTGTACATTCACCGCCCGACTCTGCAACAAGGCAGCCTGTTCCATCTTCAACCTTGTAGCCATTGACACAACACTTGGTCGGCTAAGGATGTCATGTGGAATGAAGACGTTTGTTCCAGTCTTCTTATGCTTGCGGGATGATTCGCCCTCAGATGGTGGATAGACTGTGTTAGTATCCTCTGACTCCTCATCACTCTCCGACTCCAAGCTGGACATTGCAGTCATCTCCTCCAGCTCCTTTTCACAGCGGGACTGCCTGGCTGCTGCGGACGCTTGACACTCCTCTCGCCGCTTCACCTTGAGCTGCAGCTTTTTGTCCAATACACCAAATGTAGCCACTCTGTCGGTCTTCATGCTGGCCAATAAAGCTAGGTCTTCTGGGTTATCAATCAGCTTTTCAACATTTGGAGGCCACAGCAGAAATGTGGCATCAAGTCTGCACTCCATTTTCTCCAATTGCTTCGCTGTAGTCTCACTGGAGCCCTTGGCCTGGGAGATCTTCCGCAACTTGTTGTTAGCGTTGACTAAGTCTACCATCTTGTGGCACGCACGCTTGTCGCTCACCATTGGGATGTTGGCTTTGTTGTAAAATGGCCGCACCTGCTCCAGGACAACCCTGGCTGCCTCAAACTGCGATAATGCTCCATTTGCACCAGGTTTCTTGGCAAGCATGCAGCGTAAGATCTGACGACCAGTTGGAAGTTTGGCGCCGGTGATGATGCCATCCTCACTGGTGATGCTGGGGCCCAGACCAAAGACCTGGCTGCGACTGCTAGTCGTGCAGGGACCAGTTGGTGAGGGCAGCATCTTAGGAGAGCTGGATCCTGGGGTGGGTTGTGTTGTGCAGTGCCTGAGAATGAAAAGGATACAAGCTCAAGGACAGTGTTTAAAATAATTTTTTAACCAGGAGAAGTCTCATTGGGATTAAAAATCTCGTTTACCAGAGAGTCCTAGCCAAGACAGGCAGCAGCACAGTTCCAGTTACAGACAATCATTTAAAAACAATAAACATATAAATAAAGTCACGCTCATATAAATAGAGTCAAATGTTATAAGATACAGTATCATATCTTACCATACTTAATATCACTCAATTTTGATAAACCATTCTTGCATAAGCCTCAAATTTTAGCTGTACATAGTCTAACTTCATCATAACTTTTCGTTACATCACTACCAGGTTTGCTAGCTGTGCTTGCAAATATAATTGTATTTCAAATGTTAATTTACTGTACCAACTACAATGCTACTTTCAATAAACATGAGACATCTGTACTCTGAATATGACATTGTCCACTCTAGAATACTGTTATTAAGCTTAATAGCTTAGCAAACATAGATAACTAACTGTGGTTAGCAAACTGTTGCTAGATGTGACAAGCACCAAATACCTATAAAATATAAACGCAACACTTCTGTTTTTGCTCCCATTTTTCATGAGATGGACTTAAAGATCTAAAATTCATTCCAGATCCACAATATTACCATTTCTCTCAAACATTGTTCACAAATCTGTCTAAATGTGTGATAGTGAGCACTTCTGCTTTGCTGAGATAATCCATCCCACCTCACAGGTGTGCCACATGAAGATGCTGATCTGACATCATGATTAGTGCACAGGTGTGCCTTAGACTGTCCACAATAAAAGGCCACTCTGAAATGTGCATTTTTTTGCTTTATTGGGGGTCTGGGGACTCAGAACCAGTCAGTATCTGGTGTGACCACCATTTGCCTCATGCAGTGCAACACATCTTCTTCGCATAGAGTTTATCAGATTGTCAATTGTGGCCTGTGGAATGTTGGTCCACTCCTCTTCAATGGCTGTGCGAAGTTGCTGGATATTAGTGGGAAGTGGTGCACGCTGTCGTATACGCCGGTCAAGCACATCCCAAACATGCTCAATGGGTGACATGTCCGGTGAGTATGCTGGCCATGCAAGAACTGGGACATTTTCAGCTTCCAAGAATTGTGTACAGATCCTTGCAACATGGGGCCGTGCATTATCTTGCTGAAACGTGAGGTGATGTTCATGGATGTATGGCTCAACAATGGGCCTCAGGATCTCATCACGGTATCTCTGTGCATTCAAAATGCCATCAATAAAATGCACCTGTGTTCTTCGTCCATAACAGATGCCTGCCCATACCATAACCCCACCACCACCATGGGCCACTCGATCCACAACATTGACATCAGCAAAGCGCTCACCCACACGACGCCACACATGCTGTCTGCCATCTGCCCTGAACAATGTAAACCGAGATTCAGCCGTGAAGAGAACACCTCTCCAACGTGCCAGACGCCATCGAATGTGAGCATTTGCCCACTCAAGTCTGTTACGGCGACGAGCTGTAGTCAGGTCAAGACCCCGATGAGGACGACGAGCATGCAGTTGAGCTTCCCTGAGACGGTTTCTGACAGTTTGTGCAGAAATTGTTTGGTTATGCAAACCAATTGTTTCAGCAGCTGTCTCAGTGGCTGGTCTCAGACGATCTTGGAGGTGAACCTGCTGGATGTGGAGGTCCTGGGCTGGTGTGGTTCAACCCGGTATCAAGCCGAGGCGTGTAATACACACGCCTTGCCTAACCAGGGCGTGTGAGTTACACGCCGCACCCCGCCCGTCTAAATGAACGGAGGATACTATCCAGCTGCACCCCCGGAGACAAACGCCCTGGCGTAGGTGGTTAGGGTTAGGGCAAGGGGACAGGGAGAGGTTAGAATATAGATAGAACATTGACGGAACGCCGCGGCGGCCATCTTAACTACGGCGCGTGTAACTCACACGCCCTGGTTAGGCACGGCGTGTAATAGACCCGCCGGTCCATGCGTGTGTATTACACGCCCTACCGTGAGATCGGGTTGTGTGGTTACACGTGGTCTGCGGTTGTGAGGCCGGTTGGATGTACTGCCATATTCTCTGAAACGCCTTTGGAGGCGGCTTATGGTGGAGAAATGAACATTCATTGCACGAGCAACAGATCTGGTTGACATTCCTGCTGTCAGCATGCCAATTGCACGCTCCCTCAATGCTTGTGGCATCTGTGGCATTTTGCTGTGAGACCAAACTGCACATTTCAGGGTGGCCTTTTATTGTGGACAGTCTAAGGCACACCTGTGCAAAGCAGAAGTGCTCACTATCACACATTTAGACCAATTTGTGAACAATGTTTGAGAGAAATGGTAATATTGTGTATCTGGAATGAATTTTCGATCTTTAAGTCCATCTCATGAAAAATGGGAGCAAAAACAAAAGTGTTGCGTTTATATTTTTGTTGAGTGTATGACTTTAATGACTTATGATAAATAAGTATACAAAGACACAACTACAGATATGATATTAATCTGTAATAATACATACCCAACACAGAAAGATCACTTCAAACAGAAAGATCTCCTCAGTTTCCTTGAGCTGTGGTATTGTTTACCTCAGATCTCCATGGCGACCATTGAGCACTGTATCCAACAAAAACAGATGTGCGGTGGCACCCCTAAATCATCATGTACTGGAAAAATATTTTGCATGTGTTGTTTCTACATATATTGGAACACTTTTAGCACCCAGCCATATCACGATTCAAGAATTGTGTTTATATATATATATATATATATATATATATATATATATATATATATATATATATATATATATATATATATATATATATATATATATATATATATATATATATTTTTTTTTTTTTTCCTCTTCTCCAACCACATATTTTGGTCGGAAATTTGAATTTGCCTCCTTCAATTTGTGCTTGGACAGTAACTTCTCCACCATTTTGTTATTTTCTTTAATTTTCAGCCCCTTTCCCCAGTCTTTTCTGGTTCTTCAGTTTGTTGGCAAAGGAATTAAGGCGATCTCTGAAGAGGTGGGATGTTGCTCCACAAAGATTACACGTCCTGCCATTGGTACATTCTTAAAAATAATGCTCAATTTCTCTACACTTGCCACAAATGATCTGTGTACACGCTTCTGCCAGGTGCCCATGCTCGCCACACTTGCGGCAGAAGGTTGGGCTGGCCCTGGTAATGAATGTAGCCTCTGTTATTTCCAAGAACTATCACAGATGGCAGATGTTTTAGCCCCTGGTAGCCCTGGCGGTCTTGCCACTGCTGGATGGGCAACCTCCAGGCACAGTTCCATATGCCATCTTCATCTCTCTCTTAGCTTGGCCTTTAACTGTGCAGTATCTACCCAGCCACAAACAAATGTCTTCCGCATTAACAGTCTCATTGAAAATCCTGACAATAACTAAATTTGAGCTATTGTCAGTTTATCAACGTCGAATACGGAAAACTGGGGTTTAACATTTTCGAAGAGTGTCCAAAACTCTCTTAGCAGAGCGGTGGAGGCACCACACAAAAACAATTAAAAATCTAAGACAATAATTTAGGTAAAACGCTTAAAAGGACGCTAAGAACAAGATAACTACTATAAAAATAAAAAACTCACTTACCAGCACTGGTCTCTGTTAAAGGAAACAATGTGCAAAACAACAATCTACACCCAATTACAAGTGTATATCTCCCAAATAGCAAGGGAGTCCACAATTTGGAAATAATCCCACTTCAACAGGAAGTGATCGCTGTCACCGAACCCCGGTCAAACTGCTTTTTCCTGCAGGACGAGCAAATCTCATACTTCTCTAGATATAGTTGCCCTGACCGCAGCAGGTACACTCGAGCCCTACCCTCAAAAACCTCCCTGAGCCTTAATTTCAGGGAGTCACAGGTCCGCTGATTTATAGTGTCCCCTCTATTTCCTTTGGCATACTGTAGCTCTAACAGGCGCTGAAGGCAATCTTTACAACAATCTTTTAGTCGCTCCTTGATTACCTCCCACCACTCAATCACCCCAGTACACAGCGGTCTGAGACCTTAAAGAGGACCTATGATGCTTTTTGACTTTTATGACCTATAAACGTTGTTATGATGATTTATAGTCATGCTTAACCATACTAAATTATCAAATAATGACCCCATTATTAAGGGCCCCCATTATCCTCTGCAGGACAATTACAAACACCTCCTCCACCCTAATTTCTTTCACCCCAAACAAAATCCCAACCCCTGTGGAATTTCCTCAGCGTGCCCAGACTGTCTGCAGCGCCTGCAGAAGGCTGGTTGCCGGCATTAGAACAAATAGCCACAGTCTCCTCCCAGGCTGAAAGGTGCCTCAGGCCCCCAGGCCCTTCTGGGTGTGACCATCCATACAGGTGTGAAGCCGTTTACTTGCACAACATGCGGGAGAGCGTTTCGGCTTACTTGTACATTGAAAATCCACATGAGAAGAGCCGAACCACACAGTACAGGATCACAAAATGGTGGCGGCAGGTTTGGCCTGTGAAAGTGGCGTGCAGTGTATTCTTTGAAAAACTTTGAAAATACTTAAACTTTGCAACATAACTATACAGGTTCAGACTGCGCCCACGGCAATACGGGGGAAGCTTTAAAAAGAAAGTTGTAAAGGAAAGAAGAAATAGCACATTTGACTGTTCTTTGGCTGGCTCGAGCGCAACGGGAGAATGGCGTATGCTGCATCAACGAACAGGAGTGGTAAAACACGCGAACTAAGACAAAACACATCAATAAACAAGGATGGTGGAAGAGGAAAAGGAACTGGAAACAGTGCCTCAACAGAAACCCGTGAGGCAAAGGGCGAGGACGGCAAGAATGGAGAACGCTCGCCTCACGTACGCCAAACTAAAGACAGCACCGAGCCCTGAAGAGCGAGGTCCAGCGGCGGTTCCGACGGCGGAACTGCGGCACCACCAGGCGGGAGGGGGCCCAAGGCATCCAGGCCCGGAGCTTTTCTTTCAAACCGGTATGAAACCAGCGAGGAGGACAACGTTATGATTCGAAGCATGAGAGGTGAGAGCCAGGAGGAAACGCTGCACTCGGATATAATGGCAGCGGTTGACGCTGAAACTGATTCAATACTGGCTGATTTTTGGCACAGAGGATTTAACCAAAATCGTGCTCATCACTATCAAAAGCAGCAGTACCAGCAATAGTCAAAGCGGTGCAGAAACAACTTTTGGCATCAGTGGACAATACTCGAATTAACAAAAATATACTGGAGAGCAGGTACAAGGAAGACGAACTGGAGCAGTACACCCAAAAGGAAAATGTGCGCATCAGCGGGATCGAGGAGGAGAACGGAGCGGAGACCGAGGATCAACTTGTGGAAAAAGTGTGTAAACTGGCAGCGATTTCAGGCACGTCAATTAAAGAAAGTGATATCTCCACTGTGCATTGCCTGGAGAGAGCGAGACAACAGGGTAAGGCCCGACCTGTTATTGTCAGATTTGTGAGCAGGAGAAAGAAAGCTGAACTGTTGAGGAGCAAAGCGTTGCTGAGAAACCATGACACTCATAGGAATATCTTCGTTAGCGAAGACCTCACACATCTGAGATACAGGCTGTTCAAGTGTGCCAGGGAGAAATGCCAACACACTTTTATTAGGGACGGGAAAGTGATCTGCAAAAGTGAAGGCCAGTACGTCACTATTAACAATCCCGACGACCTGTTCTTTATTGGATACGACGATGTGGACTACAAAGCCTTTGGTATTGACCTATAGGACAGACACGGAGCACAGACAGGTGAGAAGTCATACAATGAGAGAGCAACATTACACTGTGGGCTGAGGATATGTACTCTGAACGTATGTGGAATAAAATCTAAAATAGAGACCCCTGACTTTATTGAAACCTGTAAAAAATATGATGTCCTCTTTTTCAGCGAGACAAAAACAGACGATATAGATTCACCGGACCTGCTTGAAAAATTTAAAGATATAGGTTTCCAAATGTTTATCAGCAACCGACATAGGTTGACATACTGGCAATCAGGAGGAGTGATACTTGCCGTGAGTAAGAAAATTGCAAAAGCGTGTGTGCAAAAAACTATACAAAGTGATTTATGTGTATGCCTTAAAATAAATGGAAATTTGCTGGATTATGATACATATCTGTTTATCCTGTCAGTCTACATTCCTCCCTATAACACCAGATACTCCAATGTGGGGATGTTTGATGAATTAGCACAGATAATTCTTGACATCGGTATTGAAAATCCCCACGTTTTAATCTGTGGTGATATGAATGCCCATACCCAAGAAAGAGATGATTTTGATGTATGCCCAATAGAGAGTGATGGCAAGAATGTGAATTAAGCACAGTGGAGCAATTAGAAATGTTTAATGTACCACTAAAAAGAAAATCCCTTGATGAACATATAGATTATGGTAAAGCACTGCTAGAAATGTGTAAAAAATCTTTCAATGTGTATATTAAACGGTAGATGTGGTGATGACACACACATTGGTAATGCAACAACTGTTGACAATAGTGTAATTGATTACATGATAGGGGTGCCATTTGTTTTGAGCAAGGTAAAACAATTATGTGTACATTCTTTTGACCCCCTTATTTTCTGATAAGCACTGCCTTGTCGAAGTCATCTTGGAGGTAAATCATGGAGGGGAATACTGCAGGGCAAATTCGCCAGTAAGGGACCAGCCAAGGCTCACAGATACAATGGCTGAAAAACGAATTGGTAAATGGGAGAAAGAAAAAGAAATTGAGTTTACAACAAACATAGACTTTGACAAGGTCAAGAATCTGTTGTGTAATGTAGATAGCATGTCAGTAAATGAAATAACGAAGTGTGTTTGTGCTATTATGACAAAAAGTGTGATGACTACATTCATGTGTCTACTAGTACACTACAGTTTGTGTGCAACGGTCAAAGTCTAGAGACTGTACATTGTTTTAGATATCTTGGTGTCATCATGAGTTATAATGGCTAATTTAAAATTGCTATTGAGGAACTGCATAAGCAAGCATTGCGCGCAATGTTTGCTTTACTCAATAAATGCAGAAAGCTTCAGCTTTCTGTAGATGTCACTCTGGACCTTTTTGACAAGTTGGTTACTCCAGTTATGTTGTATGCATGTGAAGTGTGGGGGTTTCAGAAACTACATCTCAAATTTCTAAAGTACATCTTAAAAGTTAAAATGACAACCTGCAGTAATATGGTGTATGGGGAACTTTGGCGGTACCCACTCTGTGTTACAGTTAAAAAAAGAATAATTGGATATTGGGGGAGACTGTTAGAAAGTAAAGAAAGTAAACTTAGTAAAATCATGTACAATCAGCTACACAGCTTGCATAGCAGCGGTGTGTATGCTTCACCCTGGGTATCCCAGGTGAAACAGATACTGGATGACTGCGGGTTGTCATACATCTGGATAACTCAAAAGTACAACAACATTAACTGGCTGAATAGAACTGTTGAGCAGAGGTTGGTAGATCAATTCATTCAGAGGTGGCAGAGCGAGCTTACACGCATGACTTCCTGTGACACGTACATAGACTTTAAACGAGTTTAAATTAGAAAAATATCTGTTGTAAGACAACCAAAAGTCCAGGCAGGCTATATACAATTTTAGAACAAATAACACCAGAATACCCAAAGTCACTGGAAGGTACAAAGGGCTAAAAAGAAGTGAAAGATTTTGCAACCTCTGCAATTCCAATTGTGTTGGTGATGAATATCATGTTCTTTTTGAGTGTAAAAATGTAGATGTAGTGTACTATAGAGAAAAATACCTGCCAAAATATTATGTTTATTTTCCATCTAAGATAAAATTGATTTTGCTTTTGCGGTCAGAAAAAACAGGGGTTATTGTTAAAACAGGAGCCTTTCTGAGAAATGTCCTGCCATTGTTTAAGTAATGTTTTTGTTTAGCTTTTGTTTTGTCCTTGCCGTACACCATTGTTTGTTTGTAATGATTTAATTTGAATTGTGTGCTCCATGCCATGTGCTATGGCCGTGAGCCGTAATAAATAAATTAAATTAAATTAATTGAGCAGGACCTGGAACTGCCGCCTGCCTGTCCAAAACCCAAATGGATCGTTCACATACCTTGCTGCTGACAACACCTCTCCATACTGCCGCAGAAACAAAGCTAGTGCTTGATCTGTCACAAAGGGATTGTACCTGTGCCCTTTTCACAGAATGGATTGCCCATGTCTTCTACACTCTCCGACCACTTTATGAGGTACACCTGTTCAATTGCTTATAAAAACAAAAGACAACATGCTGAAGTTAAAACTGAGCATCAGAATGGGGAAAAAGGGGGTTTAAAAAAATGTTGTGCCCTCTGTGTTATGATTGACAGGAATTTGGGGGAAACGCCCTTTGTATTCACCTGCTATTTGTTCATAAAATTTGTATGAAGGTTGATGCCACCTCAATCAAACTTTTAAATTACCATAAAAACATTCCATGTATTTATTTTCAGCTTTCAAAAAAATTCAATATGAATGTTTGAGTTACCCATGGTAGAAATAATATATTTTTTAAATCCATTTTTACATTCATCATGTGGTTTTTGGTCCAATATGATCATTTAACATGTTAAAATGAAAGAAATAACTATCAGGTCATATAGGTTAGGGTGTTCTGAACAAAAAGATACCAAACTTTGGCATGATAAACATTTCTTACTGTAGTTTAGTAAGGATTGATCAAAAGTATGCAAAACGGCCAAAATAGCCCTAGGGTTCAGAGTGTTAAGCAACTTTTAATATGGCATAGTTGATGGAGCAAGGCAGGATGCTTTCATGTTGTTTACCCCAAATTCTGACCCTACCATCTGACTTTCGCAACCAAATCAAGACTCATCAGACCAGGCAAGACTTTTCTAATCTTTTATTGTCCTGTCTTCTGCTGCTGTAGCCCATCTGCTTCAAGGTTGGTCGCGTGTTGCGTTCAGAGATGGTATTCTGTATACCCTGGTTGTAACGAGTGGTTATTTGAGTTAATGTTGCCTTTCTATCATCTTGAACCAGTATGCCCATCCCCCTCTGACCTCTGACATCAACAAGGCATTTTCATCCACACAAATGTCGCTCACCGGATATATATTTTTTTTGGGCCATTCTCTGTAAGTCCTAGAGATGGTTGTGCATGAAAATCCCAGTAGATCAGCAGTTTCTGAAATACCCAGACCAGCACTTTTGGCACTATCAACATTAACATGTTCAAAGTCACTTAAACCTCCTTTCTTCCCCATTCTGATGCTCTGTTTTAACTTTAATAAGTTGTCCTGTTCAGGTCCTAAATGCATTGAGTTGCTGCTAAGTTTTACGTGTTAACAAGAAAACCGCTGTACCTAATAAAAGTGGCCGGTGAGTGTATAGCGCTAGTTAGTTCTTTAACTTCTCTTGTAAACGCCAATTGTGCATGTTTGGTCTACTCGACATCAGGATGTGTCCTACAAGTGGACTGGTATCCATCTGGCATAGTGGGTGTGTTCCAAAGCAAAGAACCAAAGCACAATCTTGGTTAGGCCATAAGTCCAGAAGTGGAACTGGGGACATGACAAAGCTCTTTCACTACACCAGTCTTCTAAGGACAGAGGATTATTACCCTCCTCCAGGTAATTTATGTACTCGGTGAAATCCCTCTGCAGGAGAAGATATAGGCTGCTGGCTGTGACCTGAGCAGGGGCGTCACGTGACAGGCTTTCATAAAGGAATCGGCTGTCCCTGTTGAAGCAACTCCAGCTTGCACAAGTGCTCCTGTCCACACGCTACCTTCCAAGATGACGCCAAGTACCTTGACTGCTGCCATCTCAATGTGGAACCCACCAAACATCACAATAAAGTTATCTTCACCATGAGCTGCTGGCCAAGTCCACTGGATTTGTTTTGCCACTGCATACAGAGGTTGATCCAGAGTGATGATTGATACCTGACCAGGATTCAGAATATCCACTGCCTTCTTCACCACATTCATAGAATGGCGAATCATGGCAAACGGTTTTGGCTTGGTCATAGAAAAGGGGAAGTACACACTACATTATGTGGTGTTAACAATGTTGTTATGCTTCAGTATGATTATTGTATAACGTTTACACCTAGTGAGATCCACTGTGAAGATCCCTCTCCATTCAGAGCTCCCGGTGTGATCCTTCCAGGATGAGGAACCGACTCATGAAATACTCCACATGTGGTAGGGACGTACCAGTCGCCAGGATACACACATCCATTGGACTGCTACACACATCCTTTCCAAGAACTGTCACAGGACCAGTTACAGACAGTTTAACAGAGAACCACTGACAGTGATTGATTAAACCGAAGGGATCACAAAACATACAGACTAAAAGGATTATTGACAACACTTGTTTATTTTAAATGGCCCATGTTTTTATTTTCAAATAATGAACAGTATATGCATATGTGTTTTGGGTGTTACCTACAACTTTATGTGAGTAAAAGTTACTGCTTGCAACTTACCTTGCCTGGTACTTTCATTGTGGTAACTGTTTATATCACTTAGCTCCTTCGGAACCTAGAGCAATATAAGGTCAGCATACAACTCATGAACTGATTCTGTAATTCATGAAAATATGCATAACTCCGCTAATATTTGGAGGTTTTACCACAATTTTGTTGGTTTACGCGCGTACATGGCGCGTAGATGCGCCACTCGCGCTAAAGCAACATTTTAGCTGCGTATGAGCCGCGTATACGCGCGGAGTTCAAAATTTTTTACTTTTTACGCTGCTATGCATGACGATTAGCCGCATTGGCCAATCAGCGTTGGGGTTGACCCGACGTCACATACATTGGCACGGTCGGAGAACAGCGTACTGTACACAGAGGCTGATGAGAGACACCGAGGAGGAAAATGTATTGCAGGCAGCCGAGCCGGTGCTGTATGACAGCAGCTCGGGAATAGAAGACGTGGGGAGAGTAAACCAGGAGAATGGACTTCCTGGTTAATTCAGTGAATATGTGCGGCTGTGCTTTAGCCGGTAAAACAAGTTAGCGCCATATAGCATTAGTTAACTCACCCGGTTGTGTGCAGGCGGCTAGCGCCTCATATTATGAAGCCAAACATGACGGCTATGTCCGGGGAACTTTCACGACAAGTACAGCAAAGCACCGGTGTTGATCTACGCCAGCCAGTCCCCGTAGGGCAATGTTGGCTACTTGGCTTTATGTTGTGCCGCCGTGCACCGATGCTGCTGTAACTGTGTTTGTTATGTAGCTGCTGTGAATATACAATGTTGTTTTAATGCTAGGCTATTTGTGCTGTTCAGTTTGTCTTTTGGCACAGTTGTTGGCCGTGTTGTTGTTGTGCGAACATGCACGCTGTTGTGTCGGGTCTGATCGCAGCCATGGTTAATTAGGGGAAATACAATATCGGGAGGGAGACTACGCGCGTAGAACAATTTGACACAAAATGATCAAGCAACATACGCACGTAAATCTTACGCGGGTAACGCGTGTAGTGTGTTCGTACCTTTAAGCTTAATGTTGTGCAGTGTCTTTTTCTCAGAGCAGCCTACGACCTGTTTAGATATTTAATTTACCCCTGTCTCCTCCGTAATGTCCCCAGATTGGGCAATTCTGGGTATCAACTGGTGTGGCTGTTCTGGCACTTGAAATGGTACATGGTTACTCTGCGCTATATTGTACAGTATCACCTTCTGTGGCGTGTAGAGCAGAGTCCCCCCAGCAGCTCCAAGACACATCCAATGCAGCGCTCCACGGTGGCCCGTGTGCGCACTGTTGAACCTGCACTCCTGCTCAGTTGCAGGGTTGGTGAGCGGTGTGAAGAGGAACTCCGTGAGGGGATAACCTTCGTCACCTATAGTGCAGTAATCAAATTTTCCTGGTTGAATATTTAACATAATTGTTACTCACCGAGAAGATGACTTCGGCCCTGCAGTGCGGCCTCTTGTAGCCGTTTCCCTACGCCGCTTTGCTTCAAAATTTAGGAGTCGTGTGTCCCCCCATGCCACCATGTTCAGGAGGGATAGGCCGGCATCACACACTAATTGCACGCTAATGGAGAGATAGTTTTTGCGGTTGATGAATGCGTAATCATTCATGGATGGTGGCTTCAGACGCACATGGGTAAAATCAATCACACCTTTCACATTAGGAAACCCAGCAATCTCATAAAATCCCCTCTTAATCATAGTTTGCTGAGCATCATCATAAGGGAAATTAATGTATTCCCACGAAAGGGGACTTTATTGCTGCGAGGACAGCTGCCATATTCCTGCTAATGCTGGGTTGTGAAATGCCGGACGTAATATCCCGGTGGCCAAAAACCCCAATGTGGAGAGCATCTGACAAGTATTGCATTGGAGCGTCGTGTTTCCCGTTTCAAACTTGCCTCCAACGTTTGACAGAAGCGACCTATAAGCATAGATAGTAAATAATATGGATGTAGCATCCGGGCTGACCTCAGTTATTCACACGGCATCCAATAATCCTGGTTTGTGCGCGTCGCCATTTTGTGAGGGGGAGGGAGATAGCTGACGTATACCTCCGAGGCAAAGTGAGGGACAACGGGCGGAGAGCCGTCACTCAAGAGATCGCGCCAATACATTTTAACCTGGCACTTCCTGATTACTACAGTTGTGGTCACTTCCTTATTGGATGCTGGTAAAAATCGCTGAGGTTAGGGCTTACTTATAAGCCATTCGTCGATCTCTAAAAACAGATCCCTCTGTCTAACAGGCGCGTAAATGTCTTTTAATAAAGCCAGGTCTGCCATTGCCAAGGTGGGATGACTGTCAACATCCTTGTTTAAATAGCTTACTCAATAAACATCCCACCTAGCCTGGTGCTACCACACCACTGTACTGCATTTAATTTGTACAGAAGGTCTGGAACTGCTGAAATTGGCAAACGTTGGCCCAATCCCAAATGACTCCCTACGCACTCCCACTCCGTGAGCGAGTGTCACTCGCTGTGGAGTCACACTCGCGGCTGTGAAGTGCCACTCGATCATTAAGGGCGAGGGTATAACAAAGGTGCGGCTTTGGCAAGCCCTCGCCTTCGCCAGAAGGAAACAGGAAGAAACCTAGAGACACTAGTTTAAGTCTTTATTTCACCACTCACCCTAAAATAAAAGTCCACCACATTTATATTTGACCTGAAACACTCTGTACATTCATATAGGCTACGCATGTGAGGGTAAAATGTAGTATTGAATAAAAACAAACTCACTCCCATGCTTTTTTGGCTGAATAATTTATTTGTTGTTAAACATTTTCTAACTGCATATTCATAATTTTACCAGCTCAGTCTGTAGTGGAGAAAACGGGTGTTTGATCCGTTTAATTATCCTTTTAGTTTACATGCACAGCATACAAAACCAGGGAAAAGAACAATAGTCTGCTAAAGCATGTATTACACTTGTCATGATAACGTTAATCTGCCATTACGACCGGCGAATCGCGGCAGTTAATTAGAGTGCTTAAATTAAAATATAAGGGTGGTCATAAATAAGACGTCACCGCCGCTATTACTACCCCTCATCGGCTTTAACAGTAACACAAATTTTACTAAAAATTTAAGAAAATAATATCACTGTCCCTTATTAACTTGTGGGCATTTACTCCATCTGCTTCGTTTTATCTTTTATCCACACCTTGAAAATACAATAACGGTAGACAAGTGGCATAATCAAATCAACAAGTGTAAAACAACATGTTCGGTCCAATATTGTAGGCTACCCTCCGGTTCCGTCATTTAGGGCTATGCATAAAAATAATCAATCAAATGTCTGTTTGAGGTAAGAGTACGTTTCATCTATAATTCGGGAAACAAACTCCATGGAACTCTCATGTGTAAATTGGCTCCTCCATCCCGGACATAATTGATTGGCGGCATGGACGTCGATTTGGCTAAACAAGTGGGGGGGACAAACAGGCATTCTGGAGTGCATTTTCAAAAGTGGGGAGGACAATGAGGAAACATCTTTTTTTCTCTTTAGTGCAGGTAATGAACGGTTCTTAAAGACGGCATACCCGCTCACTAATGAATAAAATGTATACAAAACACTGATGTCTGACACATTTGATGAAAAAAGCATTTTCAAAAAGCAGCGGACATATGAGCCACTAGCTGCTCCCCGTAGCCCAACCAAACATGACGTAAACAAAAGGAGCTTGGGAAGGTAGTTCCGACTGAGCAATCTGATTGGTCGAAGGCATTTTGACCGTGCTCAAATCGAGCTGAAGCTTGGCTGGACTGTCGCACAACAATATTACTCCGCCTCGGTCTCCATGGCAACCTAGCTAGTAGCATAGCCATGATCAGCTTCAATTACTTCTTGATAAACAACATCGTCAGTATCCATGTGCCGCGACACAAGCTGCTGTTAGTGTCCGCTACATTTACAGTCATTAGTGGGCATAGAGGATGGTAATCCCTACAGTTTACACTTCACAACGGGACACGTAAAGCCACTCGCCGTTGTCTCTCTGCTGCTGATTGAAATGCATCAGTCTTCTCTGGTGTGCAAACTAGCGGAGACTTCGGAGCATGTTCACTGTTTTGTCGTTGGTATCCACTGCTGTTGTGCTATTTAAAAAAAGTTTACGGTCTAAGCCTACTAGTGCCGCCTCTACGCTTATCTGTTTAGGTTTAAACAGAGAGAAGGCGAAAAAGAGAGGCGAGAGGCTCACACCATGAGCCGACAGTTCTCAATTCACAACACGCATCCATCCAATCTACATCAGGCAGACCAAAACTCAAGCACTTCACACCTCGCTACTGCACCAGCAAATCTTCAAAAATAAATGTTACGCGTTATCCATGGCCTTACCTTAATGTGGCAGTGGTCTGCAGATGCATCCCGTGGTGTAGCAGCCTACCACATCCATTTAGTATTGGCAATATAATATTATACTCATTGTCCAAGCCAGGCTGGCAGCTCTCATTCAAAAACAATCCTCAACTACGGTGTCCCAGAGGAGGTGCGGGCGCAACGAGTCACGCTATTAAAAATTACTAGCGCTAATAAAAAAATAAAGATAATTCTGCATCATGTCAAAAAGGAGTGGGCCTGATATCAGATGTTTTTTTTACTGCCAGCGGCACACTGTTGGCTGGCAGTATTCCTCCCTCATTTTGTCCCCCCCACTTTTTAAGCCGGACATGGAGTGCGTTGTTGTAGATTCGAATAGCCTCTATTTCAACAGTTGCTGAGCGTGTATGTCTAAAGGTTAAGGTCCCGGGGAAGGAGTAGAGAACCTCCCTAGATGGACGTGTGTTTGACTTGGTATGAAACAATCTGTCTATTTGCAGATATTAAGAACACATGATACACCCCACACACAGATATAAACGGGTCCTGTAACTAGCAACTTTAGTGCCATTGCGGCCTCAGCCTGCTGCCTCGATGCTCCATGAAATCCTATGTCTAATGTCTGATGGAAATCTCCTGAAATAAACCTCTTTGAACCACAATGATGATTGTCCTGGCCTCACCCTTTGTCTTGGTCGCAACGGGGGATTCGGCTACCACAGCGTCCAGCCGTATTGTTGCGCGCGCACAGAGAGAGAGAGAGACCTTGACGCTGTGTTTTAATACGGCTGGACGCACTCCATGTCCGGCTTAAAAAGTGGGGGGGACAAAATGAGTCTTGACGAAAAGTGGGGGGTACATGTACCCCCCATCCCCCCCGTAATCGACGTCTATGATTGGCGGACACCTGTGTCAAACGTAGGGCTGAGCCAACATTGATGCAGACTCGGTGATCAAGGGCTCTATAACCCACTCACACTCGAGGCTCGATGGTTTGGGATGACACTCAATATGGCGGGCCCTCCCCGCGAACGTGCAAATGGAGGGATAGTGGATAGGAATAGGGTGTAGGGGGTGGATCTAGATTGGGCCGTTCACTCACTTGGAGGCGGGTGTCTGTTGAAGTTTAAAACTATTGGATCTGCTCAGTGCCACTCTGGATTAGCCAACCAATCGCATACGTTTGGTCGTCTTCTGACAGTTGTAAAGGGAAACCGGAAATTTCCGACTTCACTACATATTGCAGTCTATGGATCTACCGGTACCTATCAACGGTAACTTGCTAGAGCCTAACGTTTAGTTATTTGGATGAGAAAGGTTGTAGGCGTCCATACTTTCCCGAGCAGATCCACTGGAACACAGACAGGTCGGAACTCGGAACTACCAAGTCGGAAATTTCCGAGTATAAAGGAACGCAGCATTCAACTGAAACTGGAGCGCAACTTCGACGTCATCATTCTCAGCCACTTCCTCTGTTCGCTGATTGGACACTCAGAAATTTGTTCGAGCAAAATCCCACTAATACCCCCCATCCCCAGACTGACTACTGAAGGGAAAATGAAATTTGGGCGGAAGTGGGTGGGCGGGCGGAGCCAGGCTACAGCCCACCTACAACGTTGCTTGTTTTCAATTAGGCTAATTTGATGTTGCTCTTTCACCAAAATTAAGGATAAATAGATTTTACACCATATGCTACATACTTTAAAGTGATGAATATTTAAATATCTTAACAAACACTGCCATAACACAGCCATATGCGTCACGGTACAACCAGCACTGCAAGTCCATGCTGTTTACAAACTTGTGTACACGAGGTGAGAGCTGGCATGGGATTTGAGCGGACCCTACGCTCACGTCCAAATTGATAAATGCCGAGGTTGAGTGGAAACGTGTGTGGGGCATTGGGCCTGGTGCCATCTGTGTGTGTGTGAGACAGAGATTTTAGTTAGTTACCTTTAAAATGTGATACCACAATGTGTGACATTAGTTTTTAAATGTGTAAACCACAAGTTAGCCATCTTAGGGGCAAAATAGCCAGGAGTATTTCTATACTTTGGAAAGCACAACATTGTTTCAATCAAAAGGCCTTACTTGTATTATACTGGACTTTAGTTTCCCCACATCTGCATTACTGTGTTGAGGTGTGGGGAAACACTTACAAAGGTACATTGTACCCATTGGAGATCCTTCAAAAAAGGGCAATACGAATAATATATCAAGCAACTTACAGGGCACGCACTAATAACTTCTTTATTGATGGTAGAATTCTCAAATTACGGGACGTAGTAAGTTACCACACCGTACAAATGATGTACAAGGCTTCAAAAAAAAGCCTTCCTGTCAGTTTACAAGCAATGTTTGAAGAAAGAGGAGTCTCACATGATTTAAGAAGAAAAAGAAGATTCACAGAGAAAAACATAAGGACCACACTTAAATCATTTTCGATTTCTGTAAAGGGTATTAAATTATGGAATGAACTTGATGAAGATATCACAGGGAGTTGCAGTTTGCGAAATTTCAAAAAAATGTATGTCTCTAAAATTATGGAAAATTATAGACTGAATGCAGAGCACTAAGAAGCTGATAAATGGTGGATGGCACTTTCATAACATTATTGTAAAAGATAGGTCAACAGAATGACTTGTTTGGGTTTGAATACTTTTGCAGTTGTGTTTAGACTACCAGATAATGACATTGAAAAGGCCACAATAAAAGGGCAAAACAAACTCTGCATTGTCAGAAACTCAGAACGGAGCAGAACTGATCTTAAAAGCTGAAGCAAGTGGATTAATCCGATGACATGAAAGGAGACATCGCTAATATCAAAGGAGACATCGAAAAAATGGCTGCAGTGGAAGGAGAGGATAACAATGACTAATTAAAATTCATCGAGAAAATTGGATAGCATGTCAGTTGTGCAACGTCAATGAATAAGGAGAATGAAAATTGACTGGGTATTGGACTGCAGCTTAACAGACAAAAAAAAAATATATATATATACTTAATCCTTGTGTATTTTCTTCCTTTTTATTTTTATTTTTTATTTTTTTTCATTATTTTTACTTTTTCTTTTTTTCTGTTTTCTTTTCTTTTCTATGATCAGTAAATGTGAATCTGATTTTTGAATCTGATGAAAGTGGGGGCGGGACTCGATAAGCCTTAGGCTTCTTCCGTCACCCTTCGGACAACACTAATTACGATTTATGATGTGAAAGAGATAATTGTGTATTGTGTGAAATTGTCCGAAAGAAATAAATAAATAAATAACAAGTAACATCACAATGTGTGACATTAGTTTTTAAATGTGTAACAAGTAACATCAGTCTGTAAACAACACACAGTATTATTTCCTTTTATTTTAATAATATTTGGAATATATATTATTTAATTGCTATGAAATTTGACCAATGAGTTTGGTGTTGTTAGTTATACTTTCTTATTCTGTTTATGCTCTCTATTAATTCATTTGTTTTTAATTAAGATGTGCAGCCACAAAAATATTGACAAAATAGCAAAAACAAATGGATGTTGTTCACTCACCGATCAGTGAAAGGCGTGAGAGCGACGTAATGAGGCAACATTTCTGATGTCAAGCCTGTATTATTTTTGTTTGCGTTGGTCAGATGTTTCTGGGAAACTTGCATTAAAGCTGGCAGCATGAGAACAGTTAAAGTGCCGCTTCAGGATGTTGATTTTAATTACAGCCTCGGCCTGCATGCATATTAAGCATGTCGGGTTAGCGTTGGCATGATCTGGTAAAAACAATACTTATCAGTCCACTCGGTTTTAAACTGACGGATCTCCTGAACTACCGTATGCTTGTTGGCGAATGCCATGTTGTTTTATTCATCAATTGTCTGTTCGTGGATTTGTGACAAAGTGGTCAGTCCCCACTGCTCCCCGGGATGACAGACGGCTAGCTGGAGAGTGACAGCAGCTGCGGCTGCCGTGTGACGCTAGTTAAGTTGAAAATGTGCAAAGCAGTCTTTATGTATGAACGCGGTAACATCAACGGTTAAAGGTCACATATTATGCTAAATGCACTTTTTAAATGTGTTCTAACATATCCATGGGTCCACGGTGTGCCTAGAGACTGCCAAAATATAAAAAAATAACAATCTCTCCTTTTCTCACTCTCCCCCTTTCTGAAACCCCCACCACTCCCCCCCAATATACTCCAGTCAGAATTCTCGCCGACTATTACGTAATAGTCGGCACAGCCACATCCCCATATTTTCTTTATATGTCCATGCTTCCCCCCCAGAAACGTCCACCGTACTAAAATAATAGTTTTTATTGGTAGTTTTGCCTGACTGGTGTATAGCTGTTAGCTTTGGGACAAGCAACCAGCTATGGCTTAGCTCCGGGTAAACACTGTGTTCGCAGTCACGCAAGTATAGCGAGAGCACAGCAGAGACGGTGGGAGAGCCCCATGGACATATAAAGAAAGCACGGTAGAGAGGTGGGAGGGACCAGCCAGATCGCACAAATATAGGTCATCCTGAGACCAGAGGACAATCAGGGTATAGAGGCTTGCTACAATAAATGATCTGAACGGGTTTTTCAGCAAACATCTAAAAAAATAAGTATTAGGGACTACTTAGACTATATAAATTTGACAGCAAAGTGCATAATATGTGAGCTTTAATTAAACTTGAATGTAATTTATTTATTTTATGTAAATGTATGTCATTAGACAGGAGATTTTGAAAAACAAAGAGAAGCTGTCCGAGCTCCACCAGACTGCTGTTCAGGTTGAGGAATCCGGCATTCTTACATGTTTGGTAGCTCAAATAAATATGATGTAAATTCAATCAGAGCGTCTTCCGTGTCTGGAATTGCATGTATTCTTGAGTCTATAAGGTAAAAATAATATAATAAGATAAGATAACCTTGTTTGACTTGTGAAATGGGGGACTTAAAGAATATTTTGATTTTGGCTGTACTATACTAGGTACTTGTACTATATTAACTGGGTTAAATATAATTGCATTACTAAAAAGACTAAAATACAAATGTCATTGACTAAGACTAGACTTAAATGTCATCAGTTTTTGTTGACTAAGACTAGACAAAAATAGTCCCAAATAATTCTGACTAAGAGAAGACTAAAAAGCTCAATACTTTTAGTCAACTGAAACTTGACTAGACTAAAAAGAGTTTAAACGTGACTAAGACTAATAAAAACTAAAATTACAGTTTGACACAAAGACTAGACTAAAACTAAACTTAAAACAAGCCGCCAAAAAAACACTACTCCACACAAGCTGTCATGCTGTTATTTTCACGTACCGTGGTGGCCCTGGCTCTCTGATTTAAAAGACTGCGTTGGCCAGGCTGCATGAATTGTGTGACTGTTCTGGCGGCCCTCCTCGTGGTCTCGTAGCTGTGTGCGATGTCATATGCTCTGGGCAGGGTGCGCGGCTGCTTCTCCAGTAGTTTTTGCACCACCTCGGCATCGGCCAGGTCGTTGGTGAAGACCTCCACACTGATGGCGTCCTGCTCCAGCTCTGTACGTTCAGCATACACGATGGACACTTTCTCGTATATCATCCCTTAAGAGGTGCAGCGCTTCGTTCTGCCCCCTAACCCTCTCTCTCAGTTCAATGCCGACGGTCGATGCTCAGAGCATGGCCACGGGATCATCCCTATGTTCCCCGGGTCCTATATTCCCCGCTTTGTAGTGACCAGGGAACATAGGACCCGTTTTTTAAAAAAGGTTGGTTTGTAGCTGGGGGCAGAGCCGCTCCAGCCCTGGCCGACTCGCTGGCTCTCCCCGCGGGGAGAAGCTCCAGTGATGCCCGGCGCAGTCACCCTCTCGACCGAGCGAATCTACGATTGATTTTTGTGATTTTTTTATTCTGCAGTTGGTGCTGAAAATAAATTGCAAACTGCGCTTACAGATGCCACCGCAGGCTTAATATTCACTATTTGCTTATAGCTCTATTGATAATAATAAAGAGAAGCTTTATTTAACCCTTATGCCCTATTAAAAAAAAAGTTACACTGGGACCGTTAAGTACATTTTGTGTATTTTGACCTTTAAACTGCATTAAAATGATGAAAGATCAATATTTTTTCACAATTTTTTTTTCCCATTCTTTTCATGAAGGGGTTGTTATTCAATTTATGTTGTGATTTAATAAATCACAAATAAAAATTAACCCTTTAGATGCCATTTTTGATCATATACCACTAACCGCTTTTTTGAAAAATACACAAATTCAATATTCAACTTTTTTATTAAACTTTGATTATTATTAGTATCACCGGCTCACCCATCTGAATAAGAGGTGAGACAATTATATTTGGTGCATTATTACTTTTTGTTTAATGTCAGATTGAATTAAAAAGTAACATTTTGTGTATTTTGACCTTTAAATTGCATTAGATTTATGAAAGATCAATATTTTTTCACAATTTTTTTTTTCATATTTTTCATGAAGGGGTTGTTCAATCTGTCATGATTTAATTAATCACAATTAAAAATTAACCCTTTATATGCCAGTTTTGATCATATACCACCAACCGCTTTACACTAAAATTCAATATTCAAATATCTTTTTTAACTTTGATTATTTCTACCATTGACTTACATTATAACAACTTTTTGGCAACCCACCTTTAAATTAAAGTGAATTTTTTTTTTGCCTCTGATTTCCCATTTTACTGCAGAAAACACAATGCAGTTGGGTAAAATGAAAGAGAATAGTAAAATGTACCCATTTTATCACCTCTTATCATCAAAATATGAATTTTTATGATAAACCACTCACTAAAACTACAAAATTACAGCTTTTTTTTTTTTGTGAGTGTGTCTGTGTGTGTGAAAGTGTGCTTGTGTGTGTATGAGAGGAGAGAAATTACAAGGGGTACAGATTTGCAGCCCTAATATCGTATGACACATGCAAACACACATACCCCCCCACACATACACTCACAATCTTATGTTGTCATGGACATGCAGACAGCAGTCCATACTATCCATATCAGAACACCTTTGACATTTTTCTTTAGATTTTTTGTCACAGTGGCTAGTAATCCTGAAGTTTGACAGAAAATATGAAAATTTAAAAAATTTTCTCGTTTGTGTCATTTGGCATGTTTGTTCCTCGGTTTGAGATCATATGAAATGAATAAATCAACTAGAAATTATTTAAAACCTAAAATGTGATGCCTTACCTTCAAAATGAATGGAAAAAATTATATAAATTCAGATTTTATCTTGCCATTGCCGAGGAATCAAAAATACTGGTTTTATGGCTTTTTATGAGTTTACGAAATGGCATCTTTTTACACAAGGATTTCAGTGTCTGTGATTTGGGTTCACAGACTGACTCCTGGAAAATATTTTTTCACTTCAACCATTCTGACTAAAAGATGTGTTCACTAACTACACATCAAAACCATTGTATTGTATTTTTTTTATTGGTTTGCAGCCATGAATTATACAAGGATGCCAATTTGTTGTAAAGGGTCACCATAGAGGTTAGTGGGGGTGGGGGGGGGGGGCTAAAATGGGGCATTTTTTTATTGACCTTATTTTTACATAAGTTTAACAATTTTACTACAGAGAAATAGGAAATTACAGTCAAAATAATTTTTCACTTTAATTTTAAGGGGGGGGGGGGCAAATTTTTTTGTTATAATGGAAGTCAATGGTACAAATCGTGTAGTTAACGGTCCCAGTGTAACAAAAACATCTCACAGTCAAAATTAAGTAGATATGAATGAAACTCAGAATATCCAAACTTCATTGAAAAACACACCTCCTTACCAAATTTTATGGCTAGGGGACAATCACAGCCAAAATTATCTAAAAAATGCAACCCCAGATGCACCAACGGGGCATAAGGGTTAAACACTGTCCATGTGATTCATTGTAACTTTGTTTGCTAGGTAGAATCTCACAGAGGGAAGCGGCTGTCTCCTCTCACATTAAGGCTACATTTTCTCTATAGGCACGCAGTCAGTCTTGAGACACAGCGCTGAGTTATAATTAAAACCCGACAGGAATAAGTTGGCTACAATTGCCCCGCACGGCCGCCGAAAAGTCGAATCTCTGGACTGAAAAGGCAGATCTGGCGGGGGCGGGGCGGCCGCTCGGTCGAGAGGGCGACTGCGCCGGGCATCACTGGAGCTTCTCCCCGCGGGGAGAGCCAGTGAGTCGGCCAAGGCTGGAGCGGCTCTGCCCCCAGCTACGAACCACCGGGAAACATAGGACCCTTTTTAAAAAAAAGGGGTCATATGTAGGGATGGGAACCGGTTCTTGTTCAGACCCGGTTCAGAGTCAACCAATTCCTTGGAATCGTTAACATGCCTGCTTAACGATGCCGCTTATCGGTTCCGCTCGTAGCAAATGCGTCATGACTTCAGACACGTGCTGCTTTGTTTTGGTTCAGAACGCAATTGCCCATCACTTGGATTTGAACATACAATGTAGGCTATATGAATTAATGTGTGTGTAAGCCTAGGTGTGGGCAAGTGAAAGAGGGAGATACATAAAAAGGCGAGAGCAGCATACAAACAGGAAAAAAGGATTTCTTATTCGCTTCCAAAGGCCCGCTGTTTACTCTCGTTCATCAGCTGTTAAATGCTGCCTTGAAGCACGGCAGTAGGGACGAACGCAAAACAACATACAGCGGGACTCGGCGGTCCGGTGGTAAGGAAACTTTAACAATACGCTTTATAAAGACAGTAAGACACACTTAAAATAACGCTCTCTGCCCGATACAAAAAGCTCTGCCTTGGATTACTTGAGCGATCGATGTGTATAAAACCATCCGCTACGTGTCTGATGCAGGGACATTATATTAGCCTAATAAACAGCGCGGTGAACATAACAGCGTACATTGTAAAGCTGAGATGGAGCGGTGACTCCTTGTCGTTGGCGTGGTGAAGAATAAGCAAAGTGATACATTCTCTTAAAGCCTTTATGGCGTATTTATTCTGCTATGATTCAAACAAGATACAGTACTGAGACAATTGTGATTACTAATCACAGTGAAGATATAAGTAGAAAATAAAAGGTGTTCATGTTGTGTTTTGTCCTTTTGTTATTCATGTGTGTCAGTATTTTAAATCACAACGACCACATTTGAAAACAGAATTGTTTTAGACACTCATTTTATTATGCTGAATACATCTTCAATTTAAATGCATCCATCTAATAAACTCAAAGTTGTTATTTTCAGTGCATTTTCCATATTGAAAGAGGTCTCGATATGTAAATTCATCAAATAAATGTTTTGGATAAGACCTATCCACAAGTACTCTTCTGGCTGGCCTCTGCAGTGGGAGTTGGTCTTCATTTAGATATTCCAAATAGTCCATGCTCTCTCACAAACACCACTAAACTGAAGTTAAACCTGCCTCTTTGGAGGATTAAATTAAGATCAAATTTAGACCTAGAGTAGCTCTAGTCGTCTGTCTTGCAATTGGCTTTGTAGGACTATTTTGTGCAAGTAGCTTTGAATTAATCCAGCTCAACAGGCATTTTAGTCTCGGACTAGGCTTAAGCGTTGTCTGTGAAACCGGCCCTAAGAGAAACAGCTGTTCCGTCTGTGTTCGCTTTGGGCCCGTTGCAAGATGACGAAGAGGCCGGTCCCTCCAGTGCTCCTCCCGCAGCAAAACGCTATCGCCTACAGGTAAGACTATATTTCTGTTTACAAATTACACTATTTGCTGCTATCGGGACAAATTGCTAAACTTGTTCAAAAACAAAGTAAAGCAGCTTTGATTTTCGCTGTTATAAACGTGTGTTCTCGAGGCAAAGAAAACAATGTTTTCAGGTTACAGGCCTACCTCACTAATTTTTGTAAACATCTATAATACTTATTTCATGGTTAAAGATCAGGTGAATTCCATTTATTTCATGTAAACTGTTAAAAGTAATTTCCTGGGGACAGAAATAACACAAATAAAGAGGAATGACTCGGCTATCATTTTCAGTGAGTGATATAATCTAACATACTTAATCTCCTACTTGTAATAACTGTTGTCTTTATGGTGACATTTCAGAATCCGATTGCTTCAGCTGCTGGTATATTGGGTTCAGGAGGTCAATTGCAAGGCCAGTCTACTTCCCAAGACACACTCTCAACAGTGGTAAGCTACAAATTGTGTGTGTGTGTGTGTGTGTGTTTATACAGTATACAATACAGTCTCTGGAACTCCCTCCCCCCACACATAAAACAGTCAGACACCATTACAACCTTCAAGTCACAACTCAAAACTCACCTCTTCAAACTCGTACACAAAGTATAACTGGTCACTGTCTTGATTGTTTGTTTTGTTTTCCCACACTGTCTTGTTTTTAATGATTTTATGCTCTGTAAGGTGACCTTGGGTGTCTTGAAAGGCGCCAATAAATTAAATGTATTATTATTATTATAGTGTGTGTATGGTATGTGTGTGTGTGTGTGTTGTGGAAGCAAATGTATGTTCATTTTACTCTTGACGCCAGAAATGTTAATTTTCTAAATAAGTATGTGTATTTCCTCTCATCTTTATTTTTGTAAAGACATGCTATGAATACATTTGTCTAATGCAGTGCTTCTCAAATGGTGGGACGCGCCCAGTTGTCGGGGGGGGGGTGCAGCAGACTGCCTTGACATCCAACAAAAAAAAATGTTTGTTAAGTGCTGGCAGGCGCGATGTGGTCATATCCGCGCGAAACGCCGCAATTTGCAGTAAATAAATGTCCACATGTGTCTCCAAGTGTCTCTGTAAGCTATTTAAAAAGAAATCAAGCAAGTAGACTAACATTAATGAATTATCGGTTATCGCATCGCAGAAGGCCCATTGGCCTATAATAATTAAAAAAAACACCACCTATGTTTGCAGTTTAAAAATGTTTTGAATGAAATGCAAACCTCAGTGAATCATTGCCTTGTTTCTCTGTCCTGAGATTCACACAAACAAAGCAGTCTTGTTTAAATGTTACAAATTGAGCTAATAAACTGAGCTTTGAATTTTTTTGCTGCAGAAGTTATCTCAGCTAATTTTTGTTATCTAATTTGATAATAAGGGGATTGTATGCAGAATGCTCGTGCCAGAAACTCATACAGTGGTTTTGTACGGATAAATAAATAAATATTAGCAGGTTCTCAATAGTATTTCAATTTAGGGGGGGCGCGAAAAAACTTCTGTCCCCTGGGGGGGGGGGCATGACAGAAAATAATTGAGAACCACTGGTCTAATGCGTCACCTTAGGTGTTGGGCGACACCCTAAGCTTCCTGAGTGTTTCAAAGAAAACCCATTTGAATTTGCATCATCCTAGTGCCTAGTCTACAAATTAGCATTGAGTGATCAAGAGCCAGACGTTTAGTGATCCATTGTGTGTGTGTCTAAACTAATTTGGTTTAGTTTTCGGTGTAAAATGATTTATTCAATGTTAGCAAAAACTATGCATGTGTAATTACAGGACACTGGTAGTGGACATGGCGCAGTGACTCTCACTGCATCCTCCATCCCGCTGAAGACTGGCACTTTACCTTTGACATCCACACTAGTAAAAAAACTTCCCACTGACCAAGGACAATCTGTAAGTTTCAGGAATTCCAATTATTGAAATCAGATATTTTGCCAATATAATACTAAGATAACACTTTTTGACTCTCCTGTTCACTCTCTATGTTCACTTTGCTTTGCTCATTGGTTTTTCTATCTGTCCTCTTCCAGGTTTTCCTGGTGGAGACGCGATGGTGTGGATCCAGTCCTTCCTCTCGCAGCCTCTGAAGTCATCATGCATCGAATGTGAAGCCCACTGAAGCAAAAGACTATTTGTGATATTGGACTATAGAAACTTAACTGCTTTGATATGAATACTCTGCCGATTCTAGTCAGTTATGCAGCTCCGGAAAAATGAAGAGACCACTCTAAATTTTCAGTGTCTCTTGTTACACTCTAGAGGCATTTCTTTGAGTAAAATTAACATATTGATTTTATAATATAAAATACTGACAACATTTCTACCAAATTCACAATAAAAAAAATGCTCATTTAATTCAACCCTTTATCTCGCTGAAGATTTCTTATAAAACAGTATCATTACATTTAAAAAAGACCAAAACCATACTTAAAAATAAAGCAGTTTATTCATAGCCAGTGAAATGGAAATATAAAGTGTACATATCAAACAGAAGCAAAGCCATGACTTGTATGTAACTGTCCAGTTGTTGCTGGTGGGCCCTGAAGAAGACCACCTGTCCCACCCAGTGAACAGTCTCCTCTGATGGAACTGATAGTGTGGTCTGTCAGGTCACTCATCTGTAAAACATGGCACATTCAATGTTATATCATGTAGCCTAGCTGAAATATACATCATACATCTGTAGTTATGGCAAAGCTACAAACTAATGAAAATATATATTTTTTCTTCCTTTATTAAATAAGATGGGCTACTAATAAGTTCAGTATAGCCCTTGCACAAGAAGCAACGAGTTCTGAGTGATACTGTGTGCTTTTTGAAATATAATGGACAGGAAACAAACAGCAGCAGAGGCAACTTACAGTATTCCTGTCTATTATGTTGTACATTACACTGGAGATGTAATAGGCCTAATGCTGCATGCACCACGACTGCTTGCATAACTACACACTGTCAACAACAAACAAATACTCTTCAGTTTCCAACACACCATACAGTTTCCCCGTCTGTTTTTCACACAGGGGCTGTCACGGACAGACTCACAGATCTAAACGTTAGCATAAAGCTAATGGTTAAGCTAGCGGACGCTAACTACTTAACCCAGCAGCATTATCTCGTTTCAGTTGGCGTTGGTTATTTTAGGAGGGATAAATTAAAGCACATTACACACATTGAACTAAGTAAGTAAAACGGGCAAGAAGCTAATTAAGGATCAGCTGATTTTTGCTTTGGTTCAGCAGGGAGTGTTGGCGGAGCAGGGCGCGGGTGCCTCTCCTAGCTCTGAAGGGGCGGGCTTGAGCGAGCAGGTAAGATTGAGTGAGATAGCGCTAGAAATGCGTAAATTAGAAGTAGGCCTAAAGGAAAAAGAGATCGCTAGCCAGTTAGAGATGAGGAAGTTGGAGGGGGAGAATATGCTGCGTTTAAAAGAGATAGAGTTGAGAGCGGCTGTGCCACAACATGCAGCAGGTATGCAACCAGCTGCGTTTGATGTTACCAAACAAATTCGCCCGATTCCGGCTTTCTCTGAGAAAGAGGTGGATACATTTTTTATCCTTTTTGAACGTGCCGCAGCTAATTGGAAATGGCCTAGGGATGTGTAGTGCAGTGCATAGTCATTGGTCAAGCACGGGAGGTTTGTGCGGCGTTGTCAACTGAAGACAGTATGGTTTACGACAAAGTTAAAGCTGCCGTATTAAAAGCATATGAGCTTGTGTCTGAGGCATATCGCCAAAAGTTTCGTAAATATAAAAAGCAGGAGTCTCAAGCTTATGTTGGATTCGCTCGAGAGAAGGAGCTATTATTCGATCGTTGGTGCTCATCGCAGGGGGTTAAAACTTACGAGGAGCTTAGAGACTTGGTGCTTGTAGAGGAGTTTAAAAACTGCGTGCCTGACAGTCTCCGTTTATCTTAGTGAGCAAAGGGCTGTTAAGTTGTCCAACGCTGCGGTTCTTGCTGATGATTACGTGTTGACTCATAAGGTTGCGTTCGAGAAAACGGTAGCTATGTCCCATTACAGAGACCACGCACTTGGTAGGACGCAGTCTCGCGGTCTATGAAGGCTATAGCCTATGAAGGCCGATTCCAAGGCCAACAAGCCTTGTTAAATGAGATGGTCTCCGCAGGTCTCCGTTTACGAGCATTTCCGGTTTACGTAACAAGCCGTTACCTTGCGTGACGACTCGCCGCTCCTGTGCTACCTAGCAACCCTGATTGCTGCCAACGGAGACAGCCTTGTCAATGGAGGAAAAAAGAAAAAGAAGTTGCCTACCAGACGAAAAGAAAAAAAAGTACAAGAAAAAAAGAAAGGAAGATAAAAGTTAAGAAGATGGAGCAACACGTTGCTGTTTTGTTATTTTTTATTTTATTTTATGCAATCTCTGAAAAAAACGCAATGAATCTTGGGATATGTTGGGCCACGAAGCATACATCTGATGCAGCCTTCAAAACCGTGAAACGAAGGCTGCATTTCTCGGCCGCATATGAGGAGCCTTGCAAATGGGACAGCCTTTGCGCGCCGCTATGACGCAATCGGTCTTCAAATGCAGCCTACGTAGGCTGCAACCCCTGAATCAAGACACAGCCGGTGTCTCAAGAACGTCATGGTAAAAGCAGTTACGGTGCCTCTGCCCAGTCATACAAGAGCAGCACTTCTAGTGGTGGGGAGGAGAAGCCCGCTAGAGAGGGACAGGGCACGAGGGAGCGGCCCGTGTGTTTCTATTGTAATAAGCCGGGGCATATGGTTTCTAGCTGCTATGCTTTACAGGGGGAAAAGAAAAATGTGAAGTCTGTGGTTCTTGTGAAGACTTCTAAACTGGGGGGGCCTCAGTGTCGGAACTGTACATATATAGTCCGTTTTTGATGAATGGCGCTGTGTCTTTAACTCCGGGGGGGGGGGGGGTGAGAACAAGGTGCCTGTGAGTATTTTGAGGGATACAGCCGCGTCCCAGTCTAGCGAGTCTGATGTTGATTCTAGTATCATTGTCCGGGGGTTTGGGATGCAGTGCATGGGGGCGCCGCTGCATACAGTGTACCTCGAATCAGATTTGGTGACCGGTCCGGTGGTTGTCGGTGTTCGTCCCTGTTTTCCCATAAAAGGGGTTTCCTTTCTCTTGGGAAACGAACTTGCGGGAGATAAGGTGTTTGTCAACGAAACTTTGTTTCATTATAGTATTATAATAGTTAATGCACATTAATTAATTAGTTAATTACATTACATCTTTTCTGCTTGTAACCTTTGGCCAACTAAACTTATGGCTACTATGTGTATGAGATATATGTGTCTCCAGCGGTTGGGGGTCCACGAGAAGCCTCCTGAAACTCCTGGTGCATTTACTGTACCCCTGGGAGAAAGAGGGGGGGCAGACAAGAGCTACCCTCTTCTACCGAGGCGTGTTGTTGCTGTACGATTTATTGCATCCAGGGGGGGAAAAGACCCTCCACATCTACTGGACATTGTACGAACTGTGAACATCTGCCTTTGGTTAATCGTGGACACACAAACCTAGTGTGTTTTTTTTACACACCATCTTCACTACATATAATCTCTGTACACTGTTCATTTCGTTGTCTCAATCATGTAAGCTACACTTGTGATACATGTTGATTCCCTTGCTTTTGCAGTTGCAAGTAAAAACTTCACCTGCTTTCAAGAAGGCCTGACTCCGATTCTCTTTATTGAAAACACTTGGGTTGTTTAATAAAATAATTCCTTTAACAGTGTTAGCCACGCCTGAGTTAACGGCCGTGCCTATGGTGACTGAGGGTAACGATAGGCTGGCTCAAGAATATCCTAGGGTTTTTTCTGCGTGTGCTGTGACCCGTGCAATGGCAAAACGTCAGACAGTGGATGACGAGGTTGATATATCTGACACCTTTCTGAGCGAAACTGCTACTCCTTCCTCTGGCAAGTTGTCCGCTGAGGAAGGAAGGTTCACTGATGTGTTTACGGGGCGTGGTTCGCTTGTGACTGAGCAGAAAGCGATCTTAGTTTGTCTCTACTTCTTGAAAGCGCTGTTTCAGCGGGGGACATTGGGTCTGTGTCTCGTGGGTTCTTCCTCCAAAATGGAGTGCTCATGCGTAAATGGACTCCGCCTTATGCATTGACAGGTGACGAGGGGGGAGCGGTTACCCAGATAGTGGTTCCGTTAAAGTATCGTTCCGATGTTTTGAGTTTGGCCCACGATCATCAGTTAGCTGGGCATTTGGGGGTAAATAAGACTTACGATCGTGTGCTGCGGCATTTTTTCTGGCCTGGGTTGAAGAGGGACGTACTGCAGTATTGTAAGTCGTGTCATGTTTGTCAGGTTACTGGTAAGCCAAATCAAACAATTCCACCGGGTCTATTTGTTTTACTCGCGGCAACCAGCCTTCTGCAGGCAATGCAGACAGTCTGGGCACGCAGAGGATGGTTGTGCGGAGGACCGGTGTCGTTTCTGTGGGCAGGGAGGCCATGAAGAGAAGGACTGAAAGACGCCTAAGGCCTGTCACGGCTGTGGTGGGCTGGACCATTTGTACCGGACATGTCCTAGACGCCGGAAGACTTTTGCAATGGTTGCTGGAACAAGTGCTGGGGTCGAGATAGCCAAGGGATCGGGAAAGGGGATAGGATGCCAGAGCAGACGGAGGCAGCCGCAGGCCCGTCTGAGAGTGGTGGGGGAAACGCACCAAAGGGGTATGGGCCTGCCAGCGTCGCCAGTGCTGAGGGAAGGGGGGCGCAGGGGCTAACAGACATTGAGAATGAGGGCACCCAAACCCCTGCCTCAGGTCCTTCTACATCTAAGCCAAAGCTGGGGGCGAGGAGAGGTTCGACGGTGTTTGGAGTGGACCAGGCGTCGGAAGCAGAGGAGAGTGGGGAGGGGGGGCAAAGCAAGAAGGCAAAGGGAGATAAAAAGGAGAGGGGCAGTCAGAGGAGGTGGCTCCCCAAGGGGGATTGGGTGAGGGAGCAGGACATGAAAGGAGGGCGGGGCAGGAGGAAGAGCTTCCAGGTGCAGGAAGGAGTTTTCGACAAGGGTCGGCAGACCAGTGAAGACGCAGGAGCAGGGCTGGGGCTAGTTTTCGATCTCTCCCCGGATCTGCTCCTATTGTCATGTTCTTTGGGAGAGGGCGCACCTAACGAACCCAGCTGTACTGCAGACCCGCCGAATGCAGTGCCCTATTCCTGGGGTGAGCAGATGGACAGTGATGACCTATATTGATTGGGAGGTAATGACAGAAGTTAACAGATTTTGTATTTTTATTTTATTTTTTAAATGACTGAAATACGTTCTTTCAATGTTCTTTCTTTAAATGTGAGGGGAATGAGGGACCCTGTAAAAAGAAGGGTTGTATATGATTATGTTGACTAGCAGCTTGCTGCCATGTTTGTTACAGGAGGTGCATTTAAGGGATAAGGGGGACGTAAATAACTATTCAAGAAAGTGGAAAAAAGGAGACTCAGTTTGGAGTATGGGGGGGGGGGGGGGGGGGTTCATTCCACAGGGGTTGGGATTTTGTTTGGGGTGAGAGCGATTAGGTCTGTGTAATTGTCCAGGGGAGGATAATGGGGGCCGACATTACTTTGGGGGAAGGCCAAGCTGAGGGTTGTGGTGGTGTATGGACCACAAACTGCGGCGGAAAGATAGAAATGTTTTGGGCTAATAGAGCAGCACCTGTCCACCAATAGGCAAGTTATTGTAGGGTGATGCCAGTGATGTTTTCATTTCCCACCTAATGGCCAGGCATGATTTGGTAGATGGGGGAAAGGGGGTCCGGCCACCAGCAGACAGGCCCACGTGGAGTAATTCAAGGGGTGTGTGTAAACGACTAGACTATGTGTTTGTTCCAAGGGGTTTGCGTATGGTGGCAGGCAAACTGGTCCCAATATGTTTTTCAGATCACGATGGGCTGCTGCTCGAGATGCGTTCAGATGGGCCAGTTTTCGGGCCTGGGTACTGGCGCCTCAATATTAGTGTGTTGGAAGATGCTCTTTTTTGTAAGTATTTTTTAGCATTTTTCAAGGGTGTTTTAGGTCTAAGACCGCTGTGCACAGGGGTGATTGAGTGGTGGGAGGTAGCCAAGGAGCGAACAAAAGGCTTTTGTATAAATTATTGTAAAAGGGAGGTGAGTGTAGCAAAGAGGGAGGTAAGGCGCCTTCAGCGCCTGTTAGAGCAGGAGTATGCTAAAGGAAATGGGGTGGATACTTTAAACCAGCGGTTTTCCCGTATCCGCCATTTCAGTTTTTGAAGTTAGTTGTAATCGGTCGCTGGATTGTAGCTGGAATTGTGTCGCTAAAACGCATTACAAGGTTATAAGAGCGTATTTCCGAACGTAAACCAAATAAAAACAGTTGAGTCAGTTGAGTTGAGCTTGCCGTGGGGGTAAGACCTATTTACCGAGAGCAGCGGAGAACACAGATTCACTGCCTGAAAAATCTCTGGAGATGTCCAGAAAACAAAAAACCATTGATAAGCAGGAGAAGGAGGAAGACAAAGGATATGCGGTAGAAATGAAAAAAACAGTTGGCAGACTTGATGAGAGAAATGAAAAGTGAGAGGGAGTCTGAGCTGACACAGCTGCAGGCTGATTTGGTGCAGCTGAAGGCTGGGATCATTGAAGAATGGATGGGGCGTTTTGATGCAAAAATTTAAGAAAAAATTGCTGCTGGCCTGAAGCCACTGATGATCGAATTGAAGGAGCTTCAAGCCGTCAATGTGAAGAAAGATCAGCTCTTGAAAGAGCTGGGAGATAAAATTGATGACCAAGAACAAGCAAAAAACAGAGATGTGATCCTGACTGGTATGGTTATTAAAACAAGGTCGTATGCATCTGCCGGGAATGGAGAAGAAGAGGGCGATGTAACGGTGGAAAATCAAGTGGCAATGTTTCTGAGAAGCAAAGCCATTTATCTGGATCTAGAGAACGTGGAGTCCTGTTTTCTTCTCCCGAAGGGGAAATTCGCCAAAAAGCGTGCTGTCATTCTGAAATTTGTGAGTAGAAAGCATAAGATAAATCTGCTCAGTCAAGGCAAGAAGCTTAAAGGTGAACAAATTGGAATGAGTGAAAATTTAACCAAGAGAAAGGCTTATCTGGCCTATCAAGCGAGAGGGTTAAAAAAATGTGGACAGGTCCAACAAACTTGGACGAGAGATGGAAGTATCTTCAACAAAATGAAGGGAGCTACACCCGAGGAAGCCAAAATTGTGCAAATCAAAACAGAGGAGGATTTGGATCAATTCCGGAGGGACGAGGATCTGATCAACCCTAGCAGCGAGAATGAGCAAAACATCCGCTTGGATAAATTATCATGAAAGTCTGGAGTTATTAGCTAATCATTATTATCGGACCCAAATGAAATCATTGACCCAGACAATCACTTCTACACTATCGGAAAAAGAGACTGTCATTACCATACTGAGGATCAATTCATCAGATGCTTTCAAACTAATGGGAAATTGTCCATCTTTCATTTTAATAGCAGAAGTCTCTACACTAACTTTTCACAAATTAAGTAATATCTACAGAAATTCTCCAACCAGTTCAACATCATTGCAGTGTCAGAAACATGGATTAAAGAAGGCAAAAGCATGGACTTTGAACTAAAGGGATTTAAACTGGTTTGAAATCGTAAATACAATGTGCTCTGCAATTGATAATGGAATGTGTGACTATTGAAATTCAAATGAAAGATAAATGTTAATTATTAGCTATGTGTACAGAACACCCGATTCAAAAATGGAAGACTTTATAGAATACATGGGAGAATTACTTTCAAAGGCAAATCAAAAGAGGATATTTATCTGTGGGGATACAAACATTGATTTACTTAAAAAAAAACTCATTCACTGACTGAAGAAATTGTAAATACACTGCATGTTTGGGCCTTCAGACAGACTGACTGTTTTGAACACTTTGCAGATGTGTTTAGACTACCAGAGAAGAAATGGACAAGGCCATATCACTATCTGCATTGTCACAGGCAGAGAGGAAAATGGAAAGCATGTCTGGTGTACACTGTCAATGAATAAGTTTGCGGAGTTAAAATATAAAATCTATCGCAACAAGCTAAATAGCATTCTCAGAGACTGTAAAAAGAAATATTATGTTAAGTTGTTAGAAACAAATGCAAATCAACCCAAAAAATTGTGGGACATAGTAAATACAGTGTTAAGAAATGACAGCAGAATACATAATTATCCTCAGTATTTCCATGAAAATAACGTTAAGTTTGAATGCATGAACACTGCGGTAAATAAACTAAATTAATTTTTTGTTAATATTGGACCTAATTTAGCAAAAGGGAGCTGTGGGAAGAGTTTAGGGGAGTCTAGCGAAAATGAAGCGTCTCTTCAGCACTCCATGTTTTTGAAGCCAGTCGAGGCCAACGAGATAAGGGAGATATTGCGGAATGAAAACAAAGACCTCTAGAGACGCGCTTGGGTTTCACATGAAAGTAATCAAATCAGTGCAAGAAAGTATTATTAAACCCCTAACACACCTCTTTAACCTATCTTTTCAAACAGGAATTTTTCCTTCTAACATGAAAGTAGCTAAGGTTATACCATTACATAAGAATGGTGATGAACATTCATTTACTAATTATAGACCAGTCTCACTTGTAACACAATTTTCTAAAATTCTGGAAAAGTTATTCAGCAATAGACTTGATGAATTTATTGCTAAACATCAACTTCTGTATGACAGTCAATTCGGCTTTAGAAAGAATCATTCCACCGCACTGGCCTTGGCTGAATCGGTAGAAATTATTAGTAATGCTATTGATCACAAATTGTACTCTATAGGAATTTTCTTAGACCTCAAAAAAGCATTCAACACTATTAATCATGACATCCTTCTTAATAAACTGGAGAATTATGGCATTCGAGGTTTGGCACATGACTGGGTCAGAAGTTATTTACATGACAGGAAACAATTTGTGAAATTAGGGGAGTTCACATTAACATGCTTAGATATTGTTTGTGGGGTCCCTCAGGGGTCAATCTTGGGGCCGAAATTATTCCTGCTTTATATAAATGACATATGTAAAGTGTCGAAAGTCTTAAGGTTAATTTTATTTGCCAAACATCATGAATTTAGAAAAAAATTAATTCATGATGTTTGGCAGGAGAGCATCAGATGTCGCTGTAAAAATCAAGGTAAATGGGATTGAAGTTCAAAGGGTCAAGCAACACAAAGTCCTAGGGGTAATAATTGACGATAAATTAAGCTGGAAACCATAAGTTGGCCATCTCAGGGGCAAAATAGCCAGGAGTATTTCTATACTTTGGAAAGCACAACATTGTTTCAATCAAAAGGCCTTACTTGTATTATACTGGAGTTTAGTTTCCCCACATCTGCATTTCTGTGCTGAAATATGGGGAAACACTTACAAAGGTACATTGCACCCGTTGGAGATTCTTCAAAAGAAAGCAAAACTAATTATTTACCAAGCCAATTACAGGGCACACACTAATAACTTTTTTATTGAAGGTAGAATTCTCAAATTACGTGATGTGGTAAATTACCACACAGTACAAATTATTTACAAGGCTTCAAAAAAAAGCCTTCCTAACAGTTTACAAGTAATGTTTGAAGACAGAGAAGTTTCGCATGATTTAAGAAGAAAAGGTAAATTCACTGAGAAAAATATACGGACCACACTTAAATCCTTTTTGATTTCTGTAAATGGTATTAAGCTGTGGAATGGACTTGATGAAGTTGTCATAGGGAGTTGCAGTTTGCGCAATTTCAAAGCAAATTATGTTTCAAAAATTATTGAAAATTACAGACTAATAACCTGAGCACAATGTCAATGTCACTTTCATAACAATATTGTTACGAATAATACAGGCCAGCAGACAAACTTGTTTTTGAATACTTTTGCAGAAGTGTTTAGACTACCAGTTAAGAAGTGGAACAGGCCAAATACAAGGCCACTTCACACTTTATACACTTGGCATTGTCACAGAAAAACTGAACTGTGCTGAACTGATCTTAAAAGCTGAAGCAATTAGATTAAAATTGACTGTGTATTGGACTGCAGATTCTTAAAAAAAAAATGTATATATATAAAAATGTTTTTTGTTTGTTTTATTTTTATTTTCTGTAACAGTAACTGTGTATCTGAATCCGAATTTGATGAAAATGGGGGCGGGACCTGATAAGCCTTTGGCTTCTTCCGTCTCCCTTCGGACAACACAAAGTATGATGTATGAATATTTGCAAGAGAAAATTGTGTATTGTGTGGAATTGTCCGAATGAATAATAAATAAATAAATAAATAAATAAGGAGACCTAAAATTGTCTGTTTATTGGAATGCATCTTCTTAAAAAAATAAATAAAAATGTTTCAACTGTATCAGTAGCTGAATCTTATGGCAGTGGGGCAGGACCTGATAAGCCTTTGGCTTCTCCTGCCACCCTTCGGACGATAACACAAAGTAATATGTGTGAATATGCAAAGAGAAAATTGTGCATTGTGTGTAATTGTCCGGAAGAATAATAATAAATGTGACTCACTGAAAGGGAGGCTCAGGGAGGTTTTTGAGCGTAGGGCGTGGGTCTACCTGCTGCGGGCACGGCAACTGTATTTAGAAAAGAATGAGACTTGCTCGTCCGCGCAATACAGGCTGACAGAAAAAAGCAGGTTGTGGGCTTCGGGACAGACAGGAAAGGGTGGTGTCAGAAGCGGAGGAGATGGTGCAGGCTGCCACTGAGTATTACTGCACCTCTTTTGAGGAGTTCGGCTGTTGATATAGGGGATGGGGAGACTCTCCTAGACTTCCTGACCGAGCGGGTGCCTGCAGACATAGCACAGGCCCCGTTAACCCTATATGAACTACAGGGTGCAGAATGAACAGGGGTAAGGTGCCGGGCATTGACAGGTTGCCAGTAGAGTTTTATCTTAAAGCTCCCATATTATACACTTTAAAGGTTCTATTATACACCATATTATATGGTCTTAGTGGTCCCTAATACGTTTTTCTTTAATTGTTTGCTGAAAAAAACTTTCAGATAATTTATCGTACTATGCTGATGTTCAGCTAATCTCACAATGGCCTATTTTTTAAAAAGAGCTGCAGCTCCCCTTGTAAATATACAATCTATGAGCTGCCCCCGCCCCCTGTCCGGAAGCGAAGCCCTCTGTCTGTCAGGGCCGTGGACCAATAAGAAATAGGGGTGTGGGCTGCACAGTGGAAGCTTCTGGCTTTCCAGTTTGTGAGGTCAGAAACTGGGAGAATTCTGACTGGAGTTGAGGGGGAGGGGTGGGGGTTTCAGAAAAGGGGAGAGTGAGAAAAGGAGAGATTGTTATTTTTTTTTTTATATTTTGGCAGTCTCTAGACACACCGTGGATGCATGGATATGTTGGAACACATTTAAAAAGTGCATTTAGCATAATATGGGACCTTTAAGTTTTGGAACATACTGGGGCCCGTGGTGCAGGAGGTTTTTACAGCGATGCTCAGCTCAAGCACAATGGGAGGGTCTTTGGCCACTGGAGTGATATCCCTTCTGTATAAGAAAGATGTTTTTGATGGGATGGGTTAGGTAGTACGGTGGCGCTGAGCATTCACCAAATAAAAAAAAGTTACACAGCTAATGTAGCCGTTAGCACACTCAGGATCTCGTAATTACGAGATCAGGATCACTCTCTCATTCATCAATAACGATGCCTGTGTGTGTGTATGTGTGTGTGTGTGTGTGTGTGTGCAGACGAGGTGAACCTAGCCATAGGCATGAGTGTGCTAACATTAGCATTTGGTTAAAATATGCAGTTTGTTCACTATGAGCCACCGGAGCCACCATACTGTGTTGCCTCATCCAATCAGAATGCCCGGTGGGCTAGTTCACTTTTACCTCCTGTTTACTGTATCGAAGCGCAGTTTTATTGAAAGCTTGGATTAAATGCAGTCGTTTAAACTCGGTGTGATCCTTGACTCATACAAACACATACGAACTTTCTACAAGGAGGGCATGACAATGAGTATTAGCCATGTCAACTTTGCGCAGATATGCAGTCACTTGGACTGTTCAGGAGAAAAGCCCAGTCGGACCAGCAGCTGATCACGGGCGTAAAGCCAAAAGATGTCCCTCAGTACCCGATGCGATCGCTGATTAATGAATGAACAGTAAAAACATATTTTAAATAGGTGTATTGATTATGGGGCCCATTGTAGTCCGGAAACCAAGGCAATTGCCTACGTTTGCCTATGGCTAGGTTCACCTCGTCTGCACACACACACACAGGCATCGTTATTGATGAATGAGAGAGTGATCCTTATCTCGTAATTACGAGATCTTTATCTCGTAATTACGAGATCCTGAGTGTGCTAACGGCTACATTAGCTGTGAAACTTTTTTTTATTTGGTGAATGCTCAGCGCCACCGTAAGGTAGAGCTCTTTTTTTTCCTCTCAACCTTTTTTTTTCATGGAGACGGGAGGGCCATAGGTTCCTTGGGAACTCCACTGTACTCTCCATTGTCCCACATGGGTGGGCGGGGTATCTGTTTGGTTACGTGTTTGTATAGACCCCTTATCAGGCCACGTCACACAGCGTCACTCCCCGCTCAACTGCGCATGTCAGCTGCAGAAAGAGACAAGAGCGACACGAGCCACAATCATGTCTTGTTGTGCTGTTGGATGCACAAACCGTTTATTTTTAGTTTGAATGGTGATAAAGCTAGTAAATGCCCAAATGCACCGCTGTATAATTACATAAATGAGTTGTGAAATGTTTACAATAAGGACAGTGACCGGAGATGAGGCTATAGCAATGGAAAGCAATGGAGGCTTATTTACAATGACCCAGACGTTATACATCTCCGTCCTCTTCCCTTGTGTTTGACTCTATGGTTTGACTAGGCAGTAGGGGTTTGCACGTGTAGCCGGTAAGTAGGCTAAATCATACCATTTAGGAAAAATCAATAAACGAAAACCGAGTGGGGTCGACATGTGCTAGCCTACTGTAGGCTACTAAAGCAGATAACACAACACATTATTGTGTTTGGTTATATTTATTCATTTAACTATTTAACTGCTCCACCATAAGTTTCCTTTTCATCACCGTCTCAAACAGCTCGTCTAAGAAGCTGGTCGGCTCGTGAGCCCAAAGGCCCCGAAAGCAGGAGTCAGTCTAAAAACAGATGATCACGGCTAGTTATGATCACTTTTAAATCAAAATGCTAAGTTATGAAATAAAGGCATCTCTGTCTATCTGTCTGCCGGTCTTTACTGTCACTCTCCAACAGCAGTCCGGCCACTGAAGTCGTCGGGGCCATTTCTTCTCATCATTTATCTACTCAACTGCTGGCAACGCGTATGGGTCATTAAGACGTATCTCGTTCAATAGTGTTAATGTTTCCGCATAACCAATGTTATCACTCGCTGATAAACTGTTTTTAGTAAGCTGACAACATAGCACCATGAACCTATAAAGAAACACCACAACTGCAATATAACCAAACGGGTAACCATGGCAACCAGCCAAACAATTTTTCTTTCTGCAGCTATGCAGCGCGCGCATCCGCCGTGTTGATAAACAGATAAGGGGTCTATATGTCCTGTCTTTTTTGTGGGGATGAGGGTTGGGACAGGATTTGAATATGTAACACTTTTCGCTGGCATTCTGTTTCTTTCCGATGACTGCACTGCCTCCTTTTATGAACCATTTAACATTATTTTCCTGCAATGTACGGGGGCTGAATCTTCCTTATAAAAGAGTGAGTGTGTTGGATTTTTCGCGGAGGAAGAAGGTAGACCTAGCATTTCTACAGGAAACCCACCTGTTACAAAAAGACATGTATCGCATTAACAGCAAACACTACAATGTGTTAGCTTCCTCCTCATTTGATAAAAAGTCAAGAGGGGTAGCTATTGTTGCTAAAAATAATTTTCAACTTACAAATTTGGGCTCAGGAGGCGATACTACGGGCAGAATGTATTTTGTTAAAACTATAATTGAAGAAAAAAAGGTCGCTTTTGTTTCAGTGTATGCTCCTAACAAATTTGACAAGACCTTTCTGCAGCTATTAAACACCATGCTATTAGATTTATCAGAATTTCATTTGGTTATTGGCAGTGACTTTAATTCAGCGTGGGATCATGTGTTGGATAGGACGGGTCAGGCAGAGTCTAGAGATCAACGCCTGGCTTCTTCTGCTCTGCGTCAATGGGCTGAGGATATGGCCGTCGTGGATCTCTGGCGCCTCAAAAATACTACATCTAAAGACTACTCCTTTTACTCCCCAAGGCATAAAACTGTTTCTCGTATAGATTTCATTTTTGCCTCTAAAGATATATTTTCGAATATCCACACCATTGAGTACATTCCCTTCACTTTAAGCTGGGAACACACCGCACTGGCCCCCTGCGGCAGTTGGCCGCGTGAACGCAGGAGGCTCGCCGCTTGATCATATCGGGCCATATATTCCTGACACCGACGCTGAGGTCAGACCCGTCTTACGGTGCAACAACAACAATAACATGGTCCAGCTGTGCCAAAAAATACAGATGTAGGTTCACTGTAACCAGCGGCAGTCATGTCACAAATAACATTAAAACATAAAGACGCACCCTGATCGCAAATACACACACATTAACAGCAATTCAGCAACATTCTAAACACATTAACACTAGCAGTGTGTGCTCAGCGGCAAAAATAAAGGCAGACATCAGCATACCTGAAAGTGAAAGTGTGCCGGGTCAGGCGGAGGACAACACCGGTGCTTCTCTGTACTATATTGGAATTCCACACGGACACTGCCGTCAAGTTTGGGTTCATATTATCCTCTGGAACAGCACACAGCTGGGTGAGTTTCACTATGCTAACCGGCGCTACCTTGGCTAAAGTACAACCAACAGCTAAACAGATGCAAAATACACATATTTGCAGAATGTATTGGAAGCCCAATGTCCTCACTACACACGTCCACCTCGCCTTGCAGACCACCGGGCAATCTCAACGCTGATTGGCTATCGCGGCGACGCCAAAAAGATAAATATTTTCATCTTCTGCGTTCGCCGCATATGTTGGCCGCGCCGCAAATGGCAGCGCCTTCGATTCACGTGCTTCGATGAGGCGCGGCCAAAGCCTCTCTTAGGTCAGAATTAACTCGCTGGCAATTTAATACTATTCTGCAAAATAAAATGTTTATATCACAGATGGAGAAGCATTTGAAAGAATTCATAGATTTAAACAAGAATTCGGTGGACCCGCGGGTTGTATGGGATGCGGTTAAGGTTTTATAAAATCTAACTACTCTCTTTGCATCTAATTTGAATAAATCTCGCTTAAGTAAAATGGTGGCATTAGAAGCCAAATTGTTATATTTGGATGCAAAATTGCATGAAGTTTGCAAGTTTCCCTCGAACGCGAAATTGTGAGGAAAGAACTTTGGCTGCTTGAAAGAAGCCGTGCGGATTTTCTTATCCGTTGCTCAGAAACTTCGTGTTAATGAGCATTTCTCAAATATTTCTGCCATTAGCTTACAGGACGGTTTAATAACCTCTGAACCTTCGGCAGTATATTCAGCTTTTCGTGATTTTTACACTGAGCTTTACAGCTCTGAAGTCCCGTATAATGCTGAAAAATGCTAAATATTTCTCCGCAATCTTCAATTACCTCAGTTGGATCAAAAAGATAGGGCTTCACTTGATGATCCCATCACCCTGCCTGAATTGAAGGAAGCATTGCACAGTATGAATATTTGAAAATCACCTTGTTTCGATGGGATCCCCCCTAAATTTATCCTAGCTTTCTGGCCACAATTAGGACAATTACTTTTGGGCATGATCCAGTTTGCTATTTTGAGATGTCGACAATGCATTGATCTCATTACTCCTCAAAAAAGATAAAGATCCCTTGTTTTGTGCAAACTATCGTCCTCTTTCTTTGTTGAATTCAGATGTTAAGTTGTATGCAAAGGTACTCTCCCGGAGCTGTACATGACCTCCCTTGTACACCATGAACAAACAGGTTTTATTAAAACCCGCCTAGCTGTGGATAACATACACCGTTTGCTGCATATCATAGGGGCCTCCCAGAGTGTCCCCACTCCGGCGGCTGTCTTGTCTTTAGATGCAGAGAAGGCTTTTGACCGACTGGAGTGGGGATATCTGTGGGAGGTCCTAAGACATATGGGCTTTGGGGAACATTTTATTTCTCTGATTCAGGTTCTTTATTCCAATCCTACAGCTATGGTATTAACGGAGATAATCTGCTCATCGCAGTTCAAAATTGCAAGGGGCAGCCGGCAAGGTTGTGTTCTTTCCCCTTTTTTGTTTGATTTATCTATAGAATCACTTGCACAGGCTATACATTTATCGGAGCACCAAGTTCCCATAACTGTGCATAATACAGACCATCATGTATCGTTGTATGCCGACGACATTTTGCTTTATCTTGGTAATGCCCCTCAATCTGTACCTTATCTTCTTCAGATATTTAAAGACTTTGGCAGTCTCTCTGGTTATAAAATTAGTAGGTCCAAATCAGCCCTGCTTCCCCTGAATGAAGCTATGTGTAATTCCTAAGAGATTTCTGGGATCCCCTTTGTCAAACAATTCCGTTAATTAGGTATTCAAATATACTCTTCTGTTAATACAATAACTAAAAACAATTTTAATTATATTTTTAGAGCAGTGGAATCAGATTTGGAGAGATGGATTAAAATACCAACCTCTATTCAGTCAAGATTTTCTATAATTAAAATGAATGTTCTCCCTCGGATAAACTTCTTCAGTTCTATGATTCCTCTGCCACCTCCAGTGGGATACTGGGATAGGCTGAATTCACTGTTAACTAAATTTATTTGGAATGCGAAACGCCCTCGAATTAAATTTTCCACATTGCAAAGGGGAAAATGTGCAGGCGGCCAAAATCTCCCTAATTTAAAATTTTATTTTTGGGCTTTTACCCTTCGTCCCCTGCACTCTTGGTTGAACAGTGATATTTATTTCTCCTCGCGCCCGATAGAGGAGAAACTAGTGTTCCCACATGGACTACAAGATGTAGTACATTGTAATATTCCTCTTAAATTTTGTAACCTCAAATTTGGGCCAATAATCTCACATTTAATTTCAGTCTGGCGCCTGGTGAGCAAGCACACTAGCCTGGTGCTACCAGACCATCGTACTTCATTTAATTTGTACAGAAGGTCTGGAACTGCTGTAATTGGCAAACGTTCACTCACTTGGAGGCGGGTGTCTGTTGAAGTTTAAAACTATTGGATCTGCTCAGTGCCACTCTGGATTAGCCAACAAATCACATAACGTTTGGTCGTGAGCCGGCTTCTGACGGTGCGTTCAGGGAACTCGGAAATTTCCGACTCCACTACATATTGTAGTCTATGAATCTACCGGTACCTGGCAACGTTAACTTCCTAGAGCCTAACGTTTAGTTATTTGGATGAGAAAGGTTGTAGGCGTCCATAAATTCCAGAGCAGATGCACTGGAACACAGACAGGTCGGAACTACCAAGTCGGAAATTTCCGAGTTCTAAGTGTAAAGGAACGCAGCATTCAACTGAAACTGGGGCGCGATTTCCATGCTTCGACGTCATCGTTCTCAGCCACTTCCCCTGTTCGCTGATTGGACACTCAGAAATTTGTTCGAGCAAAATCCCACTAATACGCCCCAACCCCAGACTGACTACTGAAGGGAAAATGTTGGTTGCGTTCCGAATCGCATACTTTCTACTATATAGTATGTAGAAAAAAGATTTAGGATGGTTAGAAGTACCCGGATGTCCTACTTCATGCGGCGAAAATTGTTAGTGTTGAAAACTGCATCCTATTTGGGCGATTCTGACCCAAAATCCAGTGCGCACGTGAAGTGACGTCACATCGCCGAAGCCTCCATATGAAAACAAACGGGGATGCGACGGATATAAACGCAATAGGCAAGATCAAGGCGCAATGTTATGATGAAATAAGAGAGTAAAGTATGTCCCAATAGTATGCCTACTGCATCCTAACTAGATTATTTTTATCGTCGGATGTAGTATGTAGAATAGAAAAAAGAAAGTATGCGATTCGGAACGCAACCGAAATTTGGGCGGAAGTAGGTGGGCGGGCAGAGCCAGGCTACAAGCACATCAAGAGCATCATAAAAATTCATCAGCATTTTCCTTTATTTCATAGTTATGACTTTCTACTTGGAGGTCGGCCTGTTTCATTTCCGTACTGGTCTGATAGAGGGATCCATATCATTTCTGATATCACAAAAGATTTCAATCTTCGCTCATTTCAGGACATTCAGCAGCAGTTCAATTTACCAATGTCGTCCTTTTTCTTCTATTTGCAGTTGCGTTCTGCTCTAAATCCCTTAAGAATCCCCTGGGGGCAAGAACTACCACCGCATCCAATACATTGTATATATTCATGCATTGGTACCTGATGTCTGGGGCCTGTTGCATAAAACTAAAATAAGGGATTAACCTAGGATATTTCAGTTATCCTGGCTTGCGTTAGCCATGATCCGGTTGCATAAAAGCGGAGGGACATAAATTCAGTCAGGACCAGGCTAAACGTAAAGGATAAATTTATTCTGTTGCCTGACTGGTTCAGTCAGCTGTCACTTCGATCTGAAATCAAGGTGTTTAACAGTTATTCCATGATCTTCTGTGTACTGCTTTATTTTCATTAGCCTGTTTTAAAGTACCACATAAATGACTACATTGTCATTTAGTTAAATAGTTCTTATTTTTTATTTATTTAACCTGAACCATTTATAATTAACTCAATTATAATTAGATTAAGATGAAGTTATATAAATTATAATAATTTATGTGATAGTCTGTTCATATTGCAGGCTATATTTTTTACAGTTGATTATCGAAGGCAGATGACGTTGCAAATTTGGGTCAAATAAATCCACTTTGTAGGCTACTTATAACCATATACAGGTGCACCTAAAGCAAATTTTAATATCAATGAAAAGTTCCTTTTTCTGTAATGTAATTCAAAAAGTGAAACTTAAATATATTCTAGATTCATTACACATGAAGTGAATTTTATCTAGAATAAACATACTTTCCAGAAGGTTGACATTTAAAGCGGCAACGAGTAACATTTAAATATCTTTTAAAAAGCCTCATGTTTCCTCTCATAATCATAAATTACCTTTAACAGCAAACGAGACCATCAGTGCAAAGAAAGACGTTTTTATATAGTTTTTATTACTGCATTTGATCTGGTCGTACACCCAGTCCGATTTTCGGTTCACGCGTGCATGCTCTATGGTCACATATCCATATTGGTCGCAGATTTCAGTGTGGCGCAGGAACGCGATTTGAGAAGCCTATCACTCCAGGTGAGGGAAGGGGATAGGGAGACCAGATCCCAATTCACCAGATGTGGGACAAAGACTACGTTTGTGCGGGACAAAGTGCCGTTTTTTAGCAAAATAAACTCGTGTCACCACCGGTAATGCCAGAGACAAGGCTTTCTATATTAAAAAAACACTATCTTTAGATCAGCGCGCAGCAGTTAAGTTAGCTACTGTTAAACAAATAGAGCATTAAGGCTGCGGCTTCACATTAAAAGCATTTCACTGGCTTCACATTAGCATTTCACTTGACAAACGTGAGTTGGCTTTTATTTTGAAGTAACAGGAAGGTAAACGCTGAAGCACTACAGGCAGCACCTTCACTGAGCCCAGCCCACTGAGCCATGGACCTATAAAGAAGATTGAGCCCAGCAGCCCGATACACACACAGACAAACGGAGACTGCTGTCTCCTCACAGCTATCGGATAAATGCTAGATTATAAAACACGCATTTAAAAAGGGGGGCTCACTTTCAATAACAAGAAGGGGAGCGAGCCTTGTTTGAGACAGTTATTTGTCGTCATAATGACTGATAACGGGGCTGAACCATCAAAGAAAAAAAAGAAAATGCAATGAAGAAAAGCTTAAACGGAGAGTGATAGGCGGGCGGGAGGGCGTTGCCAAGCAACGTATACACAATTTCACGGAGTGAACCTAGACTGCAGTGTTTACTCCTAAATGAATGAGCGGTAGCCTACTAAAACAAAGTTTACTTTGCCTCACCAGCATCATCAGATGACCATTATTCATCTGAAATAGTCATTATTTACAACATAAACACATTACCTCATCGTGATCCATACTAACTGCCGTCTCTCGTTCATTCGCTTTGTGTGGGGACACATACTCGTTCAGCTCCGTGAGAGGTGACAATGGATCAACTCATTGCAATCAGGTGTAGTTGATGCTGTGTCACTAACCACTCTCACCGAGCCGAAAAGAGTCTGGTGCCCTCACACTTTCAACACACGGACACGCACTATATTGCTTCCTGATTATTTGAATCTTGCACGCCCTGCACGAGCAAGAAAACAGCTTCACGACAGCTGGCGTCGTAAAAATACTACCTCTTTTGTTCAAAGGTGTCGCCAACGTGCCGACTTACTCGTTGTAGCTTTAAGTACTATAAATCCTTTTTTGATTAGTTTTAATATTCTAATATTTTGAGATACTGGATTTTTTCCCAAAAAAAAGGCCAGGGGCCTCATTTATCAACCGCACTCGCAAGAACATTGCCACGCAAGTATGGAATTTACAAAAATGTACTTATGAATGTGTGTAAATGTAAGCACACCTCTGACCATAATTACGAACAGAATCTAGTGGTAGAATAACGATATTACAAGCGCAAAGCAAAGCATTTAAGAGTTTCAACGTCTGCATTAACACTAGAACCACCAGCGTTCTCTTTATATCTATAATCGCTATGCGCGTCAAATCCACCCGTGCATTTCTAGTGTAATATAAAGTCATACATTTGTTTTGTTTAATCATCTGTGTTTTGGACCTCTTGTTTTATAATCTAAGTTTCTTTAAGAACACTGATCACGTTTTGTGGCGACTCAGTAATGAAACTGAAAGTAGATATCGCCAATATATCAATGAAAACAGACGGTCAAAAAAAACAGCGTCCAAATGAGCTAAAATCCTAAATGCAATAAATAGTTACATGGCACACTTATTTTTAGGTAAGCTCTAATTGATTATTCATTAAATTTGTTACACGTTTACATGATTTGAAGCGGAGGATCCCTCTCTTTGCGTCTCATCTGACAGCACTCAGTTGTCAGTTGAGCTGGACGAGCTGCGGTGACTCGCCAATCACTAATTTCACTTAGTAACTCTAATGTTGTTAGGAATTTAACTTCATCACCCAAACAATGCCGTTGCCTTACAACTTGCTCGAAAATATCACATTTTCCCATGCAGCGAGCTTTCTTTTGTTTTAATGCCTGCACTAAGTGAGCCAACAAAATATGTTTTGCTTTGATTCAACCTCGTTTACAAGGGTTTCCATTTATGTGTTGGAGAAGTTTATTTTTGTTGCCCTCTTTGCCATTGTAGCGGAGAGGGATAAAACACATTCACATGGTTGATAAAGGGATGTCTTGTGACCATATATGGTTAATTGGAGGCCTTCCTGAATGCAAATGGTCTGAGCGTGAACGAGCATGGTACTTAAGAACATGTGGGATTTATCAAGATTGATGACTTACTGGTGTGCGTACGATAGGCCAGCGCTCGTTTTATATACCGATTTTTTTTGTACTTAAACACATACTAAATTTCATTCGTAAGAGTGAATTTAGAACCTTTTCTACGCACTGTTGATAAATGAGGCCCCTGACATATTTCACTTTGAGTAATGAATCTAGGAAAGTTTCACTTTTTGAATGGACTTTCCATGATATTCTATTTTTTAGATGCACCTGCAGACTGCTCACTGTCAACTATTTAACTAATCAATACAGGGGCATCAAGATCATTTGGCAGAGAATACAGTTGCTCTATGAAATGAACAGCCCCCTCACTTACGGGTTTAACTAGCAAGGCATTGTGGTGAAAATGGGCTGTCTTTTCCATTTTTACATCAGTAAATCTGTGTTCGATCTCTAGGTCTACTTCTGAAAGCTCTAATTGATTATTCATTAAATTTGTTACACGTTTACATGTGAGGCGGAGGTTCCCTCCAACGCTCTCTTTCTGTCTCTGACAGCACTGTCAGCTGTCAGTTGAGCAGGATGAGCCGCGGTGACTCGCCAGACTCGCCAATCACTCATTTCACTTAGTAACTCTAATGTTGAGGAATTTATCTTCATCTCATATTTATTGAAAGAGTTTATGAATGACTGCACGTATAGTTGTCATATCGCGGACCCCAAACAATGCCGTTGCCTAACAACTTGCTCGAAAATATCACATTTTCCCATGCAGCAAGCTTGCTTTTGTTTTAATGCCTCCTTCACTATGTGAACCAACAAAATATGTTTCGCTTTAATTCAACCTCGTTTACAAGGGTTTCCATTTCTGTGTTGGAGAAGTTTATTTTTGTTGCCCTCTTTGCCATTGTGGCGGAGAGGGGTAAAACACATTCAGATGGTTGATAAAGGGACGTGTTGTGACCATATATGGTTAATTGGAGGCGTTTCTGAATGCAAATGGTCTGAGCGTGAACAAGCATGACACTTAAGCCGGGAACACACCGCATTGGCCGCGTGAACGCAGGAGGCTCGCCGCTTGGTCATATTGGGCAATATTAACCGCCGCCGCGGCCACTGGCCGCCACAGCGAAGGCGGCGGTTGGCCGTGTGACCGCAAGAGGCTCGCCGCTTGATCATATTGGACCATATATTCCTGACGCCGACGCCGAGATCAGACCCGTCACACTTACGGTGCAACAACAACAACAACATGGTCCAGCTGTGCCAAAAAATACAGATGTAGGTACACTGTGTACACCGGCAGTCATGTCACAAATATCATCAAAACAGCATGAAGACGCACCCCGATCGAAAATACACACATATTAATAGTAATTCAGCAATATACTAAACACAATAACAACAGTAGTGTGTGCTCAGCTGCAAAAATAAAGGCAGACATCAGCCTACCTGAAAGTGAAAGTGTGCCGGCTGACGGAGGACAGTACCGGTGCTTCGCTGTACTATATTGGAATTCCACACCACTGCCGTCAACTTTGGGTTCATATTATCCTCAGGAACAGCACACAGCTGGGTGAGTTTCACTATGCTAACCGGCACTACCTTGGCTAAAGTACAACCAACAGCTAAACAGATGCAAAATACACATATTTGCAGAATGTATTGGAAGCCCAATGTCCTCACTCCACACGCCCACCTCGTCTTGCAGACCACCGGGTCTGCAATCTCAACGCTGATTGGCTGTGGAGGCGCGGTGCCCGGCGGCGGCGCAGAAAAAGATGAAAATTTTCATCTTTTTCTGCGGCGCCGTGTTCGCCGCACAAGCCTTCGATTCACGCTCCTTCGATGGCGCAATTTCTACACGCCGCAAATGGCCGCGCTCCCGATCCACGCGCCTCTCCTGAGGCGCGGCCACGCGCCGCGCAAGCACCCGCCGCTGGACGCCGATTATTGGGTGGACGCGCGGCCACGCGCTAGTACATTGACTTTGTATGTAATCTCGCCGCGCGGCCAGTGCGGTGTGTTCCCAGCTTAATAGCTTGGCATGCATTCCGCCGCGTCGTTCTCTCCTTTTTTGCTCTACCGCGGCCGACAACAAATTCGAAAGCAGGGAACACACATTCCTCTTCTACGTTTTAAATGCGGTACCCAGCCTAACACGGCCGTACTGCCTCTAGTGTAGCCTATGTGTCGGACTTGCCGGATATCTCTGAAGTAGGCTATATAAAACACTGATAAAATAAAAACATAGAAATATAACAATTAAACTAGAAAACTAGAAAGAAACAAATAAGGCAAGCTCATTAATTCTGCCCCCGATTAAATTTAATGCCGCCCACCCAATAATTCCAGAGTTTTTAAGACATTTAAGGCCTTGAATATTGAAACTTAAATTTAATGACTTTTAATGCTTTTCAAGATCTGCGGCAACCCTGGTCACCACAGACAGCTAGGTATCAAGAAACTCATTTTAAGAATGCAAGGCAGAAAATTATAATAATGATGGATTGGATTTATATAGCGCTTTTCAAGGCACTCAAAGACACTTTACAGGGTTCCAGGTTCCATTCATTTACACACAGTCATACCGGTGGTGGTAAACTACCATAGTAGCCACAGCTGCCCTGGGGCAGACTGACGGAAGCGTGGCTGCCATTCAGCGCCTACGGCCCCTCCGACCACCACCTCAAACATACAGCAGTCATACACATTCACACAAGGCAAGGTGGGTGAAGTGTCATGACCAAGGACACAACAACCATGACACAGGTGGCAGAGCGGGGATCGAACCGCCAACCCTTTGATCATTGGCCAACCCGCTTAACCACCTGAGCCATGGTCGCCTCTAAAAAAGAAAAGACCCTGGTACTGCTCTTAACCAGATGCTGGTCCAGATGCTGCTACATGCATACATGCTCAGCATAATCGTCTGCAATGTTCACTGAAGTGAAACCCTTTGAGTAAACTGTTCAACAAAATAACTTGTCCCACCACAGCCCGTGTTCTAATAAATCTACTTTTTATGATGATTTCTTTATTTCCTGTAAGCACAAAAAAAAAGTCATTCATATTGTGTATGTTTTTAGAGCAGGGAACAGTATCTCAGTTTGCACCTCACCCACCTTTATCTTATGTTCCAAAATTTGGATCTCCAAAGCACCCTTATGCATCTGCTGCTTTATCTGGTCCATTTCCAAGTCCGATTTCTGGATTTGCCTTTCTAAATATAATTTATAGAGCTCTTTGACTGGAAGCTATAGGAATACAAAAAATGACATTGGATTTCACAGTGCCAAGTAGAGCGTTTCATTATAATTCCAGGGAGAATCTTACAGAAGTAAGCTGTGCAGTAGATGTGGTTGGCCTCTCATTTGATTCAATTTCATCCTGTTTGAGAGAAAGAAGGTCAGTTTTAAATTGTACAACGCTATCATCAACTTTTAGATGTTATTTTTAAAAGGTGTTAACCTCAATAGGCCTTTAATCTTCCCTTTCAAAGGCAGCAGATAATGTCTCTTCATGATCTCCCTGTAATTACATTAACAGTTGTGTTCAGCAATTACCAAGACATTATTAATAATCTGTGGAAGGTGAAGAATTGTTACAATTGCATGGAGGTTGGTGAGGGCATCTGGTTCAAGAAGGGCGATGACACCATCAGTAACTGTAAGAAGATGATTAGACAGTAAAATTATTACTTGAGCCAGAATATTGCCCCATCTAATTTGCAACGCGCTGGGTTGTGTGTACATATTTCATTATTTTGAATAACCAACCTCTTATAAAGGCACTTTTTTTTTTTTTTTAACCTTTATTTATACAGGTAAATCCCATTGAGACCGAAGACTCTTTTTCAAGGGAGACCTGTTCCCATTCCCACGTTACCATTCATACACAGATAGCAGGCTAACTATCGACATTCACACGAGGCAAGGTGGGTGAAGTGTCTTGCCCAAGGACACAACAACCATGACACAAGTGGCAGGGCGGGGATCGAACCTCCAACCCTTTGATCATCAGCCGACCTGCTCTACCAACTGAGCCACAGTCGCCCCAATCCACATATATATATGTATATATATGTATATATATATATATATATATGTATATATATATATATATATATATATATATATATATATATATATATATACACACACATATATATATATATACACACATATATATATATATACACATACACATATATATATATATATATATATATATATATACACACATATATATATATATACACATACACATATATATATATATATATATATATATATACACATACATATATATATACACATACATATATATATACATATACACATACATATATATATATATATACACATACATATATATATATATACACATACATATATATATATATATACACATACATATATATATATATATATACACATACATATATATATATATATATATACACATACATATATATATATATATATATATACACATACATATATATATATATATATATACACATACATATATATATATATATATATATATACACATACATATATATATATATATATATATATGTATATACACATACATATATATATATATATATATATATATATATATACACATACATATATATATATATATATATACACATACATATATATATATATATATATATATATATATATATATATATATATATATATATATATGTATATACACATACATATATGTATATATATATATATATATATATATATATATATATATACATATATATCATTTTGCCTAGGTGTAGCCTTCAAATATATCTAAATCCTATATATTGGCAGTGTTGGGGTGGCTGAGAAATGTACTACTTACATTTACTGCTTGAATATAGGCCCATGTTGAATGTAGCTGTTAAATTAGGTAGAGCAGGCAAAACAGCACAATTGATTTGATTTCAATTAAACATTAGTTTACCTGTTTGAACTATATTTTTATATTTAATTTTCATCTTCTGCCAAGTCCTCTTAGGGCTACTCGGGTTGTTCCTGCATAAATTGACACACACACACAATTTACATATTGAATAAGTGGAATCTTCTATCTATAAAGCAAGAAACGTCTGTCTGTGGCTCGCATATCTCTCTAAGTTTTAGTCAGATCGGCATGAGCTTCCGGATATTGCTTGAGCACAGCACGAAGGTGTGCATCCTTCATTTTGAAGTTGTAGAAGTTATCATATTTATATCATGCTGGCACACAAGTCCCACACACCGAGCACGACCGTGCGCGCACACAAGTCCACTCCCACACACCGAGCGCGCACACGATAACCCCCCCACACACAGAGCTGACTGCTACTGACACGTTGACGTTAATTGACAGTTATCCAAACTCTGTCTTAGCTTTCAAATACCTAACAGTAATGGTAGTGGAGTTGACAATGTTGTCTTGGCGTGCAGCATAGACTCTTTTTATACACAGTGCAGCCATTTGCAGATTGTATAGGTAACACCTGTACAGCGCGATTCTTCTTTAGGCTTCAACACTTAATTCATTAATAACATTTTCTGTTTCGTTTCACTTAACAAATCACATGGAACTGGTTTGTGGTTATCTTTACACAATACTCTAAGGAATGTTGCCCTACTCTATAGCCAACTTCTACAAAGTAAGTTACTGATAATAACCTTCAATAGTGTAAAAATTAGCCATCAATGATAGCAGCCAAATGTACTCTCTAATATCTTTATTTGTTTACCTGCTTCCTACGGGCACTGCACTAGTATATTAAACTTTCCTCTTATTTTATTTTATTAATACTCACACATTGACTTGATCAGCAATTTCCTGCCAAGCTCTCTCTCGCGCTCTTGCTGCCGCCGCGGTATTGCTTTTTTTGTTGAAAATGTGTGTATGCTCGTCAGAAGCTGACATTAGAATTTCCAATTCCCTGGGGGAAAAGTAGGAGGATCTGCGCTTCGTTTCCATGTTTGATCATGTTATCAGAGATCCATTGATGATGGCTCTTTATAGTCAACAGGCACGCCCTCAACCCAGAGTGAACATGCTCAGAGTTGATTAACCCAACGCGGATCACCTGTTCTGAAACCGAAAACCCAGAGTTGCTTATCAACCCTACCAGCTACCTGAAACAGGCCCCAGGTGTTTTTTGGTTTTTCTTAAGACAGTAGAAGGGTGCACCATTCCCAGAAGAACAGATTTATTTATTTTTTTATTGCAAAAAAACAACAATTTTACATCAAATCAGGCTTTTAGATACAACCCAAACAATCTCTTTCAAGTTCACACTGAACCATACATATTAACATAACAAACAATGAAGGTGAAAACATTTGTGTCAGGGCCATACATTTCACCATATCCACCCAAATCCACCTTTCCAAGGCAGCATGCCTTCCCCACTTTTCAATGTCCCTTTTTATTTCCCCCTTTAAGGCTCATTTATGCTCCAATTCCGTGCGTAAAGAGAGACGTACGTTTCCAACGCTATATCTGTCACTGCCCTCATACTTCCATGCGTCCTTTAAGCTGCGAACACACCACACTGGCCGCGTGGCGAGATTACATACAAAGTCAATGTACTGTCGCGTGGCCGCGCGTCCACCCAAGAATCGGCGCCTCATCGAAGCGCGTGAATCGAAGGCGCTACCATTTGCGGCGCGGCCAACATATGCGGCGAACGCAGAAGATGAAAATATTTATCTTTTTGGCGTCTCTGCGATAGCCAATCAGCATTGAGATTGCCCGGTGGTCTGCAAGACGAGGTGGACGTGTGGAGTTAGGACATTGGGCTTCCAATACATTCTGCAAATATGTGTATTTTGCATCTGTTAAGCTGTTGGTTGTACTTTAGCCAAGGTAGCGCCGGTTAGCATAGTGAAACTCACCCAGCTATGTGCTGTTCCGGAGGATAATATGAACCCAAACTTGACGGCAGTGTCCGTGTGGAATTCCAATATAGTACAGCGAAGCACCGGTGTTGTCCTCCGCCAGGCGCGGCGCACTTTCACTTTCAGGTAGGCTGATGTCTGCCTTTATTTTTGCCGCTGAGCACACACTGCTGGTGTTAATGTGTTTAGTATGTTGCTGAATTGCTGTTAATGTGTGTGTATTTGCGATCGGGGTGCGTCTTCATGCTGTTTTAATGTTATTTGTGACATGACTGCCGCTGGTTACACAGTGAACCTACATCTGTATTTTTTGGCACAGCCGGACCATGTTATTGTTGTTGTTGCACCGTAAGTGTGACGGGTCTGATCTCGGTGTCAGGAATATATGGCCCAATATGATCAAGCGGCGAGCCTCTTGTGTTCACGCGGCCAACCGCCGCCCACGAGGTGGCGGCTGCGAATATGGCCCGATATGACCAAGCGGCGAGCCTCCTGCGTTCACGCGGCCAACGCGTTCACTGGCCAAGGGGGCCAGTGCGGTGTGTTCCCAGCTTTATGTTGGAATCGACATTAAAGAGGACCTATTGTACTACTTTTCTGGTCTTAATTTCTTGTTTTACACTGCTATAGAGCAACCTGACACGAATCACATCACAAAAAACTATGTAGATTTTCGGGAAGCTCTTTCTCTTATTTTGGCGATCCAGCACATCCTGTCAACACTTGAGTGTGTGTGGTTCGGCTCCCTCCACCTGTGCTTCGGCCATCTCCGCTACCCTCCCCCCCTCCTGCAGGGCGCGAGGCAGACGCGAACAGGGAAGTGACAGCATTACCATACATGGAAACCTCCGCGTGGTGAAGTCACAAAGTTTTATGCGACGTCACGAATTATGAAAGGGTAGACCGCTTTGAACACGTGACTTCTCGACTGGCTAGAATAGTGTTTAGTGCTCGGCACAGACACCCCAGACGGTCAGCAGGGAATACGTCGAAATGCATGTAAGTCATTATTTGATAATTTAGTATGGTTAAGCATGACTATGAATCATCATAACAACGTTTATAGGTCATAAAAGTCAAAAAGCATCATAGGTCCTCTTTAAGCAAATCAACCATTATTAGTGGGCAGCAGCGCTGCTCAGAGTAAAAAGTTACTCAAATTGGAAGAAGAATAGTCACACAGTGAATTAACTGGAATAAATATTTTATAATAGGTCCATGGAAGAAACAGCTTTAGCGATATAGGCTTACTACCGTAGCGATGGAAGAGGCTAAACTAGAGGCTGTATTATAAACAGCGGGGGTCTGTGAGGACAATAATCACGACAAACTAGTCTCGCACGGATCTCCGGCACTTCTCTATTGCTGACATTCTTCCCCGTGCGATCCCCGCTCATGCTGCTCTAGCTGTTGTAGTTGTATCTCCCCGTGCCCCGGCTGTGTAACTTCATAGATAGGCCTAGATAAATGTGTATGTAATTTCGTACCAACTCACAAAAACCTCTCCTCAAAAGTTAAGACATTTTCTAAAGTATTATGTCTTTCGTTTATGTTGTAAAAACATGTACAGTAAGTGAAAGTGAACTGTTGGTGATGCGCCCCCCCCCCCCCCCCCGTGATCTTCGGTGATACTGCTCCGTTCTGTCCGTTTGGTACGCATCCGCAAGCTTGTAGGATACGTGCAGAAATACGGACAAAATGTACGCAGAGTACGGACAGAAGGCTCCGTCCGTATCTGTATGTAACATAGAGCATAAATTTGCCTTTAGACCCGCCTCCACCGTTCTTATCAGCCATTCCACATTGCCATCTCTTTCTTTTTACCAGGTCTTGCTTGGCTTCCCATAGTCCCCTTTTAGTGAGGCTGACAATTAGCCAGTCTCGTTTAGCTGCCTATCCCCAGCCCTCACCTCCCTTTCAACTATAGCCCATGTCAGATTGTAACCTGGAGCTACTTGCCCTTAGCCTGGCTCCGCCCGCCCGCCTACTTCCGGCCAAATTTTATTTTCCCTTCAGTAGTCAGTCTGGGTGTACAGCCCATTTCCCAGTTTTGCCGGAGATTCGACAGCCGGACCAATCAGCGAACAGAGCGAGTGGCTGAGAACGATGACGTCGAAGTCGCGCTCCAGTTTCAGTTGCCAGAAGCCGGCTCATGACACACGTGACGACCAAACGTTATGCGATTGGTTGGCTAATCCAGAGTGGCACTGGGCAGATCCAATAGTTTTAAACTTTTAACAGACACCGCCTCCATGAGTGAACGTTTGCCAATTACAGCACTGCCAGACCTTCTGTACAAATGAAATGAAGTACGATGGTCTGGTAGCACCAGGCTAACTTGCCCTAGCCATGGCCTTACTCTCCCCCATACCACTCTTGCAAAATGACAGTCCCACATAACATGCCTGATTGTCTCCTCTCCTGCACAGGCTGCCCTGGGGCACAGCGAGGATCTTGCCAACCCATGCCTATTCATTATTTGTCGCACTGGTAAACACTTATGGAGGCAGAGTCAATTCAGGTCTTTTAGACCGTTGTCAATCCCCCTAGGCTGAATGCCCCTCCAGACCCTCTGCGGGATGTCAAACCCTGGTGGTGCGACCACTTTCTGTCTTACAACATTGTAGAGGACCCTGTGATTAACTCTAATTTCTGTCTCTGCTGCCTCTGGATGCGCCCGCAGCCACTTTGCTGCATGGTGGTAGTGCCATGGTTGTTGCTCCGACCGGGGAGCCAAATTGTTCCAGACCATTATATTAGCCTCCTAGCCTGGTAGGCGAATAAAAGCCTCAGAAAATACCCTGAAGGATGCACTACCAGGCCTGACAATTCTTTGCACAAAAAAGAAACAAAAATACAGCCGAGCTTCAGTGGGTGGTGTGCAACATCTCTCCCCCTTCTTCTATCCTGGCTAGCATGCGAGCCCTAGCCACATACTTGTACCCCCTCAAGAAATCAAAAACAAGGCGCACAAGCATGTATGCTAAGTACAAGAGGGACGGCAAAACATCGACTTTCAGTACCAATACCTTTCCTATGAAGTCAGGCGCCTTGTTTTCCAGAGCGTTAGCTTCTTCTTGACTGCTAGGAAGAGCATCTTCTAGTTGTCTGTTGCACTATTGGCTGGCCCAAAACTGATTCCCAAAAGTTTCAGAGGTCCACTGCAGTGTGACAGCCCCCCGGTACATCTGTTCTTTCTTTCCACTGTCCAAAGAACCTGACAGAAGACTTTGCACAATTGAGTTTTGCGCCAGACACCTGCCCAAACTGTCGAAAGATCTCTAGAGATCGAATCAGGCATGCGTCCCTGTCCAGCAGCACCGTGGTGTCATCTGCGTACTGGGACAGTTTTACCCGCAAGCCACCACTACCTGGCACCAGGAAACCTCTCACACCCGGATCAGCCCGAATGGCTGCCGCCAAGGGCTCCATGTAAAGAATGTACAGCAGGGGTGAGAGCGGGCTTACCCCTGAGCACAGCTCCAAAAACTCCCCTATGTGGCCGTTAACTAAAACCATGCTTCCTGCACCAGTGTACAACATTTTTACCGAATTTACAAATGTCTGACTAAAACCCAACCTTTCCAGCACCCTGAACATGAAGCCCCAGTTTACCCTGTCAAAGGCCTTTGTTTGGTTGAGCCCTACCACCGTGAGGGGCTGGTTCCTATCTTCCACCCAAGCGACTGCGAACCTTTGTCAGCAACTTGTAATCTGCACATAGCATTGTCAATGGACGCCAGTTCCCAAGGTCAGCTGGGTCCTCTTTCTTATATAGTTTTTTTTTTTATCAAATTTTTATTATTTTCTAAACAAACAAGACATACAAACAACAATAAAACATAACAGAGACCCAAATTATAATGTATCATCTGATGATTAGGGTTTCTAGAAGAAATTAAAATATTGGACCAGACTCTAGGCCAATTTATAAAAGAATGCATTAAAGATAAGTCTTTCCTCCATTTGTTATCAATTGGCAAGGTTTGGATGTTGCCTTTATCAACATGGAATATAATTTTGAGACCTGGGGCCTCATTTATCAACAGTGCGTAGAAAAGGTTCTAAATTCACTCTTACGAATGAAATTTAGTATGTGCTTTAGTACAAAAAAAAATCGGTATTTATCAAACGTGCGCAGGCCTATCATACGCACACCAGTAAGTCATCAATCTTGATAAATCCCACATGTTCATAAAGCTGGGAACACACCGCACTGGCCGCGCGGCGAGATTACATACAAAGTCAATGTGCTAGCGCGTGGCCGTGCGTCCACCCAATAATCGGCGTCCAGCGGCGGGTGCTTGCGCGGCGCGTGGATCGGGAGCGCGGCCATTTGCGGCGTGTAGAAATTGCGCCATCGAAGGAGCGTGAATCGAAGGCTTGTGCGGCGAACACGGCGCCGGGCACCGCGCCTCCACAGCCAATCAGCGTTGAGATTGCAGACCCGGTGGTCTGCAAGACGAGGTGGGCGTGTGGAGTGAGGACATTGGGCTTCCAATACATTCTGCAAATATGTGTATTTTGCATCTGTTTAGCTGTTGGTTGTACTTTAGCCAAGGTAGTGCCGGTTAGCATAGTGAAACTCACCCAGCTGTGTGCTGTTCCTGAGGATAATATGAACCCAAAGTTGACGGCAGTGGTGTGGAATTCCAATATAGTACAGCGAAGCACCGGTACTGTCCTCCGTCAGCCGGCACACTTTCACTTTCAGGTAGGCTGATGTCTGCCTTTATTTTTGCAGCTGAGCACACACTACTGTTGTTATTGTGTTTAGTATGTTGCTGAATTACTATTAATATGTGTGTATTTTCGATCAGGGTGCGTCTTCATGCTGTTTTGATGATATTTGTGACATGACTGCCGGTGTACACAGTGTACCTACATCTGTATTTTTTGGCACAGCTGGACCATGTTGTTGTTGTTGTTGCACCGTAAGTGTGACGGGTCTGATCTCGGCGTCGGCGCCAGGAATATATGGCCCAATATGATCAAGCGGCGAGCCTCTTGCGGTCACACGGCCAACCGCCGCCTTCGATGTGGCGGCCAGTGGCCGCGGCGGCGGCTGCGGTTAATATTGCCCAATATGACCAAGCGGCGAGCCTCCTGCGTTCACGCGGCCAACCGCCGCAGGCGGCCAATGCGGCATGTTCCCGGCTTAATATTGCCCAATATGACCAAGCGGCGAGCCTCCTGCGTTCACGCGGCCAACCGCCGCAGGCGGCCAATTCGGTGTGTTCCCGGCTTTATAAATTCAGTGAGAGGTGGAGGGAGGACGACAAATACCGTGGCTGGCTTTTTTCACCCCGCGACCGCGACCACACGCTGCTTGTAGGTGCGCAACCACCCGCCCGCTGATGATAGGGTAGGCTACTGACGCAAATCACACAACACGTTGGTTGTGTTTAGTAGGCTAAACATGTTTATTTAGGCTATCTATATTTATTAATAGACGTTCATTCAGCTCATTCAGGTCACGTTGACTTGGCGTGAGCTCATGGAGTGAGACGCGGGTCTCTATCACACTGCTTGTCTCTCTTTCTGTCACTGTCTTTCTCTCCACTCTGCACTCCCTTTCTAACAGCTAGATAAAAACTATTGCCGATCCTCCCATCAATCGCAGATAGTAGCATACTGTAGAGAAAATTAACCTTTAGTGATGCCCGTTCTGCATACACATATCACACATAATACACATATTACACATAATAGCTTTAAATCAGCAGGCCCTAGATGGAGTGAAAGAGATCAACTAGGAGAGTTTGAATTCTCAGAGCAGTTTCTCAGAACAGTCTTATTACAGCTGCCACTGTCAACCATAAGGGAAGTGACACTTTCAGGGAACTTTGACTGACTTCTCAGAACATACAGATACAGAACGGAGGAAGTTGCACACACTGAATGACCCTTGAGCACATACAGACTTAGAACAGAGAAAGTAACACCTTTGCACGAGCAGATGTACAGCTGCCACATCCGACCGTTAGACGTTGCACCTCGAATACCAGATTGAACTAGATTGATAAGGGCCCCCACTTCTGCACTCGACAACATGCACACACAACCACTGATAGAGGGAGGAGCCGGAGAATCTTCGATGAGAGCCGGCTTGGGTAGAATTACCCAGTGCTCCAACCAGGCCACATATAGTAGAGTACGCCCCGCCTGCATCATTTTTGATTTTGACCAATGAGACCCCACAAGGGGAATCCCTCATAAACTTCAGCGCATCAATGCTTAAGCGCCTTTTTCTGAGAGCTCAACCAGGTTGAACACTCACTCTTAGGTCCGTGCACGTTTAACTGTACGAGACATCTACTCTGCTTTTGAGTGAAATAAATATCACTTTATTAACTAAACATCTTGACTGGAAACTCCGTCCTTCATGCCATTCCTGTTGAAATATTTTCACAACAATCTGTTCCTTTGCCAATCGGTACAACCCGGATACCCGCGGTTTATTAACCTGAACGCCTGCAACAATACTGAAAAAAATACTTTGCGCATATTACCTCAGGTCTCGTGATCATGGATGTAAATCTACAGTTGGCTAGGCCAACATACACATACGATTTTGAAATTGCAAAAACCTCCCTTGACCTGTGGAACCAATTTTTAAATAGTTTCTGCCATAAGTTCGGAAAAAGAAAGTTAATGGACTAAGTTTGTTATTTATTGAATAAGGAATATATATGAATAATATATATATCGTAATATGAAGAACATTCGGATTATTCTTCCCCAAAAAATATCCCATTTTTAATTTATAGCCTAATTAAAATATTGTGTGCTGCACCTAACACGTATTTTCTAAATTGATTAAACTCTTCTTGTTACTCGATTAATCAGAAAATGTAAACCAATTGATACAGAGATCTATAATTGGTTGAAAAGGTGGTAATGATTGGTTTTCAGGTTGCCTTTACAGTGATCTCTTATACTTGTGTGAAAGTTTGTGAACCCCTTGAGCCCTTTGGAATTTTATTTATTTTAACCATTATTAATTCATTTTTATCAATACCAGTATTTTTTATATGAAATAACAGATGTTTGTTTATCAATTCAACATTTTTCTTTTCCAGAAATCATTTGTTAAAACAGATAAAACAAATTATTTGACAAATGTTGTATGTGCAAAAGTTTGTGAACCCTGAGCTGCATTTGCTTAAATCGAGCAGGTTGACACAATCAGGTGGGCCAAATCGAGTGATGAAATAGACCAATGTAGTGATTTAGGGCGACTGTGGCTCAGGTGGTTAAGCGGGTCGGCCAACGATCCAAGGGCTGGCGGTTCGATCCCCGCCCGGCCACCTGTGTCATGGTTGTTGTGTCCTTGGGCAAGACACTTCACCCACCCTGCCTTGTGTGAATGTGTATGATTGCTGTGTGTTTGAGGTGGTGGTCGGAGGGGCCGATGGCGCGGAATGGCAGCCTCGCTTCCGTCAGTCTGCCCCAGGGCAGCTGTGGCTACTATCGTAGTTTACCACCACCGGTATGACTGTGTGTGAACGAATGGAACCTGGAACCCTGTAAAGCGCTTTGAGTCAACAACATCGAAATAAAGCGCTATATAAATCCAATCAATTATTAGTGAGAGAAAAACAAACATCTGTTATTTCATATAAAAAATACTGGTATTGATAAAAATGAATTAATAATGGTAAACATAAATAAAATTCCAAAAGGCTCAAGGGGTTCACAAACTTTCACACAGCACTGTATGTATTTGATGGTAAATGCAGGGGGACATTGTCTTCATTCAGACTGCTGAACATTTTTTATTTTCTGTAATTAGACAGCAGTTGTTAGCTAGTGCATTGAATATTTGTTAGTCAGATTTAATGCAACCCTTTACGTAGTATACTGTAGTGTAGTTTGTCGATTTCTGTTACCGCGGTATTGGTATTATTTTTTCATTTTAGAGGTCTTAAAAAGGTCTTAAATGTCTTTAAATTTGAACTTTAAAAATGTGCAGATACCATGGTGGTGACCAAATGGTGATGACACCATGGGATAATACATGTCTATTTGCTGAGGCCATAATGTAAATTGACTCTGAGCCACAATGATAGAGCTACATCTTGTTAGCATAAGTCTAATGTACAAGGTGTCACCCCAGAGGCTGGGTCTGTCACACAAGTTGACTATCATACAGGAAGGCAAAAAAAAAATGCCAAAGAAAACATTTAAGAAATAATAAGATACATTTAACTACATAGAAAACTCAACCAAAATTATTTTGGCAGAGTCTTTCTCTAACCACCCTTCCGTCCCGTGGATCCATGGCGTGGTTTGGGTTCATGTGCTGCTCATCTGCAACTGGAGGTGGGCAATTTTCGCCTCTCAAAATTGCAATGTTGTGTAGAACCACACATGCAATCACTATGTCACATGCCCTTTCTGGTGTGACCCGCAGCTTTTGGAGGCACTGAAATCTAGCCTTCAGGATCCCGAAGCTGTTTTCGACCCTGGCTCTCGTCCTCATATGCGCCAGGTTGTAGCGCTGCTGTGGTACTGGCACGGGAACGGCGCACGGGGTCAGAAGGCGAGGCTGGCAGGGGTACCCTCTGTCACCTAAAAGGTGACCGTCGAACTCTCCTACGATACAGGTGAAATATTAATCATCTGAACAAATATGGAATATAAATCCTTCAAATATAGGCTTAACTCACCACGGGCCAAGCGAGTGCTCAGATTAGACTCCCGAAATATGCGTGTGTCATGCACAGACCCCGGCCACTTTGCCTCCACTTGGGTGATGAGATGCCTGGCGTCACATACGACCTTCAAATTGCAGAGGAGTAGAATTAGATACAGATGCTGTTTTGTTAAGTGTCTTTAATTTAAAATGCTGAAGGTCTAGGCCTACACCTGTACCTGCACATTGACGGCCTCTGCACACATCCTGCGTCTACCTCTGGAGCGCGTCGCCTTACCTTACTGCTGCGTCTCTCGGACTTTTCTCGGACACACATGGAACGTCTCAGCAGCTGCTGCTGCTGCAGCGCTGCTTCTAAAAGCCCTATCTTTCTAAATAGAGTTTTCATAGATAATTCCCATTAAAATTAAGTTATTTCCTGTCATTTATGATGCATATGATTTATATTGAGTCTGGACAGTAATCCGTGCACCCCATTGCCTTTTTCTTTTTTTAATTTTCGCTTGTTGGAAGTTTTATTTTGAAAGGGACACACCAGGAAATGGTGAAACTCCAGTGAAAGCTGCCGGTATGAAGTCAATATGACTCGCAGCAGAGTATTTCTCTATCAGTTAAAGCAGAGAGACCCGAAAGAGACGCGCGGCTCTCAGAAAAAAATAGGCGAGCCTCCTGAGGTAAAGGGGAGCGTCGCTGCAGACACGCATCAGCAGTGCGTCTGAGGTTGGATGTGTGCCTGCTCTAGGTTGATTACACGGTCAGTGACAAAAAGTCAGACGCAGACGTGAGGTAGACGCGCAGTATTTTTATTTTATTTTTTTTTTAATTTAACCTTTATTTAACCAGGAAAGTCCCATTGAGATTAAAAACCTCTTTTTCAAGGGAGTCCTGGCCAAGAGGCAGCAACACGTTACATGTTCACTCACAATACACTCACAACATATAGACAGGAATTAAAATGATAAAAAGCTGTTATCAAATAAAATCAGAAAGAACTGTTTTCAATTAAAATAATAAAAATAAATAAATAAAATAAAAACAGTTCCAAGTAAATTAAAAATCATAAAAAACAACTACAAGTAAAAGAGGTGGTCTGAAATGCTCTCAACTTAGATTTGAAAGCGTTCAAAGAAATCATTTCGGTTAATTTAAAATCTTTTTGTAGCCAGTTCCATGTGGTGGGAGCAGAATGGATGAAGGACTTTCTTCCTAATTCTGTGCGTGCAAATGGAACTGACAGAAGCATCTGATTGTTTGAACGCAGATTGTGAGAAGCAACACTTTTCTGTGTGATTAAATTACAGACGTAGGAGGGAAGCAGCCCTAACATGGCCTTATAAATAAAAGTGCACCAGTGTCCCAGCCTTCTGGTGGACAAAGAGGGCCAACCCACTCGAGAATATAAGTCACAGTGATGGGTCCGGGCTTATGGGGCTATTATTGTAGCTAAACGTTTGCAAATGTGTATTTGTGTATTTGCGATTTGTATTTGCGTTTGCAAATGCGTATTTGCGATTTGTATTTGCGTTTGCAAATGCGTATTTGTGTATTTGCGATTTGTATTTGCGATTTGTATTTGTGTATTTGCGATTTGTATTTGCGTTTGCAAATGCGTATTTGTGTATTTGCGATTTGTATTTGCGATTTGTATTTGCGATTTGCAATTTGTATTTGCGATTTGTGTATCTGCAAATGGTTTTGTGCGTGTGGGCACAGATTTGTATTTGCGATTTGTATTTGCGATTTGTATTTGCGATTTGTGTATCTGCAAATGGTTTTGTGCATGCACACAACGATTTGTGTGTGTGTGTACACGGTTCTGTGTATAGACACATCTGTAAATTATATTAATTGTGGTTCTAAAAGCTCAAATAGACTAAGTCTTTTTACAAATCTCGTTTTACAAAGCCATGGAAGAACTGTAGCAAAAGTCACGTGGTGTAGCAAAAGTCACGTGTGAAAAGACAGACACGTTGATTGGTCAATGTGTTACAGTGGCAGGACTCTTATTTTGAAAATCCCTAAACCGGATGTAAACAGAGCTTTGGCTATGAACCCATGTGGGCTATGCATGGAGGTGTCGTAGAGACAGAAGGCGAAGAGTGCTAACGGAGACTGCAGTTGACAAAGCACTTCAACTTCAAGTAGTTTAAAAGTAAGTATTGATTAACAATTTTCCTTTTTTTTCTTTTCAAGAATCATTCGTTCCTATGTAAATCTCACTTTTTTGCCTACCAGCCACTGTGGCAGGTAGATTTAAAAATCTACCAGCCACTCGTCTTTTTTACCAGCCACTTTTTACACGCAATATCGTTTTTAATATATGCGTTAATGTTAAACAATACAATAGTAAGATTAGCTAATGAAAGTGTTTTTCATACAAATGTTTTCCATCAGAAGTCATTTCTACTGTTAGTAGGTGCTACCAAGGAACTGAGTTGCAAATGGTACTCTTACTATATATGATACACAATACACGTCATCTTTATTTCAAAACATTTTATAATTGAAATCCATATATACTCTGGGTTCAATGCAACTTTTTTCCCAACTGGCCAGCTTGGCCAATAGATCCGAGTTTTACTGGCCCCTTGTATATTTTCACTGGCCCTGCAGACACCTTTTTTTCATCATTTAGTCAATAATTATAATACAGTATTGACGTTAGGTTCAGATTTATTTTTTTATTTTTAGTTAATGATGTGAAATGTTGATATTGTGCATACACATAATATAAAACCAGGCAAACATATAAATGTGAAGCCTACAACTGAAAGTATGTGGAAGGAGTGGCCAGAAGTGCAGTACTTTAATGATTTATTTTATTCTTGAATTTCGGCAGTTTAATGAATAGTTCACCTGCAGAATTCATGGTCAAGCATAGGGAAAAATAAGAGATGAAGGTCTGATCAGTCTTTGTGGTGTGGTATGCAGTGTTTATCACTTTCTCTATGCATTAGGGATGTGAAGGTGTCGACCCAATGACCGGTTTTCCACTTGCCCTCAAGTCGAATTTAAAAATAGAAATCTGAAAATCTGTTATGCCGTTTTATTAATGGGAGATGTCACCGTGCGAGTTCACGTCTGGTCGTGTGCGCGCTGCAGGAGCGTCACTTCTGCAAGGTGCGTGCATGAAGTAATCAGCTACACATAAGAGTCCGGTGTGGGACCATGTTTTCACTGTTGACAAAAAACAGTGCAGTGCAAAAGATGCAGCATAATGTTAAACGCTAGTCTGAGGCTATGGTGTTAAATCATCTAGAAACACACGATGCCTTCGTCCGAGCAAAGCAGCGTTTCAACATCAGATCTCACCAGTGAGCGAGCGAGCCGCCGCGCGGGGAAGAACTCTGTGGTTTGAGGCTCAAATAATAACCGAGGATATTCTCCCCGTTAGCGATATCGATGGGAGAGGCTTCCTTGCTTGTATGCGATCCGTTTGAATGTCTCGAGCCTGAATACACTGTAGCCTACAGTGAGCCGAGTCCCTCCGTTAGTTTCTGTTTCAGCCGACACAATTACAATCACCTCCTAAGCACGGACAGCGTTAAATAAAGCATCTAATTTGTATTACCATTAGGGCTTGGATGTAAATACTGTAACATAACGGCGGCAGCTCTGCTGCTTAAAGGAAAAGCGCAATTTTCACTTTATTTTCAGCACCTCAACCTCTGCTGTGGGAAGAAATAAAGGGGGCAAAGTAAGTCGATTGATTTGTCGACTTATGCCTCCACACGTCTCGCAGATAGTATTTCCTCGCGGAGCGGATCGCACCGTAGTTCAGTTCGACTAGAAAGGCAAAAAGAAACTGTGGGACTGTGCAGCACACTGGCATCATTGTATGTATTAAATATGCAAATTCGATCGGACCTGACTGTAAGGTATTACCCGACACAGTGGCGGGTGAAGTGACACAATTTACACGCCAGCACGCAAATCTACCCGCATTTGGCGTGTGGCGGGTGTTAATTTCCATCCCTGGTTCATAGCCAAAGCTCTGTTTACATCCGATTTAGGGATTTTCAAAATAAGAGTCCTGCCACTGTAACACATTGACCAATCAACGTGTCTGTCTTTTCACACGTGACTTTTGCTACACCACGTGACTTTTGCTACAGTTCTTCCATGGCTTTGTAAAAAGAGATTTGTAAAAAGACTTAGTCTATTTGAGCTTTTAGAACCACAATTAATATAATTTACAGATGTGTCTATACACAGAACCGTGTACACACACACACATCTTTGTGTGCATGCACAAAACCATTTGCAGATACACAAATCGCAAATACAAATCGCAAATCCAATTGCAGACACAAATCTGTGCCCACACGCACAAAACCATTTGCAGATACACAAATCGCAAATACAAATTGCAAATACAAATCGCAAATCGCAAATACAAATCGCAAATACACAAATACGCATTTGCAAACGCAAATACAAATCGCAAATACACAAATACAAATCGCAAATACAAATCGCAAATACACAAATACGCATTTGCAAACGCAAATACAAATCGCAAATACACAAATACGCATTTGCAAACGCAAATACAAATCGCAAATACACAAATACACATTTGCAAACGTTTAGCTACAATAATAGCCCCATACAGGCTCCACAATTGGTAATGAACCTCAGAGAAGCATGGTAAACAGCATCAATCTTACATAGACATTTAGCTGAGGCATTCATATACATCAGGTCTCCATAATCTAAACTGGATAAAAACGTTGCAGTGACAAGCCGCTTTTTGACCTCAAAAGAAAAACAAAATTTGTTCCTGTAGAAGAAACCCAATTTGAGTTTCAGTTTCTTCACAAGATTGTCAATATGGGGTTTGAAGGAAATGGAGTCATCAATCAACACACCAAGATATTTGTACATACGAACCACCTCTATGACATTTCCCTCAAGAGTGGACACTGTGGGGACAGTTTGAGATACTTTTTTAGAAGTTGAAAACAACATTTGTTTAGTCTTGTCAGAGTTGAGGACTAGTTTTAACTGCAGGAGTGTTTGCTGGACTACATCAAAAGCTTTCTGCAGAGATTCAACAGCTCTAGCAGGAGTTGAACCAAAACAGTAAATAATTGTGTCATCTGCATAAAGATGCATGTTAGCATCTGACACATTTTTTCCCAAATCATTAATGTACATAATGAACAAGAGGGGACCTAATATTGAACCCTGTGGCACCCCCTTGTGGACACTCACAAATTCAGAACACAGACCATCATATTTAATACACTGAGTCCTGTCACTCAAATACTCTGTGAACCAGGAAACTACATGATTTGACAAACCCAAGCAAAGAAGCCTATGCTTTAAAAAAGCATGGTCCACAGTATCAAAAGCCTTCGACAGGTCAATAAAAAGTGAAGCACAGTGCTGCTTCTTATCAAGAGCAACTAATATATCATTGATCACTTTTGTAGCTGCAGTGATGGTACTGTGCTTTTTCCTGAAGCCTGATTGCAGTTTTGAGAGAAGATCATTGGAGGTTAGAAACTCTTTTAACTGATCACACACAAGAGATTCAAGAATTTTTGACAAGGCACACAGATTTGATATTGGCCTGTAGTTAGTTAAAGCCGCTGGATCACCTCCTTTTAATAAGGGGGTAACAAAAGCTGACTTCCAAACGGATGGGATTTCTTTGTTTTCAATTGAGAGATTAAAAAGGATTGTAAGAGGCTGTGCTACAAAATCAGCTGCTAATTTTAAGAAGTAGGGCTCTATTGAATCAGGTCCAGGGGATTTTCTGCTATCCAATGTTTTGAGGGCCTGATGCACTTGCTGCACAGTAAAAGGTACAAAATTAAAAGGTTCTCCTGTGAACCTTGGAGCCTCTGTGCAGGGAGACACAGGGGCAGCTCCTATAGAGTCAAACAAAGAACCAGATGATACAAAATGATTGTTAAAACAATTTAGAACCTCAGTTCTATCATAGACTGGGACCGAATCTTTTAGAACAAATGTCGGCAGAGCCTGAGGGCTTTTACTTACAGATATAGATTTAATCACTTTCCAAAATTTCTGTGGATTATTAAGGTTCTCAGTTGTGACAGATAAGTAATATTCAGATTTAGCCTTTTTGATGAGGGAAGTGCATTTGTTCCTTAGTTGCCTGAACACAGACCAGTCAGAGGCAAAATCACTTATTCTGGCTTTGGCCCATGCCACATTACGTTGATGGATGGTATCTGACAACCCTGGGGAAAACCAGAGATTATCTCGTCCCTTAACCCTGAATTTCCCGATGGGGGCATGTTTATTTACAATTTTCACAAAATGTTCCTTAAAGAATGTCCAAGCTAACTCAACATCCGGCAAAAGACCTATGTGCCCCCAATTTACCAAGGACAAATCATGATGAAAAGCCTGTTCATTAAATATTTTTAAATTCCTCTTGAAAATAATGCGTGGTTTACGTTTGGGGATTTTTGTGTCCCTGCAAGTAGCAACAACACAATGATCACTCAAATCATTGCAGAAAACTCCCAGGGATGAGAATTTATGAGGAACATTTGTTAGAATTAGATCAATCAAAGTGGACTTTTCAGAATGTTTAAGATTTGGCCTTGTAGGCAGGTTGACCAGCTGGATAAGATTAATAGAGTCACAGAAAGATTTAAATTCATCCGAAACTGCATTTAGCCAATCCCAGTTCAAATCTCCAGCCATTAAAAGCTCATTGTAATTTAATTTGGACAAAAGATGCTGCAATGACGACAATGCCTCCTTTGTGGCAGATGGAGGCCTATAGCACCCAACAACAGTCATAGAGAGGGACTTTGCTATTTCCACCTTCAATGCCAAAAATTCAAATTGCTTACAGATAGACTCAGACAGAACAATTGAAGCATCAAATCTTGATTTAACGAAAATGGCTACACCACCACCTTTCTTGGGCCTATCAGTACGATAAACATTGTATCCGAGTATGCTAATGTCTTCATTTGTAATAGATTTTGTCAGCCAAGTTTCTGAGATGACCACAATATCTGCATCTGTTGATCTAACCCAAATTCTGACCATGTCCATCTTTGGTGCTAAGCTACGCACATTAAGATGAATACATTTGAGACCAGACATTAATTTAAAATCAGCGGGAGTCTGGATACATTGCAATTCAGGACCAGGGTTTGATTGCACATCTCCAGACAGAAGTAAGAGTAGTACAATCATCACTCCTCGTCTCACATTACATTTTGAAGCAGTTTCTTCATGTGTTAAAGCTAGGCAATGCCTTTCCTTAAGGGAAAGAGTAAGATTATATAAGGTAAAGAAACGTAGAAGTTTAGGTAAGTCCCTGGGTGGGTCCGACCACAGTTTTGAGGCCCAAACCAAATCAGACTGTGGTTGCTGAAAATGCCGGTAACATTAGCATTAGTGCCACTATAGTAAGTATCTTGCATGCTCGACTCATAGCTAGTGGTACTCACCAAGGGGCAGTTCCTTGGACTCAAGTCCCAAAAAGTCAACAAACACACTAAAGTTAAGAAAGATGCCATTGTCTTTAAGATACTAAGTTTGCTATGCTAGCTGCTGCTGCTGGGCTTTGAGGTGTTAGCAGAGCTGCTGCTATTGCTGGGCCTTGATGTGTTAGCAAGGCTACTACTGCTGCTGCTGGGCCTTGAGATGTTAGCAAGGCTGCTACTGCTGCTGCTGGGCCTTGAGATGTTAGCAAGGCTGCTACTGCTGCTGCTGGGCCTTGGTAGTTAGCAAGGTTGCTACTGCTGCTGCTGGGCCTTGAGATGTTAGCAAGGCTGCTACTGCTGCTGCTGGGCCTTGAGATGTTAGCAAGGCTGCTACTGCTGCTGCTGGGCCTTGGTAGTTAGCAAGGCTGCTACTGCTGCTGCTGCTGGGCCGTGGTAGTTAGCAAGGCTGCTACTGCTGCTGCGCTTTGGTAGTTTGCAAGGCTACTACTGCTGCTGCTGCTGGGCCGTGGTAGTTAGCAAGGCTGCTACTGCTGCTGCTGGGCCTTGGTAGTTTGCAAGGCTGCTACTGCTGCTGCTGCTGGGCCTTGGTAGTTTGCAAGGCTGCTACTACTGCTGCTGCTGGGCCTTGGTAGTAGTAGAGGTAGGATGTGTGTGGAGGCCGTGATGCTGTGGAAGGACTTCCTATTAACATAATCTCCTTCATTCACTGAAGGAGCTTTAATAGGAATATGAGTTCCATCGATGCACCCGATGACACCCAGAAAACCTGCATTACAAATTAATTAATTTAATTAAATAGTGCACATTATTTATTAAATTAAAACGTTCAAAGAAACAATAGGCAACATTATTGCTACCGTTACCTGCAATTCTGTAGAACTCCTCCTTGATTGTTCGTATGGGTCGGTGACTTGGAAACATCACAAACGTGTAGAGTAAACGTTTCAGTGCCAGAGTAACATTTCTGACAGACCGACACACGGTTGCCTTTGAAATGTGCTCGGCGTCACCGACGTTGTACAGGAAGCTGCCATTTGCAAAAAAACGGAGTGCCACACAAATCATTTGTATCAAACTTAAAGCATGCCCACGGTGCGTTTGGCAGTTAACATGGGGGCTGAGAAGTCGGTCTAAATAAATGATAGATCGCGCTGAAAAACGATAGCGCTCATAAAGAAAATGATCAGGAAAAGAAAGTATGTCTAACCGGGGTCTTAATAACCTTCCTCACGGAGATTCCTTCTGGGGATCGCAGCCTCTACGTCCACAGGCTCTCTTACAAAAGGACATGCCATTTCTAACACTTCCTTCTGTCGGATAGCTGCCTTCAGCCTTACAGGTCCTTCTCAAAAAATTAGCATATTGTGATAAAGTTGATTATTTTACATAATGTAATGATAATAATTGAACTTTCATATATTTTAGATTCATTGCACACCAACTGAAATATTTCAGGTCTTTTGTTGTTTTAATACTAATGATTTTGGCATACAGCTCATGAAAACCCCAAATTCCTATCTCAAAAAAGTAGCATATCATGAAAAGGTACTCTAAAGCCGGGAACACACCGCATTGGCCGCCTGCGGCGGTTGGCCGCGTGAATGCAGGAGGCTCGCTGCTTGGTCATATTGGGCAATATTAACCGCAGCCGCCGCCGCGGCCACTGGCCGCCACATCGAAGGCGGCGGTTGGCCGTGTGACCGCAAGAGGCTCGCCGCTTGATCATATTGGGCCATATATTCCTGACGCCGACGCCGAGATCAGACCCGTCACACTTACGGTGCAACAGCAACAACAACATGGTCCAGCTGTGCCAAAAAATACAGATGTAGGTTCACTGTGTACACCGGCAGTCATGTCACAAATATCATCAAAACAGCATGAAGACGCACCCCGATCGCAAATACACACATATTAATAGTAATTCAGCAACATACTAAACACAATAACAACAGTAGTGTGTGCTCAGCTGCAAAAATAAAGGCAGACATCAGCCTACCTGAAAGTGAAAGTGTGCCGGCTGACGGAGGACAACACCGGTGCTTCGCTGTACTATATTGGAATTCCACACCACTGCCGTCAACTTTGGGTTCATATTATCCTCAGGAACAGCACACAGCTGGGTGAGTTTCACTATGCTAACCGGCGCTGCCTTGGCTAAAGTACAACCAACAGCTAAACAGATGCAAAATACACATATTTGCAGAATGTATTGGAAGCCCAATGTCCTCACTCCACACGCCCACCTCGTCTTGCAGACCACCGGGTCTGCAATCTCAACGCTGATTGGCTGTGGAGGCGCGGCGCCCGGCGGCGCTGCAGAAAAAGATGAAAATGTTCATCTTTTTCTGCGGCGCCGTGTTCGCCGCACAAGCCTTCGATTCACGCTCCTTCGATGACGCAATTTCTACACGCTGCAAATGGCCGCGCTCCCGATTCACGCGCCTCTCATGAGGCGCGGCCACACGCCGCGCAAGCACCGGCCGCTGGAAGCCGATTATTGGGTGGACGCGCGGCCACGCGCTAGTACATTGACTTTGTATGTAATCTCGCCGCGCGGCCAGTGCGGTGTGTTCCCAGCTTATACGAGCTCTTAACCTAATCATCTGAATCAACTAATTAACTCTAAACACCTGCAAAAGATTCCTGAGGCTTTTAAAAACTCCCAGTCTGGTTCATTACTCAAAACCGCAATCATGGGTAAGACTGCCGACCTGACTGCTGTCCAGAAGGCCATCATTGACACCCTCAAGCAAGAGGGTAAGACTTAGAAAGAAATTTCTGAGCGAATAGGCTGTTCCCAGAGTGCTGTATCAAGGCACCTCAGTGGGAAGTCTGGGGAAGGAAAAAGTGTGGCAGAAAACGCTGCACAACCAAAAGAGGTGACCGGACCCTGAGGAGGATTGTGGAGAAGGGCCGATTCCAGACCTTGGGGGACCTGCGGAAGCAGTGGCCTGAGTCTGGAGTAGAAACATCCAGAGCCACCGTGCACAGGCGTGTGCAGGAAATGGGCTACAGGTGCCGCATTCCCCAGGTCAAGCCACTTTTGAACCAGAAACAGTGGCAGAAGCGCCTGACCTGGGCTACAGAGAAGCAGCACTGGACTGTTGCTCAGTGGTCCAAAGTACTTTTTTCGGATGAAAGCAAATTTTGCATGTCATTCGGAAACCAAGGTGCCAGAGTCTGGAGGAAGACTGGGGAGAAGGAAATGCCAAAATGCCTGAAGTCCAGTGTCAAGTACCCACAGTCAGTCAGTGCGGTTACATGGCACAACTAGATTGGATTATCACATATATCGAACAAGACACTCGAACGGACCGTGTCACTTGTCTGAGTATACATGGCCTTTCAGAAATCGGATAAATGTCCGATGCATGGCTGTCCCCACTATGCTAGGTGGCGCTGTAGCCCTTTCAACCATGCTTTCAACAAGTGGTTTTAGAGCCACGTCCGCTTCTCTTCCGTCAATAACCCATGGTGTAGCCTATCACGCGCAGGCACACAAGCACAGAACGAGAAGTCCGATATGCGATATCCGATCCCTGTATACATGCAGAGAGAAAGCCGACAATGAACGAATTATCTAGGTGTTCTTATCCGACTTCTCTTGTCCGTTATTGTGCCGATTTGTGTCCGAAGTAGATCGGATAAAGGTGTTTACATGCAGGTTAAAAGTCCTGTTGAGGTCTTATTCGTTTAGTTATCCGATTATGAGTCTGCATGTAAATGCACTGAGTGATGGTCTGGGGTGCCATGTCAGCTGCTGGTGTTGGTCCACTGTGTTTTATCAAAGGCAGGGTCAATGCAGCTAGCTATCAGGAGATTTTGGAACACTTCATGCTTCCATCTGCTGAAAAGCTTTATGGAGATGAAGATTTCATTTTTCAACAAGACCTGGCACCTGCTCACAGTGCCAAAACCACTGGTAAATGGTTTACTGACCATGGTATTACTGTGCTCAATTGGCCTGCCAACTCTCCTGACCTGAACCCCATAGAGAATCTGTGGGATATTGTGAAAAGGAAGTTGAGAGACACCAGACCCAACACTGTGGATGAGGTTAAGGCCGCTATCGAAGCATCCTGGGCCTCCATAACACCTCAGCAGTGCCACAGGCTGATTGCCTCCATGCCACGCCGCATTGAAGCAGTCATTTCTGCGAAAGGATTCCCGACCAAGTATTGAGTGCATAACTGAACATAATTATTTGAAGGTTGACTTTTTTGTATTAAAAACACTTTTCTTTTATTGGTAGGATGAAATATGCAAATTTTTTGAGATAGGGATTTTTGGTTTTTCTTTACTTTTTTGCCAAAATCATCAATATTAAAACAATAAAAGGCTTTAACTATTCCAGTTGTGTGTAATGAATCTAAAATATATGAAAGTCTAATGTTTATCAGTACATTACAGAAAATATTGAACTTTATCACAATATGCTAATTTTTTGAGAAGGACCTGTATCTAGACAACAAACTCAGGGTAGGTCTAACCACCTCCCGAGCAGGTTAGACCCACGGCGTATGTTGCCGCAGTAACTGACTCTCGGTTGCGCTGAACCTGCTACCTGAAACAGAAAACCCAGAGTTTCCACTAACTCAGAGCGAACAAACTCTGGGTTGCCTCAAAACCAGCTACCTGAAACAGGCCTCTGGGCAGCTCCGTGCGACATGGGGTCCAAAGGCCTCAGCGGAAATGGATAGCACAGCAGGGGCCTCATTTATAAACGTGGCGTACGCCCAGAAGAGGGCGCACGCCAATTTCTACGCAAACATTGGGATTTATAAAAAGCAAACTTGACGAGAAGATGTGCGGTCCTCCACGCAAACTCTGACCCATGCGTACGCACAGAAAGTGGAGAAAGGAGAAACGGCGACTCCGTCGGCACATGGATGAAGTGCGAGAACGAATGTGTTTGTGTAAAATGAATCCAGATATAGGCCTATTATAAGCCATGTAGGTCTATCATATAGGGAGTTCCTTTGCAAAACGGATGAAGCCATTGTTACAACTAATAAAAAAATGCCTCCACGGATTTTTCCATGGAGTGATACCAACAAAAAACAAAACGAATTAGGATCTTAAATAGCCTACAAACGGAGATATGAGTGCAAATTTAAAAAAAAAACGTTTGAATAAGCCCTGCATGTTATTGGATTCATTCTGATAATATTGAGGTGGAATACAACCTATTACTTTTACACTGACGCTGTTCTCGATGCCTCAGTCAGGCAGACAGGAGTGCACAGTTTCATACACTAATCACAAGCCTACTGTAGCCTACATCATATACTGTGCTAATTTTTCGCGGTTTTTAGTCCGTTTTATGTATGTGTTTTTTTTGTGTTTAAGCACGTCGTAACTGTGTTTTGAAAGGGACTGTGAAGTTTATTATTAATCCTCCGCCGCCCGTCACTGCACCGGGATGAATTCTCCGAATCTGTATCTCATGGGGGGTCTCAGTGTCCCCCGCTCGTGGCACAAACACTGCTGTGTGAGGATATGCATTTTTTTGCGTCCACTTTTATGTCGGATCGCTTCTTTTTATTTCGACCACAGCGTTCACAGAGATCGCCACAGGCTGCACTCTGACGCCTTTACCCTCACACTGTGCCACCAAACTATATTTTCCCTGGTCGCCACTTCTCCAACGGGTACTTCGGCGTGACCGCAGTGATCCACACCGTGTGGAGTCTATTTTTCCATTTCCCTTTCAGTCGGCGATTGCCACTACCGCCTTCATGCACTCAGTAAATTATATTAATTCGGGCGTGTCAATGACTATGTATGGGTAAATATGGGCGTTACGTGAAGCCCGCAAAGGCTGCGCCACATTTAGAGTTGATTGTGATTTATAAAGGAAAACAGGCGTAGGACGTGAGTGCGCACTGTTTTATAAATCAGAATATTTTTGTTCGCACGTACATCCTACATTTCTTCCGTACGCTAGCTTCCACGTGAATCCCACGCAAAGCTTTATAAATGAGGCCCCAGGTGAGGAAAAACCTGCCAAGGCCGACCGCTTGTTTTGGTGGAACGCCTTTCTACTCTCAGCCACAAATCACTGCACACGAACAAAGACAGCTGGGAATCAAGTGCAGTGCGGAATCAAAAGCAAGATTGTGTCACCAAACATACATGGTAGTGGGTGTATCCTTCCAAGCGACGAGGCTAGTGAGGCCTACCGTGAGAGAAGTGGCTAAGACGACACTGGTGTAGGGCAACGCTTGAGAACTGGAGATGTAATTACTCAGGGTTCTCTTCATTACGCACAAGTCTTTCGCCTTTTACTAAAGACTTCCGTGGAGAGGAACATCATTGAGTTGAAGCAATTTTTGACAGGCTTAGCCTCTTGGCTAGGCCTCATGTATCTGTGAAAAAGAAAAATGTTCTAAAGCATGTTCTCCTCAACATGCTTTAGAACCTAGCTTTGGGGAACCCGGGGGCGGAGTTGCCAAACAGCAGCTATTGCTAACTGCAATTCAGACTACAACACCACTTTAAGGGAGATCTTTCCCAAGAGGTGCCATTGGACGGCAAACCATGGACAGGCATTGCTTCTCGGCCTTTTGGCTAAGATCAAGTGAAGTATCTGTTCTTATCAGTGTGAATTTAAAATTTTAATCAGTGAAATTGTGTCTTTAAAAGGGGAGGGCAGTTAAGAACTCCCAAGTTTTGTTCTGCAGGAGCGGTGTGAGTCTTCATTTACAGTGGCTCATCCCGCTCTCCCAATCAGATTGGTCTCTCGGGATCCTGTCTTGGGGCACAAAGGAGATCTGCGCCCTGCTGCTCCTTCCCACCTTCCTCACCCAGATAGTCAGGCCGCCGCTGTTGAGTCCCTTTTTGTGTGGCTCCGACTCCCACGTCCAAAGGGCGCAAGCGATGCTTCTTTGTGGCTGTGTCCTAGGCCTGCTGCCTGCAGCAATAGTCGTATGGACGGTTGCTGCTGCCATACGGATCACAACCACAGGGGGGATCTGCTAGTGGTTTATCACCAGCAGGTTTCTGGAGGTCCAAATGGCGTCTTTTATGGCAGCAAGGGTGAGCCACAGTCCGGTGAATTCGGAAGGCTTTTTACTCTTCTGGCTCACCCCATAGAGCACTGTTTGTGCATCTAGGACCTCCCCTGCCGGTAAACCCGGGAATTGCTGGGAGCCGGCCATTTGCCACTGGTCCACAGCAGCACTGCACTCCCAGAGCAGATGCCTCACCGACTCGGGTTCGCCACATTCCGGCCGGGGGTAGGTTGAATGGATTGACATGCCCCGGGAGTGCATGACGGCTCTGACTGGGAGGATCTCATGAGCCACCATCCATAACAGGTCCCGGAGTCTGTTTGGGAGAGCAGGATGGTTCACATTGCGCCAAACAGCTGTGGGCTCGCCAAAGGTAAGCCCGCGCACTGGACTCACAGGTTCCCGCTCCTGCACAACAGAAACAAGAGAGCGGTGGTTAGTTAAAATCTCTATCTCCTCCTGCTCTAGCTTAAAATGCCTTAAAAATGTTTTGATACAAGCATATGCCGGCGGAAGGTTAAAAGACACAGGTGTTCTAAGATCAATAGGTAAAATGTGTAGTGTTTTCAGATAAAAGCCCATCCAGAATCTTGTCATTGCTTGGCTCTTTGCATTTCTGGATGGGTCTGTGGCTTGTGCTATGTGTAGTGCTGTATATCTGCTTCCTAAAAACAAGTGTAGGTCGGGCACTCCTTTGCCTCCTTTCTCTTTTAGCCTCTTCATTATGTCTCTTCTTAGCCTTTCCCATTTCGAACCCCACAGGAAGTAAAAAATTGCTCGGTCCAGATCTAAAAGCACTCTCTTTGGAGGCATAAAAACAGAACTGATGAGTAAAAGCAAAGGTAAAATCACTGCTTTAATGATTAAAACCTTTCCTTCTCTGGTCAGTCCTCTAAGTCCCCAAAGTCCTAGTCTTTGTCTAACTTTCCCTACAACGTCTGGCCAGTTTGATCCCCCACCCCCTTCCCTGTCGAATTTGATCCCCAGTATCTTTTGGTCAGTCTGGGTCACAGTCAGTGGGAGTCCTGCAGTCTCAGTCGCTGTCCATGGTCCGTAGAATTGTGCTTGGGTTTTGTCTCTGTTAAGTTTTGCCCCTGAAGCCCGTCCATAAAAGTCAGTCAAGTCCATTGTCCTGTTAACAGATAAAAGGTTGGTGCATAAAATGTTCACGTCGTCCATGTATAAAAGGCATTTGTTGACCAGTCCCCCACTCCCTGGAATGCCCACCCCATTGATCCATTGGTCCCTTCTCAAGATCTGTGCCAAAGGTTCTATACATATCACGTAGAGGAGGGCAGATAACGGACAACCCTGACGAACACTGCAGTTAATTTCGACTGCTTTTGTCAAATGCCCGTTAACTACAAATTTGCTGGTAATGCCCCGATACAGCAGTCCCACCAAAGCTATCAGTCTTTCTGGGAACCCCATTTTTTGCAGTACCTGGAAAAGGTACTGGTGCGAGACCCGATCAAAAGCTTTCTCAAAGTCTAAATTTAGGACTACTAGTCTAATGTTTCTGTCTCTCGCAAAACCGATGGTGTCTCGGATCAGTACGAGGCTGTCGGTGATCTTCCTCCCCGGGATGGCACAGGCTTGATCCGGGTGAATCACCTCCCCTAAAACCAAAGACAAACGTGATGATAAAACTTTACTAAAAAGTTTACAGTCCACATTTAAAAGAGTTATCGGTCTCCAATTTTTCAGGTCAGTCTTGTCGTCCTTTTTGTGCAGTAGAGTCACTATCCCTATCCTAAAACTGTCAGGTAAAAGGTCGAGATTTTCAAAGTCACTAAAAACAGTTAAAAGGTCGTGTGCAAGGATATCACAAAATGTGTGATAAAAGTCTAGGGGAAGTCCATCCTGTCCTGGTGCCTTCCCCTTCTTAAAACTTCTCAGACATTTTTCTATTTCTAAAAGGGTAAAATCCTGGGTTAAAAGCACATTTTCCTTCACTGTTTTGTCAATAAATTCTAAAACTTCCCTTGTGATTTGTTCCTCGATCCTTTTTGTTTCATACAAGTTAGTGTAAAAACTTTCCACGGTTTCCTTAATCTCTTCTGTTTCAACAGTTAAAACCCCATCTTCTTTTTTTAGCTGTGTTAAAACTGCCCCTTTGTTAACTATTCTTTTAAAAAAGTACTGTGTGCATTTTTCCCCTTCTTCGACCTCCCTCTCTTTACTCCTTAAGATTATTCCCTGACTCTTGATATTTGCAATTGTTTTCATTTCTCTTTTGACCTCTAAAATCTCATCATTAAAATCCAGTCCTTGATTTACTAGGTTAAAATATCTTTGTAGTTTTTTGCAGTCCCAACATGCGTCTGTTTTCCTTTTCTTTTTTTATAAAAAGTCTTAGTCCTCACCTTCACCATCTCCCACCAGTGTGCTCGTGAGTTGTATAAGTCTTGGAGGGTCTGCCATTTTCTATACTGCTCCCTGTACTGCCTCACTATTTCCCTATCTTCTAACAGGGAGCAGTTTAGCTTCCACAGACCACTCCCTTAAGTCACACCTGAGGAAAGTGAAAGGGTGCAAGAAAGCATAGCGTGATCTGAAAAGAAAACGGGTTAATCTAGCATCGGTTGGTGGGCAATCCCGAGTAAAAACAAAGTCAATACGAGAGGCTTTGGTGCCGTCACCACTGAACCAGGTGAAGCCCTCCTCTCTTGGATGCATGGTTTTAAAACAGTCTTGAAGTTTAAAATCCTTGCATATGCCCTGAAGTAAAACCGATGTTTTGTCTACTTTAAAATCTTCCCCTGCTCCCCGCCTATCCTTCCTATCCGTCTAAAACACAATTAAAATCGCCCCCTATTATTAAAGGAACCCTACCTAGCATGTGGGACTGCAAGTCTTTTAAGAGGCCATACCTGTCGTTTTTGTCATTAAAACCATAGATGTTAAGTAGGTTAAAATCCTGTCCAATATATGTCAAATGCGCTAGAAGTGCCCGTCCGTCTCTCACCACTGTGCTCCCCTTCACCACTACCGAGGGGGTTTTTATTAAAATGGCTACTCCGTCTGATCTATTTTGGTTGGATCCGCTCCAGAGGGAAGTCCCGGGTGGTCAGCTTTTTTCCCATATGGAGTAGTTTTTTAACAAAGGGAGGTTGCACTCCTGTAGTAAAAACACATCCGACTGACAGGAATTTAAGAAGGATAAAACCATTTGGGCTCTAACTCCCGACCTAACACTCCTCACATTTATGGTGGAAATGTTGAGGGTCATGAGTGTAGCGGGTACAGGTGGTTCAGATTAATTCAGCTATTAGAAATTAATCTGATGATTAATAATACTTTAATAATTTCTTAAAGTTCAAAAGGGGCACCACCATTCATTTAAGAATGGAAAAGTAATAGCAAATTGTCTCGTTTAATCAAAGGATTTATTTAGAAACGTTGATTAGCTTAACGCTCAGTTAAACAAATCAACATTAGCAAATCCTAGTCTCAAAGATCATTTCCATAAAATAATGTAATCAAGTAGTTACTATTATAAATTTGGTAATATGATCTTAACACTGAAGGCTACAGAGTCTTTCACTTGTTGATTGTTGACACTCCAATAATATCCACACAAATAAATCACAAACACTTCTGGTTACAATATAAGAACATTTATTTTAACCACGATGAAACTTAAGGTAACATCCGTTTTATACACGCATAAAGCAAATACACTTAATCAAAGAAAAACTTCTAGAACATTGTTGTTTATACAGCTATGTACCAATGTGTGTGTGTGTGTGTGAGTGAGTGAGTGAGTGTGAGTGTGTGTGTGTGTGAGTGTGTGGGTGTGTGTGTGGAGCAAGAACAAGGGGACGGGGAAGCTCCCACGTGACTTGGGGCGACAGACACAAAATGGCGACCCAAAATAGGCTAGGTTAGTAATGCCACAAAATGGCGTCCCTGGATGGCTAGGCTATTCTATTCTACTTCCACCCGATGGGGGAAGTACTCAAAAGGGCGTCTATCTTTAGAACAAAGGACCTGACGATGGGATTTGAGGCGGGGAATTTCGAAAAGCTACTAGCCATTTAAAAGGGATTCTACCAAAGGTCTTAGCGCCAATTCTATCTAGGTCAGGTTATTAATGACACAAAATGGCGTCCCTGGATGGCTAGGCTATTCTATTCTCCTTCCACCCGAAGGGGGAAGTACTCAAAAGGGCGTCTATCTTTAGAACAAAGGACCTGACGATGGGATTTGAGGCGGGGAATTTCGAAAAGCTACTAGCCATTTAAAAGGGGTTCTACCAAAGATCTTAGCACCAATTCTATCTGATCAAGGCTACCATCTAACGTGTGTGTACGTGCGTGCAGGAGAGGAAGAGGAGGGAAGGCCACGCTTGGACGCGGAGAGGGGGAAAAAGAAAGGTGTTAGGTTTTTAAAACATACAGCAGACTTGAAACCACACTGCAGCGTGAATGAAAAGATCGAACTTTCCGTTCTGGCTCTCCGTGGGGGAGAAGACAAACGGAGATTGATCACACAGCTTGTTTCAAAATAGCAAACACAAATTCGAAAATAAACAGTATTGTTCACACCTTAAAAAGTAAATAATAACTAAACATCTGCCCAGGTAATTATAAAGCCAAAATCTCACTTGGGGAAACTTAATTCCCACTGCTTCGTCGTTGTTGAGGCGGGTAGGCCACTCCTTTCCAGGACGGACGAAAGGGGCCCGCGAGACGGCGATGAGCTGGTGAGGTGATCTCTGCGGTGTCAGATCGCAGGAAAAAGGCAAGAGGGCGCAGCTGATTTGGTGCGGGGATGGCGGTCGAAGATCACTCGATCGGCTATCCGGTCCGAGAGGCTGAGTTTTTGGATAAACCCGCCTGCTTCTCGTGTGGTGTGGTTGCGATCGAAGACCAATTCGACCGGCTTACGTCCTTGGTCCAAAGGCAGGTTTCTGGGTATACCGCCTGATTCCAGTGCTCTTCTGGTCGTTCCAACGGAACAGCTTCAACACTTCGTTGTTTTAGAGAGCGCCGCGGCCGCAGGCGATAGCCTTAGTAAAACACGTGGTGGTTGATTCAGGGCTGAAGAGGGCCCTTGTAGATCTGTACAGACTTGTTGTTTCTATAGGTGTATCAGCAAACAGCCGATTACCAGAAAGAAAGAATGAGCCGCGGGGCATCCTTTTAAAGGTCCCGGCTTTCCACCGGGGTGGAATTTCCGGCTAGCGTTTGGGTACGCCCACCTGAAGAGGTAAAGGTGTACTGCAGTGTTTTGGCCGCACGGTGGCGGCACAGAGCTGTCCATAGGTTTGACCCCCTACATGAGTATGGTTAAAATCAACAAGTATGACATTAAAAGGATTTAAATTTATTTACAACATTATTCAAGATTCAGAAAGTGATACACTGTGTGGAAGGATCTCATTTCCCAGCCCCTACACAACCAGGGGGGGAGGTTTTCGATCCTTTCCTCCGGAATGCTGTATTACCTCTAACTTCCTTTGGAGTTGACTGTAGCACAACATTCGAGAAATGAGAACTGGTTTTCTGAGCTAGAGCTAGAGGGGAAGACGCTGTCCTCCTCCACAGACAAGCTGTTTGAGTCAGGCTCAGTTCTTCACCTCTTCTCCGAGTTCTCTCCAGTCTCTGAGCTAGACAACTCGCATGCCGCTCTCTTGGAGTTGGGCTGGCAATCGGGGAGGGGCATATCAGGCATATCTATGATGAGACTGCCAGGATCAGACTTTTGCAAGCTCGGCTCAGTATCTTAATTTCCTTGGAAGTCTGCCTCTCCCTCTGTTTCTTTAATGAGGGTGTTACCAAGCCCCTCCCCCTTTCCCACCTCACCTGCTTCCTCTTCTCCAATTACAGGTTTTGGTGGGAAATTTGAATTTGCCAGCTCCTCCTCTTCAATTTGTGCTTGGACAGTTACTTGTCCACCATTTTGCTCTTTTCTTTCAATGTCATCCGCTTTCTCCTGTCTTCTGGTTCTTTACTTTGTTGGCAAAGGAATTAGGGCAATCTCTGAAGAGATGGGATGTTGCTCCACAAAGATTACATGCCCTGCCATTAGTACATTCTTCAAAAGCATGTCCAATTTCTCTAAACTTGCCACAAATGATCTGTGTACACGCTTCTGCCAGGTGCCCATGCTCGCCACACTTGCGGCAGAGCTTGGGCTGGCCCTGGTAGTGAATGTAGCCTCTGTTATTTCCAAGAACTATCACAGATGGCAGATGTTTTAGCCCTTGGTAGCCCTGGGGGTCTTGCCCCTGCTGGATGGGCACCCTCCAGTCACAGTTCCAAATGCCATCTTCATCTCTCACGTTGATAGCTTGGCCTTTAACTGTGCAGTATCTACCCAGCCACAAACAAATGTCCTCCGCATTGACATTCTCATTGAACATCCTGACAATAACAAATTTTGAGCTATTGTCAGTTAGTTTCTCGACGTCTCGAACTGGGTTTTAACATTATTGAAGCGTGTCCAAAACTCCCTGAACAAAACAGCAGAACGGAAGCTCACATCAAATCCTTTGTTGAATGACAAAGTGACAATACAATTCAAATCATCCGGTTTAAAACACAAGGTTTTCTGCATCAGTTTCCTAGAGAAGTCTAATCTGGACATGACCATTGTGCTCTTATCCTTGTCTCTGAAATAGAATCGCACACTGTGGTGCCTCTGCATGCCGGCATGGTTGGCCGACATGGTGGAGACACCACACAAAAACTACTAAAAATCTAAAACAATAACTTAAGTAAAAACCTTAAAAGGACACTAAGAATACAATAAATACCAAAACAATAAAAAAAAGTCACTTTCCAGCAGTGGTCTCTTTTTAAAGTAAACAATGTGCAAATACGCAAAACAACAATAAATAGCCAAATACAAATATGTATCTCCCAAAAGGCAAAGGATTAATTTCCACATTTAAGAAATAATCCCGCCAACAGGGAGTGACCAAAAGGCCGAGAAGCGATAGGTCTTGAGGTGTTTTTTAAAAGTTGTGATTGAAGGGGCCTGTCTGATTTGGAAGGGCAGATTGTTCCACATTTTTGGAGCAGCGATGGAAAACGCTCTGTCCCCTCTCAGCTTCCTCTTTGAGCTGGGTACTGCCAGGAGGAGCTGATCAGCTGACCTCAGAGAGCGAACAGGAGAATACCGGTGAAGCAGCTCAGAGAGATACGGTGGGGCAAAGCCGTTCAAGGATTTATAAACAAATAAAATTATTTTAAAATGGACTCTAAAATGCACAGGGAGCCAGTGGAGCGAGGCCAGAATTGGTGTGATGTGATCCCTCTTTGGTGTCCCAGTTAAAAGTCGTGCAGCAGCATTTTGAATGTGCTGAAGACGGGAGAGGGAAGACTGGCTGACTCCTAAATAGAGAGCATTGCAGTAATCCAGCCGGGATGTAACAAAAGCATGGATTACTGTTTCGAAGTTTTGAGTGGACAGGATGGATTTTACCTTTGCCAGCTGCCTTAAGCGGAAAAAGCTGGACTTCACTACAGCACTAATCTGCGTGTCAAGTTTAAAATCACAGTCCATCTTAAAACCTAGATTTGTAACTGTTGGCTTTGTATACTGTGCCAAGGGGCCTAAGTCAACTGGGGGGGGGGGCTCACGGGAGCTACTTGGACTAAACACTATGACTTCAGTTTTTGTGTCTTTCAATTTTAAGAAAATTTGGGACATCCAGGCTTTAATGTCACTGAGACAGTCAAGTAGAGGTTTCACTGAGAGGACATCCTTGCGCTTTAACAGTACATACATTTGTGAATCATCCGCATAGCAGTGGAAGGAAATACCATGTTTTCTCAGAATGGAGCCCAACGGAAGTAAATTGAGCCCTGTGGGACCCCATAAAGCAAAGGAGCAGAGGAGGATGTAGAGCCAGCAATATTTGCACAAAAAGTTCTGTCTGTCAGATAGGACCGAAACCATTCCAAAGCAGAGTCATTGATACCCACAAGGTGTTGCAGACGAGACAATAAAATGCTGTGGTCCACTAAGTCAAGTGTAGTATCTTTTCTTATCAGTTTAATATCTGATACGTCCTCTATAAGGGGACGCAATATTAAATGGATTTTTGCCAACAGGAGCTGAAATAGGGGCTTGCTCCGTTCGCTCCAAGCATCGACCCGGTATTGCATTACTTCTGGGAACGGTGCACCCTTCTACTGTCTTAAGAAAAACCAAAAACACCTGGGCAGCTCCGTGCGACATGGGGTCCAAAGGCCTCAGCGGAAATGGATAGCACAGCAGGTGAGGAAAAACCTGCCAAGGCCGACCACTTGTTTTGGTGGAACACCTTTCTACTCTCAGCCACAAATCACTGCACACGAACAAAGACAGTTGGGAATCAAGTAAAGTGCGGAATCAAAAGCAAGATTGCGTCACCAAACATACATGGTAGTGGGTGTATCCTTCCAAGCGACAAGGCTAGTGAGGCCTACCGTGAGAGAAGTGGCTAAGACGACACTGGTGTAGGGCAACGCTTGAGAACTGGAGATGTAATTACTCAGGGTTCTCTTCATTACGCACAAGTCTTTCGCCTTTTACTAAAGACTTCCGTGGAGAGGAACATCATTGAGTTGAAGCAATTTTTGTCAGGCTTAGCCTCTTGACTAGGCCTCATGTATCTGTGAAAAAGAAAAATGTTTTAAAGCATGTTCTCCTCAACATGCTTTGGGGAACCCAGGGATGGAGTTGCCAAACAGCAGCTATTGCTAACTGCAATTCAGACTACAACACCACTTTAAGGGAGACCTTTCCCAAGAGGTGCCACTGGACGGCAAACCATGGGCAGGCATCGCTTCTCGGCCTTTTGGCTAAGATCAAGTGTAGTATCTGTTCTTATCAGTTTAATATCTGATATGTCCTCTATAAGGGGACTCAATATTAAATGGATTTTTGCCAACAGGAGCTGAAACAGGGGCTTGCTCCGTTCGCTCCAAGCATCGACCCGGTATTGCATTACTTCTGGGAGCGGTGCACCCTTCTACTGTCTTAAGAAAAACCAAAAACACCTGGGCAGCTCCGTGCGACATGGGGTCCAAAGTCCTCAGCGGAAATGGATAGCACAGCAGGTGAGGAAAAACCTGCCAAGGCCGACCGCTTGTTTTGGTGGAACGCCTTTCTACTCTCAGCCACAAATCACTGCACACGAACAAAGACAGCTGGGAATCAAGTGCAGTGCGGAATCAAAAGCAAGATTGCGTCACCAAACATACATGGTAGTGGGTGTATCCTTCCAAGCGACAAGGCTAGTGAGGCCTACCGTGAGAGAAGTGGCTAAGACGACACTGGTGTAGGGCAACGCTTGAGAACTGGAGATGTAATTACTCAGGGTTCTCTTCATTACGCACAAGTCTTTCGCCTTTTACTAAAGACTTCCGTGGAGAGGAACATCATTGAGTTGAAGCAATTTTTGTCAGGCGTAGCCTCTTGGCTAGGCTTCATGTATCTGTGAAAAAGAAACATGTTCTAAAGCATGTTCTCCTCAACATGCTTTAGAACCTAGCTTTGGGGAACCTGGGGGTGGAGTTGCCAAACAGCAGCTATTGCTAACTGCAATTCAGACTACAACACCACTTTAAGGGAGACCTTTCCCAAGAGGTGCCACTGGACGGCAAACCATGGACAGGCATCGCTTCTCGGCCTTTTGGCTAAGATCAAGTGTAGTATCTGTTCTTATCAGTTTAATATCTGATATGTCCTCTATAAGGGGACTCAATATTAAATGGATTTTTGCCAACAGGAGCTGAAATAGGGGCTTGCTCCGTTCGCTCCAAGCATCGACCCGGTATTGCATTACTTCTGGGAACGGTGCACCCTTCTACTGTCTTAAGAAAAACCAAAAACACCTGGGAATTAAATGCAAGATTGCGTCACAAAACATACATATTAGTGGGTTTATCCTTCCAAGCGACAAGGCTAGTGAGGCCTACCGTGAGAGAAGTGGCTAAGACGACAATGGTGTAGGGCCACGCTTGAGAACTGGAGATTTAATTACTCAGGGTTCTCTTCATTACGCACAAGTCTTTCGCCTTTTACTAAAGACTTCCGTGGAGAGGAACATCATTGAGTTAAAGAAATTTTTGTCAGGCTTAGCCTCTTGGCTAGGCCTCATGTATCTGTGAAAAAGAAAAATGTTCTAAAGCGTGTTCTCCTCAACATGCTTTAGAACCTAGCTTTGGGGAACCCGGGGGCGGAGTTGCCAAACAGCAGCTATTGCTAACTGCAATTCAGACTACAACACCACTTTAAGGGAGACCTTTCCCAAGAGGTGCCACTGGACGGCAAACCATGGACAGGCATCGCTTCTCGGCCTTTTGGCTAAGATCAAGTGTAGTATCTGTTCTTATCAGTTTAATATCTGATACGTCCTCTATAAGGGGACTCAATATTAAATGGATTTTTGCCAACAGGAGCTGAAACAGGGGCTTGCTCCGTTCGCTCCAAGCATCGACCCGGTATTGCATTACTTCTGGGAGCGGTGCACCCTTCTACTGTCTTAAGAAAAACCAAAAACACCTGGGCAGCTCCGTGCAACATGGGGTCCAAAGTCCTCAGCGGAAATGGATAGCACAGCAGGTGAGGAAAAACCTGCCAAGGCCGACCGCTTGTTTTGGTGGAACGCCTTTCTACTCTCAGCCACAAATCACTGCACACGAACAAAGACAGCTGGGAATCAAGTGCAGTGCGGAATCAAAAGCAAGATTGCGTCACCAAACATACATGGTAGTGGGTGTATCCTTCCAAGCGACAAGGCTAGTGAGGCCTACCGTGAGAGAAGTGGCTAAGACGACACTGGTGTAGGGCAACGCTTGAGAACTGGAGATGTAATTACTCAGGGTTCTCTTCATTACGCACAAGTCTTTCGCCTTTTACTAAAGACTTCCGTGGAGAGGAACATCATTGAGTTGAAGCAATTTTTGTCAGGCGTAGCCTCTTGGCTAGGCTTCATGTATCTGTGAAAAAGAAACATGTTCTAAAGCATGTTCTCCTCAACATGCTTTAGAACCTAGCTTTGGGGAAACTGGGGGCGGAGTTGCCAAACAGCAGCTATTGCTAACTGCAATTCAGACTACAACACCACTTTAAGGGAGACCTTTCCCAAGAGGTGCCACTGGACGGCAAACCATGGACAGGCATCGCTTCTCGGCCTTTTGGCTAAGATCAAGTGTAGTATCTGTTCTTATCAGTTTAATATCTGATATGTCCTCTATAAGGGGACTCAATATTAAATGGATTTTTGCCAACAGGAGCTGAAATAGGGGCTTGCTCCGTTCGCTCCAAGCATTGACCCGGTATTGCATTACTTCTGGGAACGGTGCACCCTTCTACTGTCTTAAGAAAAACCAAAAACACCTGGGAATTAAATGCAAGATTGCGTCACAAAACATACATATTAGTGGGTTTATCCTTCCAAGCGACAAGGCTAGTGAGGCCTACCGTGAGAGAAGTGGCTAAGACGACAATGGTGTAGGGCCACGCTTGAGAACTGGAGATTTAATTACTCAGGGTTCTCTTCATTACGCACAAGTCTTTCGCCTTTTACTAAAGACTTCCGTGGAGAGGAACATCATTGAGTTGAAGCAATTTTTGTCAGGCTTAGCCTCTTGGCTAGGCCTCATGTATCTGTGAAAAAGAAAAATGTTCTAAAGCGTGTTCTCCTCAACATGCTTTAGAACCTAGCTTTGGGGAACCCGGGGGCGGAGTTGCCAAACAGCAGCTATTGCTAACTGCAATTCAGACTACAACACCACTTTAAGGGAGACCTTTCCCAAGAGGTGCCACTGGACGGCAAACCATGGACAAGCATCGCTTCTCGGCCTTTTGGCTAAGATCAAGTGTAGTATCTGTTCTTATCAGTTTAATATCTGATACGTCCTCTATAAAGGGACTCAATATTAAATGGATTTTTGCCAGCAGGAGCTGAAATAGGGGCTTGCTCTGTTCGCTCCAAGCATCGACACGGTATTGCATTACTTCTGGGAACGGTGCACCCTTCTACTGTCTTAAGAAAAACCAAAAACACCTGGGCAGCTCCGTGCGACATGGGGTCCAAAGTCCTCAGCGGAAATGGATAGCACAGCAGGTGAGGAAAAACCTGCCAAGGCCGACCGCTTGTTTTGGTGGAACGCCTTTCTACTCTCAGCCACAAATCACTGCACACGAACAAAGACAGCTGGGAATCAAGTGCAGTGCGGAATCAAAAGCAAGATTGCGTCACCAAACATACATGGTAGTGGGTGTATCCTTCCAAGCGACAAGGCTAGTGAGGCCTACCGTGAGAGAAGTGGCTAAGACGACACTGGTGTAGGGCAACGCTTGAGAACTGGAGATGTAATTACTCAGGGTTCTCTTCATTACGCACAAGTCTTTCGCCTTTTACTAAAGACTTCCGTGGAGAGGAACATCATTGAGTTGAAGCAATTTTTGTCAGGCGTAGCCTCTTGGCTAGGCTTCATATATCTGTGAAAAAGAAACATGTTCTAAAGCATGTTCTCCTCAACATGCTTTAGAACCTAGCTTTGGGGAACCTGGGGGCGGAGTTGCCAAACAGCAGCTATTGCTAACTGCAATTCAGACTACAACACCACTTTAAGGGAGACCTTTCCCAAGAGGTGCCACTGGACGGCAAACCATGGACAAGCATCGCTTCTCGGCCTTTTGGCTAAGATCAAGTGTAGTATCTGTTCTTATCAGTTTAATATCTGATACGTCCTCTATAAAGGGACTCAATATTAAATGGATTTTTGCCAGCAGGAGCTGAAATAGGGGCTTGCTCCGTTCGCTCCAAGCATCGACACGGTATTGCATTACTTCTGGGAACGGTGCACCCTTCTACTGTCTTAAGAAAAACCAAAAACACCTGGGAATTAAATGCAAGATTGCGTCACAAAACATACATATTAGTGGGTTTATCCTTCCAAGCGACAAGGCTAGTGAGGCCTACCGTGAGAGAAGTGGCTAAGACGACAATGGTGTAGGGCCACGCTTGAGAACTGGAGATTTAATTACTCAGGGTTCTCTTCATTACGCACAAGTCTTTCGCCTTTTACTAAAGACTTCCGTGGAGAGGAACATCATTGAGTTGAAGAAATTTTTGTCAGGCTTAGCCTCTTGGCTAGGCCTCATGTATCTGTGAAAAAGAAAAATGTTCTAAAGCGTGTTCTCCTCAACATGCTTTAGAACCTAGCTTTGGGGAACCCGGGGGCGGAGTTGCCAAACAGCAGCTATTGCTAACTGCAATTCAGACTACAACACCACTTTAAGGGAGACCTTTCCCAAGAGGTGCCACTGGACGGCAAACCATGGACAGGCATCGCTTCTCGGCCTTTTGGCTAAGATCAAGTGTAGTATCTGTTCTTATCAGTTTAATATCTGATACGTCCTCTATAAGGGGACTCAATATTAAATGGATTTTTGCCAACAGGAGCTGAAACAGGGGCTTGCTCCGTTCGCTCCAAGCATCGACCCGGTATTGCATTACTTCTGGGAGCGGTGCACCCTTCTACTGTCTTAAGAAAAACCAAAAACACCTGGGCAGCTCCGTGCGACATGGGGTCCAAAGTCCTCAGCGGAAATGGATAGCACAGCAGGTGAGGAAAAACCTGCCAAGGCCGACCGCTTGTTTTGGTGGAATGCCTTTCTACTCTCAGCCACAAATCACTGCACACGAACAAAGACAGCTGGGAATCAAGTGCAGTGCGGAATCAAAAGCAAGATTGCGTCACCAAACATACATGGTAGTGGGTGTATCCTTCCAAGCGACAAGGCTAGTGAGGCCTACCGTGAGAGAAGTGGCTAAGACGACACTGGTGTAGGGCAACGCTTGAGAACTGGAGATGTAATTACTCAGGGTTCTCTTCATTATGCACAAGTCTTTCGCCTTTTACTAAAGACTTCCGTGGAGAGGAACACCATTGAGTTGAAGCAATTTTTGTCAGGCGTAGCCTCTTGGCTAGGCTTCATGTATCTGTGAAAAAGAAACATGTTCTAAAGCATGTTCTTCTCAACATGCTTTAGAACCTAGCTTTGGGGAACCCAGGGGCGGAGTTGCCAAACAGCAGCTATTGCTAACTGCAATTCAGACTACAACACCACTTTAAGGGAGACCTTTCCCAAGAGGTGCCACTGGACGGCAAACCATGGGCAGGCATCGCTTCTCGGCCTTTTGGCTAAGATCAAGTGTAGTATCTGTTCTTATCAGTTTAATATCTGATACGTCCTCTATAAAGGGACTCAATATTAAATGGATTTTTGCCAGCAGGAGCTGAAATAGGGGCTTGCTCTGTTCGCTCCAAGCATCGACACGGTATTGCATTACTTCTGGGAACGGTGCACCCTTCTACTGTCTTAAGAAAAACCAAAAACACCTGGGCAGCTCCGTGGGACATGGGGTCCAAAGTCCTCAGCGGAAATGGATAGCACAGCAGGTGAGGAAAAACCTGCCAAGGCCGACCGCTTGTTTTGGTGGAACGCCTTTCTACTCTCAGCCACAAATCACTGCACACGAACAAAGACAGCTGGGAATCAAGTGCAGTGCAGAATCAAAAGCAAGATTGCGTCACCAAACATACATGGTAGTGGGTGTATCCTTCCAAGCGACAAGGCTAGTGAGGCCTACCGTGAGAGAAGTGGCTAAGACGACACTGGTGTAGGGCAACGCTTGAGAACTGGAGATGTAATTACTCAGGGTTCTCTTCATTACGCACAAGTCTTTCGCCTTTTACTAAAGAATTCCGTGGAGAGGAACATCATTGAGTTGAAGCAATTTTTGTCAGGCTTAGCCTCTTGGCTAGGCTTCATGTATCTGTGAAAAAGAAAAATGTTCTAAAGCATGTTCTCCTCAACATGCTTTAGAACCTAGCTTTGGGGAACCCAGGGGCGGAGTTGCCAAACAGCAGCTATTGCTAACTGCAATTCAGACTACAACACCACTTTAAGGGAGACCTTTCCCAAGAGGTGCCACTGGACGGCAAACCATGGACAGGCATCGCTTCTCGGCCTTTTGGCTAAGATCAAGTGTAGTATCTGTTCTTATCAGTTTAATATCTGATATGTTCTCTATACGGGGACTCAATATTAAATGGATTTTTGCCAACAGGAGCTGAAATAGGGGCTTGCTCCATTCGCTCCAAGCATTGACCCGGTATTGCATTACTTCTGGGAACGGTGCACCCTTCTGCTGTCTTAAGAAAAACCAAAAACACCTGGGCAGCTCCGTGCAACATGGGGTCCAAAGTCCTCAGCGGAAATGGATAGCACAGCAGGTGAGGAAAAACCTGCCAAGGCCGACCGCTTGTTTTGGTGGAATGCCTTTCTACTCTCAGCCACAAATCACTGCACACGAACAAAGACAGCTGGGAATCAAGTGCAGTGCGGAATCAAAAGCAAGATTGCGTCACCAAACATACATGGTAGTGGGTGTATCCTTCCAAGCGACAAGGCTAGTGAGGCCTACCGTGAGAGAAGTGGCTAAGACGACACTGGTGTAGGGCAACGCTTGAGAACTGGAGATGTAATTACTCAGGGTTCTCTTCATTACGCACAAGTCTTTCGCCTTTTACTAAAGACTTCCGTGGAGAGGAACATCATTGAGTTGAAGCAATTTTTGTCAGGCGTAGCCTCTTGGCTAGGCTTCATGTATCTGTGAAAAAGAAACATGTTCTAAAGCATGTTCTCCTCAACATGCTTTAGAACCTAGCTTTGGGGAACCCAGGGGCGGAGTTGCCAAACAGCAGCTATTGCTAACTGCAATTCAGACTACAACACCACTTTAAGGGAGACCTTTCCCAAGAGGTGCCACTGGACGGCAAACCATGGGCAGGCATCGCTTCTCGGCCTTTTGGCTAAGATCAAGTGTAGTATCTGTTCTTATCAGTTTAATATCTGATATGTCCTCTATAAGGGGACTCAATATTAAATGGATTTTTGCCAACAGGAGCTGAAATAGGGGCTTGCTCCGTTCGCTCCAAGCATCGACCCGGTATTGCATTACTTCTGGGAACGGTGCACCCTTCTACTGTCTTAAGAAAAACCAAAAACACCTGGGAATTAAATGCAAGATTGCGTCACAAAACATACATATTAGTGGGTTTATCCTTCCAAGCGACAAGGCTAGTGAGGCCTACCGTGAGAGAAGTGGCTAAGACGACAATGGTGTAGGGCCACGCTTGAGAACTGGAGATTTAATTACTCAGGGTTCTCTTCATTACGCACAAGTCTTTCGCCTTTTACTAAAGACTTCCGTGGAGAGGAACATCATTGAGTTGAAGAAATTTTTGTCAGGCTTAGCCTCTTGGCTAGGCCTCATGTATCTGTGAAAAAGAAAAATGTTCTAAAGCGTGTTCTCCTCAACATGCTTTAGAACCTAGCTTTGGGGAACCCGGGGGCGGAGTTGCCAAACAGCAGCTATTGCTAACTGCAATTCAGACTACAACACCACTTTAAGGGAGACCTTTCCCAAGAGGTGCCACTGGACGGCAAACCATGGACAGGCATCGCTTCTCGGCCTTTTGGCTAAGATCAAGTGTAGTATCTGTTCTTATCAGTT
>OX442354.1:24132441-24137441 GCA_949357725.1 Hyperoplus immaculatus | reverse complement strand
AAGCCCACCCGAAGACCAATCAGCTCATCCCAAGAAACGACTTCTGGATTCATCTTCATCAGGTGAACCATCTCTCCTGAAGATGCCCACCCTTCCCGGTGACAAATGGTCAGCTGCCCTTGACAAAACCACCCCCTTCCTCGAAGTGGACCAGGTGGAGGCTTTCACTTCTGTCACGCACATCAAAGAAATCCACAATCCTGAGGTTGTGGTTCAACCCAAAAGGCCTAAAAAGGTAAGGAAAGACCAATCATAGCCTTGGCTCCTCTACCAACCTGATGGCCTGCCTTTCTGTCTCATCCCTCAATACTAGAGGCCTAAATGACCCTGTGAAGTGCCTGTCCGCTTTCACCTTTTTAAAAAGTGAAAAACATGACATTTTTCTACTTCAAGAATGTAATTTACCATACAGAGACGATTACAAGACTTATGAACAAAGATGGACTTCTGGTCAATCTGTGTGGTCAGGGGACAACAACAACAGAGCCTCAGGAGTTGTGGTATTATTTAAGGGTAAAGATTTCTGCATACAACGAGTCAAAAGAGTAATCGATGGAAGACTGCTTTGCATTGATGTGGAATGGCACCAACTACAATTAAGAATAATTAATGTTTACTGTCCACCTGATCTAAACGAACGCTTAGAGGTTCTTAAAGCAATACAGCCACTGCTAGTGTGTGGATGTGATGTGATCTTGGGGGGTGACTTCAATTGTCTCATAGATAAAAAGGACAGAATGACCCCTGCTACGGTCAGGCTGGACTCAAGCTCAGAAACATTGAATAACCTAATAGAGGATTTTAAACTAAATGACACTTTTCGCAATAAGAACCCTAACACACCAGGCTATACATGGTCAAATGGCACAATTTTTTCACGCATTGATTTTCTGTTTACCACAAAAGACATTTTGGTTTCTGATGCTGCTGTTACCCCAGTATTTTTTAGCGATCATTCAAAAATTGATTGTACCATTAGATGCTATGTCAATGCTAAAACAAGCCCAAACCCCTGGAAATTAAATGTGTCATTACTGAAAGACCCGAAAATGGTAGAAAGACTAAGAGACAAATTAAAGAAATGGGTATCCTTACAGTTTTCATTCCAGTCAGTAGGGGAGTGGTGGGAAGAATTAAAATGTCGTACTAAAAACCTTTTCATAAAAGAAGGTAAAAGATCTGCAATGAAAAAGCGTTTTAAATACAAAAAACAACAGGCAAAGTTGCAACGACTATATACAATGGCCCATTCAGGGTTTAATGTGGCAGAAGATATTGTGAAGCTAAAAAAGCAGATGATAGCTGTTACTGCAGAGGACACAAAAGGCCTCATCATGCGTACCAGAACTAAACATATTGAAAACAATGAAAAATGTTCAAGATACTTCTTTAGAAAATTAGCCAGACCAAGGAACAATATGTTATCAATTCTGAATGAGGATGGGAAAGAACAAACAGAAACCACAGACATCCTAGCCAGAATACATACCTTTTATACCGATTTGTATAAAAAAGAAGCAATTAACAAGCCGGCATTAGAAAACCTGTTGAGTTTCTTAAAACCAAATCTTGGTATTACCTCTGAACTGGAAAGTGAATTAACTGTAAATGAATTGACCAAAGCCGTACAGAGCATGCATGACAATAAAGCTCCAGGAGCTGATGGGTTGCCCAAAGAATTCTACACTACCTTTTGGGATGAATTAAAAGAGCCACTCTTACAGATGTTCAATGAAAGTTTGCATAATAATAACCTCCCACCATCCTTAAGAACAGGTATCATCAAACTTCTTTTCAAAAAAGGGGACAAAAAAGATATTAAGAACTGGAGGCCACTTACCTTGCTCGGTGTAGACAGAAAGATTCTTGCTAAAGCTCTTTTCTTCCGCCTCCAACAAGTGTCAGGACATATTGTGGGGGTTGAACAGACATGTGCAATACCTGGAAGATGCATGAGTGAGAGTCTTGCACTGGCCAGGGATTCCTACCTGTATGCATGTGACCGCAAACTGCCATTATGTATATCTGGATTAGACTTAGAAAAAGCATTTGACAAGGTCAGCCATACTTACCTCATGAAAGTCCTTGTTAAACTTGGGTTTGGTCGTAAACTTAGAGCTTGGATTGATCTATTGTATAATGACTGCATTAGCAAGGTGGTCATCAATGGTCACTCCACCGAAACCCTCAAAGTTAAATCAGGAGTCAGACAGGGATGTCCATTGTCAGTAATGTTGTTTATATTTGCTATGGAGCCTCTGGCTTGCGCTATAAGAGAAGACAATTCTATTCATGGCCTCCGAGTGCCTGGTAGTGGGGGACAGGAAGCCAAGCTATCCGTGTATATGGATGATTTATCTATTTTTTGCACAGACAATGAGTCAGTTTTTAAAGTGTTATATTGGTGTGACCAATTCTCTGCCGCGTCTAGTGCCAAACTAAATAGGTCAAAAAGTGAAATATTATATCTTAATTGGCCTGAACCTAAACTAAATCATGGCCTAGTCCAAAAAGAAGAAAGAATCAAGATTTTAGGACTGGAGATTGGGGAGAATATGGAGATTACTAATTGGGAGAAAAAACTACCCAAGATTAGAGGTAAATTGCTACAATGGGAAAAAAGAAATCTGACCTTTACGGGTAAAGTACTGGTGATCAACTCAGACATTGTTGCTTCTCTTACTTACCTGGCTGCAACACTTCCAGCCCCAAAGTATATCATGACAGCCATAAGAAGAAGCCTTTTCCAGTTTATCTGGGGAGCACAGCAAGAGAGAACTAAAAGAGAAATAATGTACAGGCCACTACAAAAAGGGGGAAAAAATGTCCCCGAGCTGGCAAGTAAAATGGAAGCTCTATTTTTGACTCCCATATTGAATGCAGTACTTAATGAAAGAAAGAGGAGCCTATGGCGTAATTTTGCTATGTTCTGGGTTGGTCACCAAGTGCTAAGAACAGTGGGGCTAAGACCTTCTTTAAAGACACCTCATGCTGAGGAAAGGCCAGTGTTGTATGAAAGGGTAATAACTTTTGTTAAATCTGGAAACTTGAAAAACGTTGGGCAAGTGAACAGAATTTTTATAGAAAAGTGTTTAAGTCCTGATAGATACAAACTGGTGACTGTTGGTACGCTAGTGGAAGACAACTGCCTCAAAGTTTGGAAAAATGTTAACTCTCCCTTTTTATTGAATGAATACAAAGATCTAGCTTGGCAAATAGTACATAAATGTCTACCAACGAGAGAGTTTTTAAAGAGAAGAGGGTCTTCTAGGAATGCAAAATGTCCAAATATAGGTTGTAATATGGACAAAAATGTATCGCATTTATTCTGGTCATGTAAAGTGTCTAGGAAGATTTGGGGCTTATTAAAGCCATGGCTAAATGATCTATATAGAATCCCCACAGAGTCAGATATTTTATATGGTGATGTAAAAAATAATGATTGTAAAAAAGGGGAAAGATGGTGGGCCGTGATCAATTGTGTCAAAGAAGCAATATGGAGAAGTAGAAACCTGATGGTTTTTAAGAATTTTTCAATGTCAGCCGAATCGGTTGTTAACTTAAGTATAACTTTGTTACGTGACTATGTTTTAAGAGATAAGAAAAAATATGAAATTATTGAATGTAATGAACTCTGGAAGTTAGGGAACTCTGAAATATGTAAAAAAGTAATAGAAACAGCCTGGCTGTAACAACTTGATGATGTTATGTTGTAATTTATCTAATTGTATGTAATTGTTGAAATTATTAATGTAACCCTTTAAAGGGGTGAACTTGGGGGTGTTTGCCTTGAAACAGTGTTGTAAAATGTATTTATTTGCCAGACTTCAATAAACGCCTAAAAATTGAAAAATTGAAATTGATCTGTTCTTATCAGTTTAATATCTGATATGTCCTCTATAAGGGGACTCAATATTAAATGGATTTTTGCCAACAGGAGCTGAAATAGGGGCTTGCTCCGTTCGCTCCAAGCATCGACCCGGTATTGCATTACTTCTGGGAACGGTGCACCCTTCTACTGTCTTAAGAAAAACCAAAAACACCTGGGAATTAAATGCAAGATTGCGTCACAAAACATACATATTAGTGGGTTTATCCTTCCAAGCGACAAGGCTAGTGAGGCCTACCGTGAGAGAAGTGGCTAAGACGACAATGGTGTAGGGCCACGCTTGAGAACTGGAGATTTAATTACTCAGGGTTCTCTTCATTACGCACAAGTCTTTCGCCTTTTACTAAAGACTTCCGTGGAGAGGAACATCATTGAGTTGAAGCAATTTTTGTCAGGCTTAGCCTCTTGGCTAGGCCTCATGTATCTGTGAAAAAGAAAAATATTCTAAAGCGTGTTCTCCTCAACATGCTTTAGAACCTAGCTTTGGGGAACCCGGGGGCGGAGTTGCCAAACAGCAGCTATTGCTAACTGCAATTCAGACTACAACACCACTTTAAGGGAGACCTTTCCCAAGAGGTGCCACTGGACGGCAAACCATGGACAGGCATCGCTTCTCGGCCTTTTGGCTAAGATCAAGTGTAGTATCTGTTCTTATCAGTTTAATATCTGATATGTCCTCTATACGGGGACTCAATATTAAATGGATTTTTGCCAACAGGAGCTGAAATAGGGGCTTGCTCCATTCGCTCCAAGCATCGACCCGGTATTGCATTACTTCTGGGAACGGTGCACCCTTCTGCTGTCTTAAGAAAAACCAAAAACACCTGGGCAGCTCCGTGCAACATGGGGTCCAAAGTCCTCAGCGGAAATGGATAGCACAGCAGGTGAGGAAAAACCTGCCAAGGCCGACCGCTTGTTTTGGTGGAATGCCTTTCTACTCTCAGCCACAAATCACTGCACACGAACAAAGACAGCTGGGAATCAAGTGCAGTGCGGAATCAAAAGCAAGATTGCGTCACCAAACATACATGGTAGTGGGTGTATCCTTCCAAGCGACAAGGCTAGTGAGGCCTACCGTGAGAGAAGTGGCTAAGACGACACTGGTGTAGGG
>OX442354.1:24122441-24127441 GCA_949357725.1 Hyperoplus immaculatus | reverse complement strand
ATCGACCCGGTATTGCATTACTTCTGGGAGCGGTGCACCCTTCTACTGTCTTAAGAAAAACCAAAAACACCTGGGCAGCTCCGTGCGACATGGGGTCCAAAGTCCTCAGCGGAAATGGATAGCACAGCAGGTGAGGAAAAACCTGCCAAGGCCGACCGCTTGTTTTGGTGGAATGCCTTTCTACTCTCAGCCACAAATCACTGCACACGAACAAAGACAGCTGGGAATCAAGTGCAGTGCGGAATCAAAAGCAAGATTGCGTCACCAAACATACATGGTAGTGGGTGTATCCTTCCAAGCGACAAGGCTAGTGAGGCCTACCGTGAGAGAAGTGGCTAAGACGACACTGGTGTAGGGCAACGCTTGAGAACTGGAGATGTAATTACTCAGGGTTCTCTTCATTACGCACAAGTCTTTCGCCTTTTACTAAAGACTTCCGTGGAGAGGAACATCATTGAGTTGAAGCAATTTTTGTCAGGCGTAGCCTCTTGGCTAGGCTTCATGTATCTGTGAAAAAGAAACATGTTCTAAAGCATGTTCTCCTCAACATGCTTTAGAACCTAGCTTTGGGGAACCCAGGGGCGGAGTTGCCAAACAGCAGCTATTGCTAACTGCAATTCAGACTACAACACCACTTTAAGGGAGACCTTTCCCAAGAGGTGCCACTGGACGGCAAACCATGGGCAGGCATCGCTTCTCGGCCTTTTGGCTAAGATCAAGTGTAGTATCTGTTCTTATCAGTTTAACATCTGTTATGTCCTCTATAAGGGGACTCAATATTAAATGGATTTTTGCCAACAGGAGCTGAAACAGGGGCTTGCTCCGTTCGCTCCAAGCATCGACCCGGTATTGCATTACTTCTGGGAGCGGTGCACCCTTCTACTGTCTTAAGAAAAACCAAAAACACCTGGGCAGCTCCGTGCGACATGGGGTCCAAAGTCCTCAGCGGAAATGGATAGCACAGCAGGTGAGGAAAAACCTGCCAAGGCCGACCGCTTGTTTTGGTGGAACGCCTTTCTACTCTCAGCCACAAATCACTGCACACGAACAAAGACAGCTGGGAATCAAGTGCAGTGCGGAATCAAAAGCAAGATTGCGTCACCAAACATACATGGTAGTGGGTGTATCCTTCCAAGCGACAAGGCTAGTGAGGCCTACCGTGAGAGAAGTGGCTAAGACGACACTGGTGTAGGGCAACGCTTGAGAACTGGAGATGTAATTACTCAGGGTTCTCTTCATTACGCACAAGTCTTTCGCCTTTTACTAAAGACTTCCGTGGAGAGGAACATCATTGAGTTGAAGCAATTTTTGTCAGGCGTAGCCTCTTGGCTAGGCTTCATGTATCTGTGAAAAAGAAACATGTTCTAAAGCATGTTCTCCTCAACATGCTTTAGAACCTAGCTTTGGGGAACCTGGGGGCGGAGTTGCCAAACAGCAGCTATTGCTAACTGCAATTCAGACTACAACACCACTTTAAGGGAGACCTTTCCCAAGAGGTGCCACTGGACGGCAAACCATGGACAGGCATCGCTTCTCGGCCTTTTGGCTAAGATCAAGTGTAGTATCTGTTCTTATCAGTTTAATATCTGATATGTCCTCTATAAGGGGACTCAATATTAAATGGATTTTTGCCAACAGGAGCTGAAATAGGGGCTTGCTCCGTTCGCTCCAAGCATCGACCCGGTATTGCATTACTTCTGGGAACGGTGCACCCTTCTACTGTCTTAAGAAAAACCAAAAACACCTGGGAATTAAATGCAAGATTGCGTCACAAAACATACATATTAGTGGGTTTATCCTTCCAAGCGACAAGGCTAGTGAGGCCTACCGTGAGAGAAGTGGCTAAGACAACAATGGTGTAGGGCCACGCTTGAGAACTGGAGATTTAATTACTCAGGGTTCTCTTCATTACGCACAAGTCTTTCGCCTTTTACTAAAGACTTCCGTGGAGAGGAACATCATTGAGTTGAAGAAATTTTTGTCAGGCTTAGCCTCTTGGCTAGGCCTCATGTATCTGTGAAAAAGAAAAATGTTCTAAAGCGTGTTCTCCTCAACATGCTTTAGAACCTAGCTTTGGGGAACCCGGGGGCGGAGTTGCCAAACAGCAGCTATTGCTAACTGCAATTCAGACTACAACACCACTTTAAGGGAGACCTTTCCCAAGAGGTGCCACTGGACGGCAAACCATGGACAGGCATCGCTTCTCGGCCTTTTGGCTAAGATCAAGTGTAGTATCTGTTCTTATCAGTTTAATATCTGATACGTCCTCTATAAGGGGACTCAATATTAAATGGATTTCTGCCAACAGGAGCTGAAACAGGGGCTTGCTCCGTTCGCTCCAAGCATCGACCCGGTATTGCATTACTTCTGGGAGCGGTGCACCCTTCTACTGTCTTAAGAAAAACCAAAAACACCTGGGCAGCTCCGTGCGACATGGGGTCCAAAGTCCTCAGCGGAAATGGATAGCACAGCAGGTGAGGAAAAACCTGCCAAGGCCGACCGCTTGTTTTGGTGGAATGCCTTTCTACTCTCAGCCACAAATCACTGCACACGAACAAAGACAGCTGGGAATCAAGTGCAGTGCGGAATCAAAAGCAAGATTGCGTCACCAAACATACATGGTAGTGGGTGTATCCTTCCAAGCGACAAGGCTAGTGAGGCCTACCGTGAGAGAAGTGGCTAAGACGACACTGGTGTAGGGCAACGCTTGAGAACTGGAGATGTAATTACTCAGGGTTCTCTTCATTACGCACAAGTCTTTCGCCTTTTACTAAAGACTTCCGTGGAGAGGAACATCATTGAGTTGCAGCAATTTTTGTCAGGCGTAGCCTCTTGGCTAGGCTTCATGTATCTGTGAAAAAGAAACATGTTCTAAAGCATGTTCTCCTCAACATGCTTTAGAACCTAGCTTTGGGGAACCTGGGGACGGAGTTGCCAAACAGCAGCTATTGCTAACTGCAATGCAGACTACAACACCACTTTAAGGGAGACCTTTCCCAAGAGGTGCCACTGGACGGCAAACCATGGACAGGCATCGCTTCTCGGCCTTTTGGCTAAGATCAAGTGTAGTATCTGTTCTTATCAGTTTAATATCTGATATGTCCTCTATAAGGGGACTCAATATTAAATGGATTTTTGCCAACAGGAGCTGAAATAGGGGCTTGCTCCGTTCGCTCCAAGCATCGACCCGGTATTGCATTACTTCTGGGAACGGTGCACCCTTCTACTGTCTTAAGAAAAACCAAAAACACCTGGGAATTAAATGCAAGATTGCGTCACAAAACATACATATTAGTGGGTTTATCCTTCCAAGCGACAAGGCTAGTGAGGCCTACCGTGAGAGAAGTGGCTAAGACGACACTGGTGTAGGGCAACGCTTGAGAACTGGAGATGTAATTACTCAGGGTTCTCTTCATTACGCACAAGTCTTTCGCCTTTTACTAAAGACTTCCGTGGAGAGGAACATCATTGAGTTGAAGCAATTTTTGTCAGGCTTAGCCTCTTGGCTAGGCTTCATGTATCTGTGAAAAAGAAAAATGTTCTAAAGCATGTTCTCCTCAACATGCTTTAGAACCTAGCTTTGGGGAACCCAGGGGCGGAGTTGCCAAACAGCAGCTATTGCTAACTGCAATTCAGACTACAACACCACTTTAAGGGAGACCTTTCCCAAGAGGTGCCACTGGACGGCAAACCATGGACAGGCATCGCTTCTCGGCCTTTTGGCTAAGATCAAGTGTAGTATCTGTTCTTATCAGTTTAATATCTGATATGTCCTCTATACGGGGACTCAATATTAAATGGATTTTTGCCAACAGGAGCTGAAACAGGGGCTTGCTCCGTTCGCTCCAAGCATCGACCCGGTATTGCATTACTTCTGGGAGCGGTGCACCCTTCTACTGTCTTAAGAAAAACCAAAAACACCTGGGCAGCTCCGTGCGACATGGGGTCCAAAGTCCTCAGCGGAAATGGGTAGCACAGCAGGTGAGGAAAAACCTGCCAAGGCCGACCGCTTGTTTTGGTGGAACGCCTTTCTACTCTCAGCCACAAATCACTGCACACGAACAAAGACAGCTGGGAATCAAGTGCAGTGCGGAATCAAAAGCAAGATTGCGTCACCAAACATACATGGTAGTGGGTGTATCCTTCCAAGCGACAAGGCTAGTGAGGCCTACCGTGAGAGAAGTGGCTAAGACGACACTGGTGTAGGGCAACGCTTGAGAACTGGAGATGTAATTACTCAGGGTTCTCTTCATTACGCACAAGTCTTTCGCCTTTTACTAAAGACTTCCGTGGAGAGGAACATCATTGAGTTGAAGCAATTTTTGTCAGGCGTAGCCTCTTGGCTAGGCTTCATGTATCTGTGAAAAAGAAACATGTTCTAAAGCATGTTCTCCTCAACATGCTTTAGAACCTAGCTTTGGGGAACCTGGGGGCGGAGTTGCCAAACAGCAGCTATTGCTAACTGCAATTCAGACTACAACACCACTTTAAGGGAGACCTTTCCCAAGAGGTGCCACTGGACGGCAAACCATGGACAGGCATCGCTTCTCGGCCTTTTGGCTAAGATCAAGTGTAGTATCTGTTCTTATCAGTTTAATATCTGATATGTCCTCTATAAGGGGACTCAATATTAAATGGATTTTTGCCAACAGGAGCTGAAATAGGGGCTTGCTCCGTTCGCTCCAAGCATCGACCCGGTATTGCATTACTTCTGGGAACGGTGCACCCTTCTACTGTCTTAAGAAAAACCAAAAACACCTGGGAATTAAATGCAAGATTGCGTCACAAAACATACATATTAGTGGGTTTATCCTTCCAAGCGACAAGGCTAGTGAGGCCTACCGTGAGAGAAGTGGCTAAGACGACAATGGTGTAGGGCCACGCTTGAGAACTGGAGATTTAATTACTCAGGGTTCTCTTCATTACGCACAAGTCTTTCGCCTTTTACTAAAGACTTCCGTGGAGAGGAACATCATTGAGTTGAAGAAATTTTTGTCAGG
>OX442354.1:24084941-24087441 GCA_949357725.1 Hyperoplus immaculatus | reverse complement strand
CCTCTTGGCTAGGCCTCATGTATCTGTGAAAAAGAAAAATGTTCTAAAGCGTGTTCTCCTCAACATGCTTTAGAACCTAGCTTTGGGGAACCCGGGGGCGGAGTTGCCAAACAGCAGCTATTGCTAACTGCAATTCAGACTACAACACCACTTTAAGGGAGACCTTTCCCAAGAGGTGCCACTGGACGGCAAACCATGGACAGGCATCGCTTCTCGGCCTTTTGGCTAAGATCAAGTGTAGTATCTGTTCTTATCAGTTTAATATCTGATACGTCCTCTATAAGGGGACTCAATATTAAATGGATTTTTGCCAACAGGAGCTGAAACAGGGGCTTGCTCCGTTCGCTCCAAGCATCGACCCGGTATTGCATTACTTCTGGGAGCGGTGCACCCTTCTACTGTCTTAAGAAAAACCAAAAACACCTGGGCAGCTCCGTGCGACATGGGGTCCAAAGTCCTCAGCGGAAATGGATAGCACAGCAGGTGAGGAAAAACCTGCCAAGGCCGACCGCTTGTTTTGGTGGAACGCCTTTCTACTCTCAGCCACAAATCACTGCACACGAACAAAGACAGCTGGGAATCAAGTGCAGTGCGGAATCAAAAGCAAGATTGCGTCACCAAACATACATGGTAGTGGGTGTATCCTTCCAAGCGACAAGGCTAGTGAGGCCTACCGTGAGAGAAGTGGCTAAGACGACACTGGTGTAGGGCAACGCTTGAGAACTGGAGATGTAATTACTCAGGGTTCTCTTCATTACGCACAAGTCTTTCGCCTTTTACTAAAGACTTCCGTGGAGAGGAACATCATTGAGTTGAAGCAATTTTTGTCAGGCGTAGCCTCTTGGCTAGGCTTCATGTATCTGTGAAAAAGAAACATGTTCTAAAGCATGTTCTCCTCAACATGCTTTAGAACCTAGCTTTGGGGAGCCTGGGGGCGGAGTTGCCAAACAGCAGCTATTGCTAACTGCAATTCAGACTACAACACCACTTTAAGGGAGACCTTTCCCAAGAGGTGCCACTGGACGGCAAACCATGGACAGGCATCGCTTCTCGGCCTTTTGGCTAAGATCAAGTGTAGTATCTGTTCTTATCAGTTTAATATCTGATATGTCCTCTATAAGGGGACTCAATATTAAATGGATTTTTGCCAACAGGAGCTGAAATAGGGGCTTGCTCCGTTCGCTCCAAGCATCGACCCGGTATTGCATTACTTCTGGGAACGGTGCACCCTTCTACTGTCTTAAGAAAAACCAAAAACACCTGGGAATTAAATGCAAGATTGCGTCACAAAACATACATATTAGTGGGTTTATCCTTCCAAGCGACAAGGCTAGTGAGGCCTACCGTGAGAGAAGTGGCTAAGACGACAATGGTGTAGGGCCACGCTTGAGAACTGGAGATTTAATTACTCAGGGTTCTCTTCATTACGCACAAGTCTGTCGCCTTTTACTAAAGACTTCCGTGGAGAGGAACATCATTGAGTTGAAGCAATTTTTGTCAGGCTTAGCCTCTTGGCTAGGCCTCATGTATCTGTGAAAAAGAAAAATGTTCTAAAGCGTGTTCTCCTCAACATGCTTTAGAACCTAGCTTTGGGGAACCCGGGGGCGGAGTTGCCAAACAGCAGCTATTGCTAACTGCAATTCAGACTACAACACCACTTTAAGGGAGACCTTTCCCAAGAGGTGCCACTGGACGGCAAACCATGGACAGGCATCGCTTCTCGGCCTTTTGGCTAAGATCAAGTGTAGTATCTGTTCTTATCAGTTTAATATCTGATACGTCCTCTATAAAGGGACTCAATATTAAATGGATTTTTGCCAGCAGGAGCTGAAATAGGGGCTTGCTCTGTTCGCTCCAAGCATCGACACGGTATTGCATTACTTCTGGGAACGGTGCACCCTTCTACTGTCTTAAGAAAAACCAAAAACACCTGGGCAGCTCCGTGCGACATGGGGTCCAAAGTCCTCAGCGGAAATGGATAGCACAGCAGGTGAGGAAAAACCTGCCAAGGCCGACCGCTTGTTTTGGTGGAACGCCTTTCTACTCTCAGCCACAAATCACTGCACACGAACAAAGACAGCTGGGAATCAAGTGCAGTGCGGAATCAAAAGCAAGATTGCGTCACCAAACATACATGGTAGTGGGTGTATCCTTCCAAGCGACAAGGCTAGTGAGGCCTACCGTGAGAGAAGTGGCTAAGACGACACTGGTGTAGGGCAACGCTTGAGAACTGGAGATGTAATTACTCAGGGTTCTCTTCATTACGCACAAGTCTTTCGCCTTTTACTAAAGACTTCCGTGGAGAGGAACATCATTGAGTTGAAGCAATTTTTGTCAGGCGTAGCCTCTTGGCTAGGCTTCATGTATCTGTGAAAAAGAAACATGTTCTAAAGCATGTTCTCCTCAACATGCTTTAGAACCTAGCTTTGGGGAACCCAGGGGCGGAGTTGCCAAACAGCAGCTATTGCTAACTGCAATTCAGACTACAACACCACTTTAA
>OX442354.1:24079941-24082441 GCA_949357725.1 Hyperoplus immaculatus | reverse complement strand
AACAGGAGCTGAAATAAGGGCTTGCTCCGTTCGCTCCAAGCATCGACCCGGTATTGCATTACTTCTGGGAACGGTGCACCCTTCTACTGTCTTAAGAAAAAACAAAAACACCTGGGAATTAAATGCAAGATTGCGTCACAAAACATACATATTAGTGGGTTTATCCTTCCAAGCGACAAGGCTAGTGAGGCCTACCGTGAGAGAAGTGGCTAAGACGACAATGGTGTAGGGCCACGCTTGAGAACTGGAGATTTAATTACTCAGGGTTCTCTTCATTACGCACAAGTCTGTCGCCTTTTACTAAAGACTTCCGTGGAGAGGAACATCATTGAGTTGAAGCAATTTTTGTCAGGCTTAGCCTCTTGGCTAGGCCTCATGTATCTGTGAAAAAGAAAAATGTTCTAAAGCGTGTTCTCCTCAACATGCTTTAGAACCTAGCTTTGGGGAACCCGGGGGCGGAGTTGCCAAACAGCAGCTATTGCTAACTGCAATTCAGACTACAACACCACTTTAAGGGAGACCTTTCCCAAGAGGTGCCACTGGACGGCAAACCATGGACAGGCATCGCTTCTCGGCCTTTTGGCTAAGATCAAGTGTAGTATCTGTTCTTATCAGTTTAATATCTGATACGTCCTCTATAAAGGGACTCAATATTAAATGGATTTTTGCCAGCAGGAGCTGAAATAGGGGCTTGCTCTGTTCGCTCCAAGCATCGACACGGTATTGCATTACTTCTGGGAACGGTGCACCCTTCTACTGTCTTAAGAAAAACCAAAAACACCTGGGCAGCTCCGTGCGACATGGGGTCCAAAGTCCTCAGCGGAAATGGATAGCACAGCAGGTGAGGAAAAACCTGCCAAGGCCGACCGCTTGTTTTGGTGGAACGCCTTTCTACTCTCAGCCACAAATCACTGCACACGAACAAAGACAGCTGGGAATCAAGTGCAGTGCGGAATCAAAAGCAAGATTGCGTCACCAAACATACATGGTAGTGGGTGTATCCTTCCAAGCGACAAGGCTAGTGAGGCCTACCGTGAGAGAAGTGGCTAAGACGACACTGGTGTAGGGCAACGCTTGAGAACTGGAGATGTAATTACTCAGGGTTCTCTTCATTACGCACAAGTCTTTCGCCTTTTACTAAAGACTTCCGTGGAGAGGAACATCATTGAGTTGAAGCAATTTTTGTCAGGCGTAGCCTCTTGGCTAGGCTTCATGTATCTGTGAAAAAGAAACATGTTCTAAAGCATGTTCTCCTCAACATGCTTTAGAACCTAGCTTTGGGGAGCCTGGGGGCGGAGTTGCCAAACAGCAGCTATTGCTAACTGCAATTCAGACTACAACACCACTTTAAGGGAGACCTTTCCCAAGAGGTGCCACTGGACGGCAAACCATGGACAGGCATCGCTTCTCGGCCTTTTGGCTAAGATCAAGTGTAGTATCTGTTCTTATCAGTTTAATATCTGATATGTCCTCTATAAGGGGACTCAATATTAAATGGATTTTTGCCAACAGGAGCTGAAATAGGGGCTTGCTCCGTTCGCTCCAAGCATTGACCCGGTATTGCATTACTTCTGGGAACGGTGCACCCTTCTACTGTCTTAAGAAAAACCAAAAACACCTGGGAATTAAATGCAAGATTGCGTCACAAAACATACATATTAGTGGGTTTATCCTTCCAAGCGACAAGGCTAGTGAGGCCTACCGTGAGAGAAGTGGCTAAGACGACAATGGTGTAGGGCCACGCTTGAGAACTGGAGATGTAATTACTCAGGGTTCTCTTCATTACGCACAAGTCTTTCGCCTTTTACTAAAGACTTCCGTGGAGAGGAACATCATTGAGTTGAAGCAATTTTTGTCAGGCGTAGCCTCTTGGCTAGGCTTCATGTATCTGTGAAAAAGAAACATGTTCTAAAGCGTGTTCTCCTCAACATGCTTTAGAACCTAGCTTTGGGGAACCTGGGGGCGGAGTTGCCAAACAGCAGCTATTGCTAACTGCAATTCAGACTACAACACCACTTTAAGGGAGACCTTTCCCAAGAGGTGCCACTGGACGGCAAACCATGGACAGGCATCGCTTCTCGGCCTTTTGGCTAAGATCAAGTGTAGTATCTGTTCTTATCAGTTTAATATCTGATATGTCCTCTATAAGGGGACTCAATATTAAATGGATTTTTGCCAACAGGAGCTGAAATAGGGGCTTGCTCCGTTCGCTCCAAGCATCGACCCGGTATTGCATTACTTCTGGGAACGGTGCACCCTTCTACTGTCTTAAGAAAAAACAAAAACACCTGGGAATTAAATGCAAGATTGCGTCACAAAACATACATATTAGTGGGTTTATCCTTCCAAGCGACAAGGCTAGTGAGGCCTACCGTGAGAGAAGTGGCTAAGACGACAATGGTGTAGGGCCACGCTTGAGAACTGGAGATTTAATTACTCAGGGTTCTCTTCATTACGCACAAGTCTGTCGCCTTTTACTAAAGACTTCCGTGGAGAGGAA